>OU898276.1:63970580-64473080 GCA_918026665.1 Diabrotica balteata | reverse complement strand
TGCTGTTCTCGATATAGACACAGCGGCAACCGGTCTCAAAACTGGTATGTTCTTCATCGGCTCGTCCCCAGAAAATTCGATTGTTGTTTGTTTAGCGAAAGGGACCCAAATGATGTCAGGTAGATTTTTGACCTAGAAATTACGAGAATCAATACAAAAGAATTAGTCATAAAATATTTACAGTTCTATACGCCATAACATTTAAAATCGTAACAATATGCTTCAAATGTATGCCTAAATCATAGATACACATTAGAACAACTGATAGAGAAGAAAATGGCAAAAAGTAAACCGGTCCATCTGGCGTTTGTTGATCTAAAGAAAGCATACGACTCAATACCTAGAGTCAAATTATGGGAAGCAATGAATGATCTCGGAATCCGACAAACACTAATAAAAGCAGTTAAAGCACTGTACAAAGAAAACAAAGTAGCTATTAAATATGGAAATAAAGCCTACAATCCATTTAAGACGACAAAAGGACTTCTAAAAGGCTGTGCTACGTCCCCTACTCTGTTTAAAATATTCTTTGAAAAAGACACTCAAACCATGGAGGAGAAAGTGCGAAGGAAAGGGCATAACAGTACGAGACGAATACCTATACACCTTAAGTTTTGCCGATGATCAAGTAGTCATCGCACAAGATGAAGAAGATATCAGCTTTATGCTCAGAAAACTAGAAGTAGAATATAAAAACAACGGAATGGAAATAAACTTAGAGAAAACCGAATACCTAACAACAGAAAACAAGGATATGAGAAACCTAGAGATAGACGAGGGAAGACAAGTAAGTAGAATAGATAAATTCAAGAATTTAGGAACCATAATATCGAACCAAGAAACAACAAAAGAAGCTATAAACAACACACTAAGACACACAAGAAACTGTATAAGACAACTAAATTCAGTGCTGTGAGATAAGAACATTACGATAAGGACAAAAAAGAGAATATATAATACCCTCACAAGAAGTATCCTGACATATGGGTCCGAAAACTGGACAATAAACAAGAGAAATAGAGGTAGAGTAAGAGCAGTAGAAATGGAGTTCCTGAGGAGAAGCTGTAGACTTACAAAAAGAGACAGAATTGAAAACGCAGAGATTAAGCGGAGAATGGGAGTGCAATCAGACATAATCGACTATATAGAGGAGAAGAGGCTATCCTGGTACGGCCACGTCATAAGAGCGGACAGAGGACGCTGGATAAACAAAATCACAGAATGGAACCCGATCGGAAGAACAAAGAGAAGAAGACCCCGAAGGTCATTCAGAGACGAAATCGACGAGGCTATGGAGAAAAGAACCCTGCGAGATGGAGACTATAATGCCAGGGAAAATTGGAGAAAACGGTTGAATGAAGGAAGACAGTGAAAACTGTGGAAATCCTTAGTAGTAGTAGTAAATGTATGTCACTTATCGAAACTATCCATTTCGTAGATAAGCGCGTGTAATTATCAATTCCTCATTACAAAATTTTTAATTTATCGAAATCTTCAAAGGAACTTGTAGAAGACGATCATATCACAGTTTAAAATACTTCACGATAAAAATATACAAAGAACATTACTCTTCTTTTCTACTTTTTTGTTGTATACAAGAATTTGCACGCTGTATTTGCAACAGAGATACTATCATATTAGAAAACAAAAAAAATCTAAAAAGTGCTCTGACTATATCACAATCAATCTTATGAGTTACGTTTTAAAAATCTTTGTTCATATTATTCACTCCAGAATTTATGCTAGAATTGAAGGAGAAATTTGGTTTCCGTAATAATCTTGGCACACGAGGGGCGCTATTCAGTGTGCAATTACTGGTTTAGAGTTGTAAAGATTTCAATTATCTTGTGTACATGTTCTTTATAGCCTTTGAGAAAGATCAAAAACATTGATGAAAAGTCTTAGAAGAATAGGAATAGTCGACAAAGACTTAAAAAATATATCAACTCTATAATATCATCATCAAGAAAATATCAGAATTGGTCTAGATAATTCTCCGTGGGGTTGGAAGGTTACGTATATCTTATCACCACTGCTTTTAATCTGTACTGCGAGTGTATTCTTAAACAGACACTTGCCAGGGTTAATTTTGGTATTACGGTCCTCGGAATTACGATTAGTAATCTGAGATGCGAATAATATTATGTTGCTTGCGATTTCTGCGAAAGAACTACCGTTAATAATGGACAGAAAACAAAAACTTTGTTTCCGCCCGGGATCGAACCGGGGACCTTCCGCGTGTTAGGCGGATGTGATAACCACTACACCACGGAAACTTGTACAATAAGTTGTAGACTATTAATCCGCAGCTGTATACCTTATGATAATTAAAAAGCAAAAACACTAAGTAATAGTTACTATATAAGAGTAAGAAACTACACTACGCAAACTTGTACAATGGATTCTAATGGACTAGTCAGCCGGTGTCTTCCATTTTTATTTATTAATTGTATAGTAAAAATCACAATCTTACCATATATGTATCATCTTATTTGTTTACAATTTCTTGGTAATTCTTCTGGAATATGTGGCAAATCGTAAAATACTACGGCAAATCCTATAAAATAAAAACCTTGATTTATCCAAGGTATAAGGATATTTGGACCGCGATATTGTTTAACAAGACTGTAATTGTAATTTTGCAGATGATACTAGTATTTAGATTATATTAGTAAAAGTTCACGGGAACCTTTTGCGTTTTCGGCAGATGTGATATCCACTACAGCATGAAAACTTGAATTCATAAGGTTTTATTTTAACCAGTTTCCTTTCAGTCTAGAGTAGTGTAGTGGTTGTCGTGGTATCGTGTATGTTCTATGTCCATAAACTTTTGTCTCTGGTTATTCTTATTACCTTATCATTTTCTACCTTCCGTTGAACGATGAGTTTATCCATATTGCCTATGTCTGACCTCATGACGTCTCCAAAATATTTTAATTGATGCAGTTGGACTTTGCAGGAGAGTTTCTTATTATTTGTTCTATAGTCGGTCCATGGAATTCGCAACATTCTTCTTCAGCAGAACATTTCAGTGGCCAATAGTTGACCAATCTCATTTTTTTGGGTTGTTAAAATATTGCGTTCTTTCCATATTTTGGTCACCTTTCCCATATCAATTCTAGCTAGATTGTACGATATTTAAGCAGTATTAGAAATAAATAAAAATGATATATGCGGAACGAAGATTTCACTGGTTTCATAGTAGTAATCTTATTTTATCAAAGGATATCTGCAGAACGAAATTTTCAGAAATATTATAATTTCCATCGGTTCCATGGTGTAATGGTTAGCACTCTGGACTTTGAATCCAGCGATCCGAGTTCAAATCTCGGTGGGACCTCAAAAATTTTACTTTTTCGATGAATTTCTTTATACAGTTTTTAAGTTTATGAACAAGGCTAATTAGTCAGCCCAAAAGCATTTCAGAAGTAGATACATATTGGAGTATAATATTATGATTATCGTAAGTACATAAATTGAAAAAGAGAATGTACTAAAGAACAGAGAGTGAAGATTAATTCTTTATTGACACCCTAATGACCATGTAAATCCAAAATTCTAGAAATATATTTTTTCCATAGGTTCCATGGTGTAATGGTTAGCACTCTGGACTTTGAATCCAGCGATCCGAGTTCAAATCTCGGTGGGACCTCAAAACTTTTTGTTTCCAGTTTTGTGCTAGAGATTTTAAAATTTGCTTCTATATTACAAAAATAATTTATAACTCGTACCAAGTAAATGTTTATTGGAAATGTAAAAATTGACCTAAGAAAAGGAATTCAAATGAATATAAAGACTACCAAACAGTTTGTCTCATGTTACACAAGATAATACGCTCTTAACACGTTGGGTGCCACCATACACCCAAATAAAATGATCCTATAAGCCTTTTACATTTTTGCAATAAATGGTTAGACCAGAATGGCTTCTTGCGGCCCTACGATCCCATAAAAGTGCGTGATGACCATGCTGGTTTCATATGTCACTCAACGTGTTAAGAGTGATACCAGAATTCACTCCAAACTGAAATTAGACATTAGTGAAACGCAGTTGGTCTAAACACCTAAGAAGCACTATTTGCTTTTACTGTACGTATTCAAACTATCTATACACAAATATATGTTCAAAAATCTATTACAACCAAAGACCAACAGTAAAAATTGGGCATGCAGTATCCAGAGAAATCGAAATATATATTGTGAACTCGTGATATTATTGTGATATTATTGATCGTTTACGCTGATGAAATCATACTGGAAGTTATTAAATTAGAAATACCAGCGGTAAAAGATAATGGGTCTTTAGTTAATAGTATTGGGTATTTTTATGATAAGGTAATAATAGTAGATAATTTAGAAAATTATATCAAATGAAAGGCAGTTATCGAGCACAGTTTTATTATTTAAATCTTGCCCAAGTACTTTCGTTACCTACAGCATCTTCAGGGGCATTTCGTCAATTTTGGCCTTTGACGAAATCCACCTGAAGTAATAAATGTGATAAGTGAAAGAACCTGATCTGCGCAGCCTCTTTTCGGTCGGAAACCTCTCTAATCAACTGGTATTGATTAAAGTAGCTTTGGACTAATTCTGTTGTCGATAAGTCGTTCTAGTAGCTTGAACATCAACGATAGTAGGGCTATTGGTCTGTAGTTCTTCGGGATGTTATCATTTGGTTTCCCTGGCTTTAATATGGCAATGATCTTCGAGCGTTTGTGTTCTTGTGGTATGGTACCGGTCTTCATAATGTCTGTGAAAAACTGGGCCATCCATTCTTTTTGATATTTGCCGCTGCTAATTAAGAATTCGGAATGAATATTTTTAAAACCTGGAACTTTACCAGGCTTTACATCCTTGAGAGCTAAATTGACTTCTTCCCAAGTAAAAGGGCGGAAGTATTCGGTTTCTGCAGATTGGAATTTTAAAGTTTTGAGCTCTCGTTTTACCTTAATTGTATGTGGCTTGTCTTTCGGGGCCCTAGATGTCGATACCAGATGTGAGGCAATAGTGTTTGGGTTAATTGTTGTTTTGTTCCTTGTGGGAGTTCCGCTTCCCAATTTTCTTAGTAGTGTCCATGCTTGCCTACAAAATATTTAAAAATTAAGACTTTCTACAGTTTCCGTCCATTTTTGTTGTCTCGCTGCATCTAGGCTATGGATCAGTTCATCGGCTAAGTATTGATCGCCGGAATAACCAACGAGCTCCTAAAATACGAAGGAGAAAGTATAACCCTATAGATGACAAAACGTATACAAAAACTAATATTACGCTACAAGATGCTAGACGCATGAAGACACAGCATAATGATACCAATGTTCAAAAAAGGAGATAAAGAAGACGCCAACAATTATAGAGATATAAATCTACTGATCACCGCACTTAAGCTTACCACAAAAGTACTAACCAACAAAATCAATAAACTAACAACTTTATCAGATGAACACCAAGGACTAAAATCCGGAAGATTAGAAGAATAGAAAACTAACACAGTATATACGAGTACAAAGCAGAGTCAGACACTTTTCTTTAATATAGTAATGAACAAATAATATAAGCAGTAGGTAATAGTCATGGTTACAGAATGGGGAACAAAGAAAATATTTTGTTATGCAGACGACGCCGCATTAAGGCAGAAGACAAGCTCCAAAGATTAACACATGTCTTCAATACAACAGCCAAGAAATATAGTACGATAATATCAGCAGAAAAAACCAAATGTATGACATCTAAATACTCACTACGATGTAAAATCGAAATTAATGCGAAAATAAAATCCACAAGGAAAACAATTCCTGTAGCTGGCTGTATACCACGTATTACAAAAAAGAGGTTAGTCTTCGTAAATGGGTATATCTATTTAAAATCCCTTAAAAGGGTTACATCAAAAAAACAAACGTTTTCGGACTAAACAGTTCATCATCAGGTTTAAAATTTTAAAATTGCAAGGTTATAATGCCTGAGCCACCAAAATACCTGGGTAAAAACCCTTTAAATTACATATAGTTGTAAAAGATTATACATCATGTTGTAAAAAAACTGTGATGTTCAGTATTAAATTAAATTTTACTTCAGGTAACATACATGGCTGAAGTGAGTTCCAGAGCCGGAGAGTAAACCTCTTCACACGGAGAACAGCTGGTAACTGATTCAGTTATAAATTCATAAATATACCCATTTACGAAGACTAACCTCTTTAATGGGAAAATAATAAAGCAGGAAGCAAGGTTTAGATATCTGGGAATAGATATAACTATACAGAGGTTTTGAAAGAAGAAGTACGACAACAAAGCTTAAAAGCAAGTAAAGCGGCGAGATCTCTTAATAAGACAATCTGGAAGAACAAATACCTAAGACAAGGCACAAACACAAGAATCTATAAAGCAGCAATTAGACCTATATTAACATACACGGCGGAGACAAGACCTGATACATCCAAAATGAGGCGACTACTAGAAACAATGTAGATGAAAATACTTCGACGAATATCAGTATTAGTAGAATGGCAGAGGATAGGATAGTACGAATAGCACGAGATAAGTCACCAAATCGACAAAGAAGTATTGGCAGACCAAAGAAAAAGATGGTACGATAATTTAAACAATTTAGGAGGCTAATATTGAAGAAGAAACAGGCTTTAGAGCGATCCTGACAAGCATACAGGTCAATGTCTGCGTTGAACATCAGAAACTCTGACGGCAGACACTGGAGCTAGAATGACAACGTTGAAGCGGCATGGTGGATGGAAAAGTCAGTTGCTCAAGGATATATAGAGGGTAGTATATGTTCAAAAAATTAGGTCTCGGGGGTGCTGGGAGGCATACCTTCTGGATCTGGCTTTTCCTTACATAAACCTGATACTGAGAGAATGAAACGTGAATCAACATTTGCTGTTTTCAATCTATCTATTACCGGATCTTTCCAGAATTGCCAGTTTTATGGGAATTCCACTAAATATTGTTATATATACTCCATTCCACGAATATACGACTGTTTTAAATTCGATTTAAGGTATCGACTTAAATGGTCCAATGTGCTGAATTGTACAATGGTAAAGTTCTTCCCATTTTTAAAATACTGTTATGACAGATATACACCTTAGATTTAAATATGAAGTTATGATCTAAATATAGAATTTATAGTTTATAGAATAGTTGTAATTCAGATTTTGAAGTATACTCGTATAATTACTCTCATTGACTTTAGTATTGTAAACAAGTTGGTTTTTGAATTAAGTGAATTAAACAAAGTGTAACAATACTTAAGTGATTAAATAGTTTAATTTATTTAGTCAAATATTCAATTAGTATTAAAAAAACAAAAAAAACTTACTCTTACTCTTATTCTCCTAATCACCATTACAAACAAATACACTACACTAAACTCTCTCTTAACGGACACGTCTCTTCACCGGACACCTCTATACGGACTGTTTTTAAAACTAAAATCAGTCATCGATTTATGAAACTGTATGTAAATTTTCGTTACTTTTTAATATCTGTAATGACTCGGTACCTTAACTATCAATAGCCGCCATGTTATACCCGTTACTTTCGGAACTTTTAAGAGTATATCCACTCAAAGCAAACAAAAAACTAACAAAGTGGAATACTAGATTCTTTTTCTGGTTTCTGAACCATCGTTCTGCCAATTTCTTTTTATTTAAATTAAAAATATTATATTTCTTTTTGTTACCGTTGTAGTACCTAATAAAGTAATAAAGATACCCGGCATACCCGGCGCGCCTCTTTGGTGTTTACAGTTCACCGAAATCCAACCCAAATGGCTGATGAACACATTTTAACTTCATAGAGGTCATTGTATTTATTTGTAGGAGCGTTTACGTAAATTTTTTTGTTATTTTCGGATTAAATTTCACAATAAATTTTGCGTCTATCTGAACATCTACTAACTGAAATAATTTTAGTTTATATGTAATAGTAACAGAAGATCCTTTTTTTTATGGAATAATAATTAGACCAATTTACTTTCATACTTCTACTTGTACAGTAAAATATTCGTTGTAGCAATAATTCCAAACAGTCGTATATTCGTGGAATAACCTATAGTTATAATAATATAATTCCATATTTTGCAACTTTAATAATAAATGTTATTAAGAAATTATCAATTTTGTTTTGTCTTTGTGCCTGTGCTGGTCATAAAGTATACTATTATCTAGTTGGTAACTAAGCAATAAAATGCAATAATGAATAGTATAACATAAAATATTTTAGACGTTCCAGCGAGATTTAAACTCGGATCGCTGGATTCAAAATCCAGAGTGCTAACCGTTACACCATAAACCGTATGAAAATCCTTATGCTTCTGGAAAATTATTTATTCAAAGACCACTTTACTAGTTAAAATAATTACAGCTAAAAATATAATAATAAAATACTACTATACAAATTTTGTACATTGGTCGTGTAGGACATAGAAACATCGTGAAATCCCACGTCTCAACTATGCATCATTTCCCATCCATTTGCTTGAATTTTCTATGTCCTCAATTTCCTTTGTTCCCTGCCAGCTTATATGGCCAACATCATTTTGGCTAGCAAGATAGGTTATAATAATAGGGTCAGAAAGGCCATTCGAGCGGCCATATGCTTGAGATAAAATAAGACATGTCATATAAGCAGCGACACACTTGACGGGATTGATCAAACTCATGTTTACTTTATCCCTTGAAAGGGTGTTTATCCTGTGTCTCCGAAACTTTTCCGTGGGCGGTAAGCCCTTTTGTTAAAATCAATTTGTTGTAATAAAACCGTCGGCGGAGATTTGGAAACGGGGTTTGATTTAAAACATAAAAAAATATAATTACGTACAGGGGCGAGCAAAATATTCCGAGAAGACCTTCAAAGAAACTTAAAGTTTTTAGACAATACCTTCCAATCTTTTTTACTAAGTACTCGAATATATTTATTATTTTCTCTTTTAGTAAGTGCTCGAAATATATACTTCGTCTCTAAATCGTGTCGTTGTCTGACATTCTGTCTGTCTGAGATATGTCTCTTTTTTGAAAATAACAGAACTTTTTAGAAACTATTTTCTTCTTCTTTTTCTTTAAGTGCCACCTTCGCGACGAAGGTTGGCAATCATCATGGCTATTCTGACCTTCGAGGCAGCTGCTCTGAACAATTGCCTTGAGCTGCAACCAAATCACTCTCTCAGGTTCTTCAACCAGAAAACACGTCTTCTTCCTACGCTTCTCATACCCTCTGTTTTTCCTTGAATTCTGTGTATCAAGATGTTGCATCTTTCGCCTCTTATCACATGTCCGAGATATTGTAATTTCCTTTCTTTTATTGTATTTTCCATTTCCCTCCATCTGCCTATTCTCCTTAACACTTCTGTATTCGTGACTCTATCTACCCATGGAATCCTTAACAATATTCTAAATGTCCACATTTCAAACGCGTTAAGTCGATTTATTGTATTCCGGTTTAATGTCCATGATTCAGCTCCATAGTAGAGTACACAGTGTACATAGCATTTAATTAGCCTTATTCTGAGAGCCAATGTCAGATCTTTGCTGCATAAAATCTTTTTCATTTTCACGATGCTTTTTCAATTCTGACCCTTGTTTCTGCAGTATAATCGTTATTTTCTGTGATTATCGTTTAAAAGTAAGTATATATTTTTACTCTCTTAATCTGCTGGCCGCCTACCGTTAATATTTCGTTTGTATTGTTGTTCTTGCTAATTTTAATGAATTTGGTTTTTTTGTCATTAAGAGACATTTTTGTGTTCTCCACTAAATCTTAATATTTTGTTCATTATTTTTTCTTTCAAGTCTTTCAAGTTGTCGGCTATTATAACTGTATCGTCGGCATACCTAATGTTGTTAATCAAACTTCCGTTCACTTTTATGCCGACTGTCTCGTTTACCAAAGCTTCTTGTATGATTTTTTCAGAATTAGCATTAAACAATAACAGCGACAGTATGCAACCTTGCCTGACCCCTCTCGTTTTCTTCACTTCTTCTGACACTTTTTTTCCAATTTTCACATTTGATCCTTGACTGTAGTATAAATTTGATATGAATGTTACATCCCTCACATACAGATTCTTGTTTTTGAGTACTTCTATAAGTCGGTCATGTTTTACCTTATCTAATGCCTTGTTGTAGTCTATAAAGCTTACATAAAGATCTCGAATAACATCCAAACATGTTTGGGTCAGCACGTTAAAAGAAAATAGTGCCTCCCTGTGCCCACCCCGTTCCGAAATCCAAACTGGGAATCACTAATATCCATCTCCAGCTTAACATGTATTCTATTATGGATGATCTTTAGCAGGGTTTTTAAGGTATGTGACGTTAGACTGATCGTTCGATAATCACTACATTTTTTAGTATTTACTTTCTTTGGTAGACAAATAAATGTTGATGTTAGCATTTCACGTGGAATGATTCCTGTGGAATAGATTGTGTTCAGTAGTTGGACTAAAATATCTATGTGTTTTTCATTGACCAGTTTTAGCAATTCACTTGGTATTTCATATATTAAGATATTTTAAAATATCTGAATTCTGAAAAGAATTTTCTCGTCAGAAATTCTGTAAGTGTTAATCTTACTTCCAAACTATTTAAAATATTTTACCTGTCATTAATTTTTTTTTTCGTAATATTGATATAGACCTCTACAGCGACTTTTCTCTTTAGCTTGACTAAGACGGGTCCAAAAAATCTTCCAATCTTTTAGATAATATTGCTGTACCGTGGCCATACCTTTTTATTATGTCTTGTATATATAAAACTGTAATTAGGTTTATGGAATATTTAACAGAATATCAAAAATACACAATGAAAATACTTCCAAAATCCTTACTATACAATATAACATTTGCCAATCAAACTCTTAATGGAAAGTACACATCTTAAAGAAAACATCATGCAAATGGAAGGTAAGCAAACTACTAAATAACAATGTAAAAGCCATAAGTTCAAACCTCGGTAATACCTCTAAAATATTTTCTTTTATTAAAAAAGCTTGTATTGTGACACCAAATTGTGGGAAATATACTTCCATCGGTTACGTGGTGTAATGGTTAGCACTCTGGACTTTGAATCCAGCGATCCGAGTTCAAATCTCGGTGGGACCTCAAAAAGTTTTCTTTTATCAAACAACACCTGCGAAACGAAACTCTCATATATATTATAATTTACATCGGTTCCATGGTGTAATGGTTAGCACTCTGGACTCTGAATCCAGCGATCCGAGTTCAAATCTCGGTGGGACCTTTAGAATATTTTCTTTTAAATTAAAAACTCTTACTGTAAAACGAAACTGTGAAAAATATGAGATTTTGTATCGGTTCCATGGTGTAATGGTTAGCACTCTGGACTTTGAATCCAGCGATCCGAGTTCAAATCTCGGTGGGACCTCTAAAAAATTTTCTTGTATCAACCGATACCTACGGAACGAAATTCTCAGATATATTATAATTTCCATCGGTTCCATGGTGTAATGGTTAGCACTCTGGACTCTGAATCCAGCGATCCGAGTTCAAATCTCGGTGGGACCTTATGAGAATTTTCTTGTATCAAACAACACCTGCGAAACGAAACTCTCATATATATTATAATTTCCATCGGTTCCATGGTGTAATGGTTAGCACTCTGGACTTTGATTCCAGCGATCCGAGTTTAAATCTCGGTGGGACCTCTGAGAAATTTTCTTTTAAATTAAAAACTTCATTGTGAAATTAAATTATGAGAAATATGAGATTTTGTATCGGTTCCATGGTGTAATAGTTAGTACCCTGGAGTATGAATTCATCGATCTGAGTTTAAATTTCGGTATAACCTCTAAAATATTAGGTTAAAAGTGAAAAACTAATAAGAAACAAATTCTTCTTCTTTTTTTCTTGGCATTACAATCCTTTTTGAGTTTTGGTCGACTTAAAATGGATCTCGATGGATGCTATCATAGGCACTCTTAAAGTCAATGAAAAGATGATGTGTGGACGAAGACGAAGATCTGATCTATTGTGGACTTCTGCCTGCGGAAACTACATTGATATCCCCCAACTATTTGTTCCGCATATGGTCTCAATCGGTCATACATAATATTTGACAGTATTTTATATGCCACAGTCAGTAGAGTTATTGCCCGGTAGTTTTTGCACTGAAGTTGACCTCCCTTTTTATGTAGTTGGATAATTACTCCGGTATTCCAGTCTTGTGGCAGTTGTTTATTATTCCATATGTTCACTATTAGTTCGTGTATCGCATTCAATAGGGAGTCTCCACCTTCCTTTATTAATTCTGCGCTAAGATTGTCTAATCCAGGTGATTTGTTGGTTTTCAGTCCGGTAACTGCTTCTTTTCCATTGCAGCTACTGAAGGGGGGGGTTATTTCTCTGGTATCAGTATAATTCCATTATATAGTGGATCTTCGTTTTTTTCAAACTTTTCTTTGAAGAATTCTGTCCATCTTTGTAGTATTTCACTCTGTTGAGTTACTATATCTCCTTCTCTGTCTCTACACGTCATTGTTCTTGGTTTAAATTCTTTTCTACTTTTTTTAAGTTTTTGGTAGAATTTTCTGTTTTCTGATAGTTTATTTAGTTCTTCCATTTCTTGGAGTTCTTTTTCTATGTGTTCTCTTTTCTTTCTACGATGTATTTTCTTCTCTTCCCTCCTTAGCATTCTATATTCCTCCTCTGCCTTTCGTGTTATGTGTCGTTGTTGTAGTCGTTGATATGCATTATTTTTTCTTTCTGTTATATTACGACACTCTATATCGAACCACTGTCCTTCAGTTGATTTGGGCTTTTTTTGTAGACCCAGAGTCTCTTTGGCCGCGACTTGTATGATATTTTTACACGCTTCCCATTCTCTGTTTATATCCTCGTGCTTGTGTCTATTTTTTATCCTTCCTTTTATATATTCTTTGTATTTTGCCTTTTTGCTGTTGTCTGCTAAGTTTTTTATTTCATATTTTTCAATTTTGGATCCCTTTTTTTTTAATGTTTGAGATTCTGGCTCTTCTTCTACTTTACATTAGGTAGTGATTCGAGTCTGCATTTGCTCCACTTCTGCTGCATACGTTTATTACATCTGAGTGATGTCTAGAGTCAATAATAACATGATCGATTATGTTTACTGTGACCCCATCTGGAGATCTCCACGTTCCCTTATGAATATTTTTCGCTGGAAGCATGTGCGGGCAATGAACATTTTAAGGGAAGTTGCTAGATTTATTAGTCTGATGCCATTGTCATTGGATACCTCATGAAGGCTGTGCTTACCTATAGTTAGTAGATATTGTTGCTCTTTTCCTGTTTTTGCGTTGAGATCACCATAAATAATTTTGATGTCATTCTTTGGGCATGAATGGTATGCAGTTTCTAGTTCTTCATAGAATTTTTCTTTGACATCGTCTGCCTTTTCCTATGTAGGGGCATGCACATTTAAGATGCTATAATTAAAACATATGTCTCTTAGTCTCAGGATGCACATTCTAGAGTTCATAGCACGAAAGTCTTTGACAAGGTCGCAAATATAGAATATAATGTGGTGTCTTTTTTCAATGGTGCCACTCCCGGTCCATCTCATTTCCTGCAGAGCTGTTATATCTATGTCATATCTATTCAGTTCACAGAGCAGATTTTGGAGGGCTCCCGATCTGTATAGGGATCGGATGTTCCATGTCGCGATTCTTAAATCATGTACCTTTTGCTCGCGCAGTTGTCGTCGTTTGATCAGTCCGGTTTTCTTTACTTAAACATTTGCAACATGTGTGTTTTCTAGGGTAGGGTTGTTAGCCCTATGCCTAACCCCCTTTTCGGAGGACCATTTCTCCCTTCCTCGTCGGCCCTGACCCTACTTTCCACTGGGGTTGGTTACCCAATCTTCGGTAGGGTTGCTCAGGTTTGCCAGGGTCCACCCGTGTGATTAAGTCACACTTCTTGGAGGTGAGGATAGGAATTGAGTAGGAGTGACTAGAGGTGTTATCAGGAAGCAACACCTTATATTGCGCATCACTACTCCTTGAAACCCCAGCCATAAGCCATAAGTACTTGCTGTATCAAATATGCGAAAATAATGTATTACTTATCCTACCCCCGCACTAATATTTATAAGTTGGGACATTTTAGGCAAAGGATGGAATCGATGAAAACACATTTTGCAAAATATAATTTACAATATCAGATTTATCAGTACATTTCTCCCATAGCTTGCATTTTTTAAGTTGATTTTCCTGAATTTGTTTACGCTTTAATTTTAAAAGTATTACTTTGGAAATTCATAATAAATCAATACAAAACTAATCGATCGATATGATACCAGAAAAGCCAGTCAGTGCACTCAATATTATTTCACTACTTAAGTGCTTATCCATCCTGAAATAACATTTCATCCCGCGCTCGCAAGGTTCATGAAACTTTGCGGCCAACCAAATGAAGCAACGGCTGATTCAAATTTGTCGTACTTACCATTTAAATGAGTACGGATAGAAATTTATGTTTGGTTGCTTATCAAGTAATATTTCGTTGATTTGTAAATGTAGATCATCAAGCTTAAGATCGGCTTGCCGAAACGTGTCTTTATAAGAATTCACATAGTCGGATGGATGATTCGGTCTCGGATCATTAATTTGAAAAGTGCCTTAATGCGCAGGGATCACTTCACGCTTGGATTGTTCGAAATATTTTAAAAACCATGAATAAAATTTAGTCTGTATAATCTCACAGATATTTTTTTTATTTCACAGAAACAAATAGCATCAGCCTATTACCTTGCTATGATTAATATTGTAATACTGATTAAATTAAAGATTAAAAAAAATCTATAATAATGTATAAATGTGTGGGTCGGCACTGCCGACCCTGACCGGCCGTGACTAGAGTTTATTATACAAGTATACTAATTTACAGCGGTTCACAAATTTGAAAACTTAGAACTTTTTAAAATTGCTGGTAAGACTAGGATTTAAAACGACAAAGAATTATATTTAAATCGAGCCCCCTGTTCGATACAAGCAACCGATAAATAATTAATAAACTGCGGATTCAAAACTAAAGTCAAAGTTAGAATAAAAATAAAGAAAGGAGAAAAACAGATATAATTTTATTATAAACTTTCTTTTACGTGTTCTCTGTCTATAATGTATTCATTTCCCAGCAAAATTAACAAAATTTAGATCACTTTGAATTCAGAACACCAATTTGATTGTTCCGCTGCCTTCCTGATGCTGGCCACCTCGTAATCTGGATAGGCTGTAAATCAGTCACATTCACATCGTTAGTCACGGCTTCACAGCCGCCACTTTCTCCCCCGTAGCCGGCAACGAGGCCACGGACAGTATTCAACAGGACAATCGATAGGATTGTCGGGATGCGGGGGATTTTCTGTTAGGAATATGGTAACGGATCGGAATTGATGCATTTTGAGGCAGTGACGGAGAATCAAGAAATTTTTCTTATTATGTGACTGTTTTTTCCGCAATAAAGGTAATCTTTAAGTCGTTTGAATAAAAAAATTATTTTTGATAGCTAGATGACGAAGTATTAACAGCGTCGAATTGGAAAAGATATTGGAACAACTTTATACAAAATTCTAACAAAAAGTAATCACCATCATCATCCGTTTTGAATCCACTGCTGGACATAGGCCTCCCGTAAATAATTCCAATGCATTATATCTTGAGCATTCTGAATCCAGTTGTGCTGAATACGCTTGATGTCATCTGACCACCTTGTTGAAGAACGTCCTCGACTACGATAAGCATCGTGTCTAGGTGTCCATTTCAGAATTTTATTCGTCCACCTTCCATCTTTTAATCTGGCAACATGCACGCCCAGTTCCATTTCAATGTTGCAATCTTTTGAACTGCGTCAGTAACATCAGTTTTTCTAACTATTGCATTTGATACTGTCTCTGAGGGATATATTCAGCATTGATTTCTCCATCACTCTGTGCCACTTGTATTTTATTGATTACTTTTCTGGTAATGGTCAATATTTCTGCTCCATACGTTAGAACTGGGAGTACACGTTGATTAAAGACCTCCCTTTTCAAGCACATGGAAATAGCTGATCTAAAGACTCAAAGGCTTTCAAGCACATGGAAATATCTGATCTCAGTTTTCCGTAAGCCGTCCATGCCAGTCCTATTCTCCTGTTTAGCTCCATTGTTTGATTATCTCTTCCTAATTTAATCTCAATAGACAATATAACGATTGAGAGTGTGCCCTGTTATAAATATCTAGGTGCTTGGATCACAGACGATACTGATCAAACAAAAGAGATTAGATGTAGAATAGAAATCGCTAGATCAGTCTTTAATAGAATGCGCAAACTCTTTTGCAATCGTGATATCAATATAAAGTTACGAATATGAATGCTGCGGTGTTATGTCTTTTCTACCCTGTTATATGGAGTTGAGGCTTGGACACTAAAACAGTTGACCATAAAAAACATCGAAGCTTTCGAGATGTAGTGCTATAGGCGCATTCTCAGAATATCATGGATGGACCGCGTCACTAACACGCAAGTACTCCAAACTTTAGACAAAAGATGCGAAATTCCAAATGAGATAAAAACTAGAAAGATGGAATACTTGGGGCAAATTGTGAGAGGTGAAAAGTATGAACTTTTAAGAAACATCATGCAGGGCAAAACTAAGGGCAAAAGAAGTGTGGGAAGAAGAAAAATATCGTGGCTTCGTAATCTACGTGAATGGTTCGGGTGTAGTTCGATTGAACTTTTCAGGCGCGCTGCTAACAAAGTCGCAGTGGCCATGATAATTTCCAATCTCCGCTAGGAGTGACACAAGAAGAAGAAGAAGAATTTAATCTCGTGACCCAGATATTCATAGCTATACACTAGTTCAATTTGAGTGCCGTTAGTTGAAATGTCTTTAGCCAGTACAATGTTGGTCATATATTGTGTTTTGGAAAAATTAATTTTAAGTCCAACTCGTATATACGAGCTCTGAAGGTCTTGAAGAAGCTCAGTCATGATCTACCGGTCTGCAATAAGGACTATTTCGTCTGCAAATCTCAAGTTGTTCAGAAACTCCCCATTTATGTTGACCTCCAATATTCTCCCAATTATTGTCTCTCATAGCACTCTGCAACAAAGCGGTAAATAGCTTAGGATATATGGTATATCCTTGCCTAATACCCCTCTCTAAGGAAAATGTATTTGTGTTGCCATAATACATTCTAACTGCAGCTGTTGCGCTATTATATTGTTAAGTCTTTATTAATTCCAATTTATTGTTCTTATTTCAATTTACTAAACGTTCAATATTTATAACGCTTACAAACTTAATTTACTTAAAGTTTATTTATAATAATTTATCTTACAATAATTTATTATTACGACCGTTACATTTAACTACCCGTATGCGATTTTCTGTTATTATATATGTCTGATTTACCTGTTATTATATATGAAAATACAGCTATTGGAGAGTTCAGGCAATACATGTGATTATATTAGGCTGGGTCATCATTCGACCGGTTTCTGGAAACTTCGAATCGTAGCAAAGCGACCGTTTCAGGTAGATTTCTGCCAGCTGATCGAAGGGTCTCGTAGAATCTTCAACATATTAGTGAATAAACATGTTTACAGGTTTTTTTAATATGACTAATTTTTACGTAACAATATATATTCCGAAGAAAAGTTGTGTACCTATGATCAATACTGCACTCTGTAAGAGCTCTTAATATGGAGCTATGCTGGACTGAGTCAAACGATTTCTTAAAGTCTACAAATATTAATATTAATGTTTAAATATTTGTAAACAAAACGTAATACCAGACCTGTTGAAACTCTGTCTTATGTATTTAAAAATAAAATACTGTAAAAATGGAGTGGAGTGGAGATAGGCTGGGCAGACCTAACGCTTCGAGGATTATTGCTGCTGAATAAAATATAGATATTGTGAATTTATAGCAAAAATCATTGTTTTTAAGCAATTTATACATGCCGATCTGTAAAGCGTTCTTGAGATATTTGAAGACAGCGAAATACAAAAGCATATCTCTTTGCTTCACTCTTGATCATCATTGGTATCGACCTCATCATCCTTATCCAGCCGTCTGCGTCCAAAATTAAACATAGGCGTCGTGTACTTTCTTTAGTTCTGTCGGTCTTACGCTTCCTGCAGACAATTCTCAGCAATTCTTTTTACGTCATCTGTTTATTGTGTAGGTGGTCTACCTCTGCTTCTTCTGCCCGCTTGTGATTTCCACACTATAAATTTTGGTTCTATTGCCCTTCATACATCCTGCACACATGGTCCGCCCCGTTTCACTTCAGCCGTTCTATGCACTCTAGGACATCTGTGACGCCTGTCTTTATTTCTTCGTTCCTAACACTGTCTCTGAGAGTCAGTCCAGGTAACTATCGTTTCATTTTTCTTTGGGCCACTCCGAGTTTGATCGCTGCGGTCTGGGTTTAGGAAAGTATTGCTCTTGAAGATGTCTGATAGAGCTCCATATGCAGCCATGCTAAAGTCATTCCCTATCGTCATTAGAATGAAAATCATTAAAAAAAATAATAAACTTTGAAAAATTTATTAATTACAAAATAAAAAAGGACATATTATAATACTGACATGACTAATCTAATATCTAATTAAATTGAAGCCCTCAATTAAATTAAAATAAAACAATTTTTTCGAAGGTAAATTAATCTTTACTTCAAGTTTCATAAATAATAAATAAAGGGTTACAAATCGCAATTTGTTAACAGAAAAACTTTTTTTGCTCGTAAAATTGAAACCTCAATACTCCGAGAGTATTGGATATTAGGAAGTGTAGAACTTCCAAATTTCAGAAGAACTGGAAGAGAGGTGATGAAAATACTAAAGATAGGACTAAGCTCAGAGGAACAAAGTTAAATGGCCAAAGAGACACTAAATCTCAAGTGAGTGTTCGGGCTAGCTTCAATGCACTGGATTGTGGCTTTAAAGATATAAACAGATAGCTAGGATACTGAGCTAATGAGACAAGAAACGAAATGAGACTTGTTAATATCAAATGTGATACAACTAAAGAAGGTCACTGGGAATAAATTTATAGAAAAAGGACAATAAGAAGAGAAAAGAAGGGCGCCAACTCAACGATAGTTGAGATTTTGAAGTAACAAATGACCGAAAACAAATGATACTAGAGATAATAACCTGAAATACAAAATACTGAATACTAATCTTGTTTTGCTATATTATATACTGGTTAGTAGAAACTGAAATAAAAATGTGTAGATATATATATAATATATATATATATATATATATATATATATATATATATATATATGTATTAACAATTTACATATAATGCAAAAACTAAATAACAGTGGTAGTGGGTGTGTAAAGATATAATAGGACCTAATAGCCCCTCAATAAGCGAATAATCACTACGTAACAATTCAAGAATAGTCCGTATGATAGCCAAAGTCTTAACACAAAAAGGTAGTAATTTAACTTTAAATAGTTCTACTAATATGAGATACTAATGACAATATTGTAAAGATATCAAAAGTGATAAATCTGTTACAATTCTAATAAATATATTACATTCAAAAGTGAATCTTCAATACTTCTTATATAATGTTTAAAAAAAAACCACATGAAATTTATTTCCCTCCCCCAATATCAAAATTTGTATTATATCAAATATATTGTATTAAAAAAATATATTATAGCAAAAGTGAGTTTGGTCAGTACTCTTGAAATCCTAATTAAAATAAAACCTCATAAAACATGAAAGGTATTTTCCCTCTCCCAATAATATCAAAATTATATTTTATCAAAATGTAGTCACTTGATCATATGCATATGAAAAGTTAACAAAATAGATAGTAACAAAAAATCTTGGCATGGTTACATCAGTTTGTGGCTGTAAGGACAAACCCAGGGGAGTCTAATTTAGTCAAACCAGGCATTGGTCTATCTGCTCCGAGAAATCGGTAACTCCATAACCAAGTTGTTAACTATTCAATAAATTCTGTAACTATTCCTTGAGGGAATATTCTTAAGAGAATACTCTCAAGTGAAGTGACGGAATCTAAAAAGGTTATGTAATTTAATAAATGTAATTCAATAGGTGTAGCAGCATGGATTGACTGCACCAAAACACCAAAACATTAGGTTATGTCAACATGTCAAAATTTCCGAAGTTTATTTCGTAGACATGACAGGCTTGCGCCATGAAATGAACGTGCGCAGAATACAGAAGGCTGTACCACATTTGTAGAACCTTTTATATTCCACCAAAAAAAAAGTGAGAGAAAAAAGAACCAAAAAACTTACTGATAAGATATGGAATAGATCGGAATTTAAGTTTGACTATATAAAAAATGACCTTATGTTCTTTGCGAGTGAATGAAGGAAATTTTAAATTTAAATTTCGGAACTCAAAAATAAATCTCTAAAGAAATACTAAACTGCAATGATAAATTTGATTATATGATAAAGAGATAATACGTATGAAATTATTTACTTACATGGAGCCGCAGCAAGCTAAAAAAATCTTCTTTTTTATGTGGAACTCTTAGATTAATATTGATTTTAAAAAATTAATTATTATTATTAATATTTCTATTTTATTCTTCCCCAAGATTATCTTCCTTGCTCCAATTCCGTCACTTTGAAGGTGAAAAAATTTCACCGGTTGGCGTGTCTGCGCTAAGTTCTGACCAAAACTGATCGTTCTCGTACAGACTCGACCAATCTTCCTTTTTAAGCGACTACTGCGCGTGTGGGGAAAAATGTCCATTTAATAATCGATCGCTGGCGGAACACAAAAATTTTCGCGAGGGGTTAATCAGTAGCGTAAACGCTACAAAATATCAAGATCGGGCAAGAGTACGTCTTTTGATTAAAAATAATGAATTTTTACTATTTGACATTTAATACAAGAATAAAAAAAGTAATGTTTCAACCAATTTATGACTTTATAACTTGCATCCTTCAAGGAGACAATCCAGTTGAATAACACATTTTTATCTGTAGTTCTCAAAAATTTAATTCAAAAAATTTTTAATTTATTATTAGTTGATTACGAAATATTAAAAATTTTTCATAATTATCTTTAATACCCCGTAAACTGTCTATACATTTTACTAAGGCATTTTTGTGTTTTTCACTTGTCTGTCCTAAAACTTCAACAGCAATCTCTCATATGTTTTATGTAATCGCATTCCCTGTTTTTTTTTAACGAAACTCATCGATCTTTAAACTCCAGACCCCGTATACTGTCTATATATACATTTTACTAAGGCATTTTTGTGTGTTTTCACTTGTCTGTTCTAAAACTTCAACAGCAATCTCCCATATATTTTATGTAATCGCATTCCCTGTCCTATTTTTCTAACGAAACTCATCGATCTTTAAACTCCAACAACTTTTGAAAAGGAAAAGCAATGAGAAATGCCACCCGGTAACTTTTATTTTGATGTATTCGATCTAAACAGCAATTCTATTCGTCGTATCTACTTGTCGGATAGATACACTTTAACTTTTCACTTACTTCCAGTTTTCTAGTTCTTATTTATTTTCTTTACGCCACTTTTTGGTTTGAAAAGTTTTTATCCATTATAATCTCGAACTGGATAAAAAGGAAAAAATATCTACGAAGAAACTCAAACTGTCATAGCTAGCGTGTCTAATGGATTTACCAGGAGGATTTTTATTTAGTTATGTACGATCAGATCATAGAAATATATATACATATGTAAAGAAAATCCCAACATACAATATCTGCCATCGAGATTTTCTCAAATTTGAATTTTACCGCTGGAACGCAAGATTTCCAAGCAACTTGGGATGAGTGACAGTGACAAGGGAAAATAGACATTATAAATTGATTATGAAAATTATGAATGGGAAATGATCTAACCTTATTAGTAGCTTTAATTGTTGTTTCTTTGTTTTTTCATTGCAACTCAATTTGGTTATTAAAAAAATCTACTCCAAACTATTCTAATTCTATAGTGCTGTAAAAACCATATTACATATATATTTTTTTCTCATAATTTTCTTCTCAAAAACTTTCAGTTGCTCTTTTCCTCTTATCGTCGTTTTGTATGCTCGTCTTATTTTCATTTGTGTATTTAGGCTTATTATTAGTAAACCAAAGAAAGTTGATAAGCGAAACCATTCTCCACGTTATTGTAAGGAAAATCGAATTTAGACGGTATATATATATATATATATATATATATATATATATATATATATACTTCTTTGGAGGGTAACTTTCGGGAAAGCGTCAAAACAAGGATCAGCTAGAGATGGTATAAGCCAGTTTGGTGTAGAACTTTATTCTAAATGTGAAATTTTCGGTGATATGTTGTCACCTTCATCAGCACCTAAATGGAAAACCTATTATAGTACAAGTGGTGGAAATCAACATTTAAAAACCTACATTGAAAATGTTCAGTTGGTCCTAGTGGTAAAGAACACTGTCACAAACATGTTAAAAATATTAAAAAACACATTTAAAATTTTGAATAAAAACATTACAACACAACAGGGTATTTTTTCAAATACAAATACAACAAAAAGTCTAAAATTTACAACCTACAAAAACTGCAACTTCATGTTAAAGGTAGAAAAGAAGAATTAATCTTCTTTTTTGATGACATATTTCTGTCAACATCCGGGTGTCACAAGTGTGTGACTATATGGTAAAAAAACTAAACAAATTTTAAATCACTTTAAGACTTCACATTTATCACTTTACGAGTATTTTTTCATTTAAAAAAAGTTATTTCACATAATTTACAACCTTTCGAAAAGTTCCCACTCTCAACTCTGGATATCCAGAAAATGTTTTGTGTTAACACCATTAAAATCCACTAAATTGTATGTACAAAACTTTTCCACTGACCAGCAGTTCGTTTATGTTTTACACCCATATAAATTAAACGCTGAGAGGGCTAAAATCGTCGATATTGGCCACCTCGACAACGGTCGGCTCGTTTCATTAGTTCGAGAAAATGGATGAAGATAGTCTTTGTGTTTGAATGGGGTGCTTTAAAAAGCAAAGATAATTATTGACTGCAACATATTAGGCAAAACGGTGTATTGTACATTGTTTATACTCTTACGTGTATAAGGTGTCAATTTATATTGTGTGTCCACGTTAGAATATATAAAATAAAAATGTAAATAAATTGTTCGACAAAAGTTAGGAATACTGTTATCGAAAGAAAATTAATTTCCATAAAAAGTATGTGGTAAGTGGAAAAATGTTGATTGAAAATGATTTATTTTTATCTGTTTCCCAGTTTTCAAAAAAATGCAATATTTATAAGTGACAAAATTTCTTTTAACTCAATTAATTTTAAAAATTAAGCAATATTAAAAAATAGTAATGTACACGAGCTTCAATACCTACTTGGTATACTTTTTCTGAATTTTTTAGATGACGCTATCTATTTGCTCAGATGACGATAATTAACCACCAACAGCAGAAGTGACATAAATGAAAAAATAAACATTAAGGAGGAACAGGTAAAGAAAGTATCAAGGAAATCAAACAAAAATCACTAGAATAGAACAGAATACCAAATGCCCTCGTAAAGTACGAAGGACCAGATCTGACCAAACAACTAATAAAACTAATCCAGAAAATAATACAACAAAAGAGAATATCACAAGAATGGAGATCAAACATCCTAATGTCTCTCTTCAAAAAGGAAGATAAATAAGACGCGGAGAATTACAGAGGAATTAATTTATTAAAAACAACACTGAAATTAACAACTAAAGTGATAACAAATAAACTGAATGAAATTATAACACCAGCAGAAGAACAGCAAGGTTTTAGGTCGAGAATATCATGCACATAAGTTATATTTATAATGAGGCAAGTGCAAGAGAAATCACCAGAATTCAATAAACCGGCATATTTATGGCATGTTTCGTGGAACTTAAAAAGGCATTTGACAGGGTCAAATTAAAGGGAATTATTTACTTACTGTACGAAAGAAAGATACCTCTAGGAATAATCAAAACGATCGATAATATATACGAGAGCAACACAATAAAAATAAAAGTAGAAGAAGAACTAACTGACCCAATTGAAGTTGGTAATGGGATAGTACATAGAACTCCCTGAGTCCTCTATTGTTCAACCTGATCAGGGATTAAAATAATAAAAAAGTAAGAATTAAAAAAACGATTCTAAATGGGAGAAAAACAACAATAAATAATCTAATCTCTCAAAGTGAAGATGATTTATAGCGGATGCTGCACCAATAAATAACATGTTAATTTCCCCAAAAAAAGACAAAATGCATGGTTATAATAGCAAATCTATTACGATTTAAATTAGAGCTAGAGAGTCAGATAATAGAACAAGTGATGGAGTTTAAATATCTAGGCATCACACTATCTAGCTACAGAAAGCTCGAAACAGAAGTAGAAGATCAAGCGAATAGATCAAACGAAGCCACAGGTTGCCTGACTGAATCATTATCGGGAAAGAAATGAAAGGTAGAATTTACTAAACAGTCATCAGACCAATAATAACATATGCGGCAGAAACACGACTTGACACAGACAGGGCAAAAATAATACCAGAAACAGAGATGAAAACTCTTAGAAAAATCGGTGGTAAGAGATTATGGAATAGAACTAGAAGTACATATATGCAATGGAGATGCAAGATGAAGAACATCTAGGACCGGCTTAGAAGAGTAGAATAGAATGATCATATTAGCTAAATGACAACAAAAAAGTAGTAAAAACCGCGAGAGATGGTTCTCCAATAGGAAAATGATCAGTGGGAAGACCACGAAAATGATGGAACGACAGCTTACTGGAGGCACATTGAAAAAGAAAAAGATTTTAAACAATGGCTGTTTAACTATTCTTAACTATACTAGATGAATATAAAATTCGAGTGCTATTGGAGTCATTACCTCAATTAAAGTAATAAGTTCCGCCTTGCGATTTCCTATATTGAGGTGAAATTGATCATGTTCATTACTGGAGAACATCGGAGTAAAATAACGTATGGACTAAATAAACATTTCACCGATATTTTGTAGCAGGTATATTGAATGTATCGGGTAGTTGTCGAGTTTTGTGTAAAATCAATTCATTAGAGAATATAACTGATTATGCTGCACCTGACACTACAGTGGAAAACATTTTATACCTGATTAATTTAGCCGTCAGGATGATTTAGTTTCAGTTTAAATTTAATACAATATATGGAATTATACTGGGGTTTAATTTAGCGTGTTTAATATTTTTCAGATTTATTCATTATCGTTATTCGTGATAAGTTAAGTTTTTCTTTTGAAAATATTCCAATTCATCTGAAAGTCATAGTCTTACTTGTAGTGTAATGTTTTCGTATATAACATCATAAGAGAAAAAATTTTACCCGCAATTTTTTCCACTGGCATGAAAGTTTGTTGCCTGTCAATTTTCGCGAATTAAATTTTGACAGTTAAATCCCGAGACGTCAGTCGAGTAATTTTGTCAAAATTTCATAAGCGAAAATTGCCAAAAGCAACAAACTTGAATAAAACCAGAAAAAAATTTTGCTGGTGAATAATTTTCTCTCCAATGATATCTGACAAGACTATTTCACAAACATAATTTTGTTTATTTGTTAACAATATTTAATTTACAATTCTTATGAGCTATAGTAGTTTGCCCTTTCTTTTTACCAAATCTGGAATCCATCTGCAGATAAGTTTTAGAGAGCTTGCATTTGAGTAATCCTTTAATTTAACTAACTCCTGTTCAGACATACCTTGCTTGAATAAGGCTGACACAGCTGAAGATCGAAGGGAAAGGTTTGTTATTTAATTTTTTTTGTGTTTATTCCAATTTTGTGATATGATTATTAGAAAAGAGAACAACCCAACCTTAACTAATAAGCTCACAGACTGGGAAAGTTTTAAAGTAACTCTTGAAGAAAAGATCAATTTAGCCGTGCCACTAAAGACAATTGAACAGATAGATCAAGAATTAGATTTATTTGTCAAAGATATTCAAAATTCAACATGTGATTGCACTCCCATACTGAAATCAAAAGTTAAAGGGAATAACTACCCTAAAGAAATTCGTGAATTAATAAAAGAAAAAAGAAAACTAAGAAGAAAATGGCAGCAAATGAGAGCCTCTCGAGACAAAACTACCCTAAACAATGCCAGCCAGCAACTTAAAAGAGAAATCCAGAAAATTAAGAATGAATCTATTAAATCTTATCTGGAAGAGCTAAAACAAACGACAGTAGCACATAGTACTCGCTTTGGAAAGCTACAAAAAGAATTAAAAGGCCAATATTACATTCTTCTCCAATAAAACTGGAAGACGGTAGTTGGGCCAGAAATAATCAGCAGAAGGCAGAGAGATCTGCCACTCATCTAGAGAACACATTTAAGTTGCAAAATGACCAAGACGATGACCAGGATTGGCCCGAACTAAAGCAAATAGATGAAAATATCAAGCCAACTTCCCCAAAAGAAGTAGCTGAGTTAATTAAAGAACAAATCGACCCAAATAAAGCAGTCCTATACCTAATATACACGTGTGACATACCTGAACTAGAAGACGACACCATAGCTACCTTTGCAGATGACACTATCTTAGCAGTAAGTGACACCGTCGAAGAAGCTACAGTAAAACTACAAAATTCAATAAATAAAATTCTTGAATGGACCAAAAAATGGAAAATTAAGCTGAATGAGAATAAATCATTCCATATAAATTTTACCAATAAGAGAATTAATAATATTCCAATTAGAATAAATGATGTCCAAGTGCCTATTGCAACATCAGCAAAGTACTTGGGGATCACTCTTGATGCAAAACTTCGAAAATGCGAAAATCTATGACTCTACATGAGTAAAATGGTCCTGAGACGAAGTGTCTACGAGGACCTGTTGATAACAACTTTATCGAGTTGTTATCAACAGGTCCGCGTAGACACTTCGTCTCAGGACCATTTTACTCATGTAGAGTCATACGCCGCCATGTTACCTATCCAACGGTAACTTAACCATCACAAATTATAAATACTAATAATGTCAAACAACTTCAAATTTTAAACATTTAAAGGGTTTTTACCCATATATTTTGATGACTACTAGCATGTACAACCGTTTGCACTGATGATGGATTGTTTAATCCGAAAACGTTTTGCAATGTGTTTGTGATAGCCCGTTTGGGGCATTTTTATATACTTTTTATAAAGGATTTTAAACAAAATTTTTTTGTGATATATGTTATACAGCCAGCCACAGGAACTTAGTTTGCTCGTGGAATTTTACCTAATTTTAAGTTTTCATTAGTAATTTAAGTTAGAAACAAATTGATAATTGGTCTTACTGACCAGATTTTAATGTAAGTACACTTCAGTGTCTTTAGTAAAAAAAAATAATTCCAATTTTGTCAGCTGATATTTTTGTCCACTTAGATACGGTGTTGATTCCAAGTGGACAGTGTTTGAACCAAGATCCATCCTTCCAGTTAGGGTGAACGATAAGAAAGAGTCTGTCTGATAAAATCTGTTGTCCCCTTTTTTTCCATTAAATTCAAAAAAAATCTAACTCAGCATACTTTTTCTCAAGTTCTCCCATAACATTAAATTCCTTTTGTAAAAAGTGAATCTTGCAGTTTACGGCCTCATTGCCTCTCCAAGCAAGTTCAAATGAGCAAAGGTGAACAAACTTTGTGATCCATCGTGAGTTTTCTCGTCGTAGCTTTGGATGATTTTTAATGTTTCTTCGGTGGATAATGCTTTTGAACTAAGTTTTTTTCTTGGACACTTTGAAGCTGTCTCCGCTTGGTATATCTGGCCAATCTTGCACATTTGAAAGATATGTCTGTGAAAGGATCGATTTTTATGCCCTACTCTGTAAAATATTTTTCTTATACCATTTCTGCTGTAGTATTCCATAATGACTTTACAGACGACATTTTATATTTTTCCCTGTTGGTTTTTTTTATGTTGAAGGCATAATACTCAAGAATTTTTGCTAGTTCCGTTATGGTAGTACATCTTTCAAGCGTAAAATTTCTCAACCGTCGGAACTCCGAAAATTGGGTTCAAATAGAGCTTCTGGACCTCTGCGTGTTCAATGGGACGTTTTCCGAAATAATTTTTTTTATTACTTCACCTGAATGGCATCCAAATATTGATTTTTACCTATCCTATTGATAGGAAGGAGTTTTGTCAGTGGGAAACGTGGCGCTGCTGTGACGTTTTATCAGTTAAAAATAATCTAGTGAAATAGTCCTTTATATTTTTAAATGAAAACTCTAGATATTATGTGTTAGACTACTTATGACTACTAAGCTAGGCAGTACTGAACTGCGGATATCAGGATATACCCATGTTTCATTACGTTTCCCCCGGCATAGGACAATAATAGACTTGGAACAAACAAAGCAGACTCAGTTATAAGAACACTATAAAACAGCACCGTGTTACAGGGCATACTTTCAAAGATAATGAGAAATTATTAAATAATGGTAAGCAAATGAGCATGAATGACGCAGCAAGGAAAAGGTTAAGTAGCTATTCAAGGATGTCCTCGATATAAAAGAGGCTCAACAACAGAGGCTAGAATTTTAAACGCCAGCAAAGAAAATAAAATCGCTAGAAGCAAATAGAATGTGCAAAAGCTGAGAGATGCAATAATAGCAGAATGGGATTCTAACTAACACTACCGTGTAGATAACTCATACAATTTTTACAACCAATAGGTGCTATTTTGGCCTTAATCTTTTTTTTGAAATCCTCAATTATATCCATAAATACAAAGATGAAACTCGATAAAAACCGATAATACTCCTAGTCTTCTACATGATTCAGAGACCTGGACTCTAATAAAAAGTAATGAAAACATGTTAGGATGTTTCGAAAGAAAAGTAGTAAGGCAAATCGATGGAGTGATCAATAACAATGAAGTGCGAAGAAGCCGATACAGCTTCGAACTGTATTGAATATACCAGGAACCAGATATCGTAAAATACTTTAAAATGGAACGTCTGAGGTGACTAGGGCATGTAATGCGGGTGGAATAAAATGACCCAGATAAGAAAACGCTCCACGATAGACCCATTTGTCAGAGATGAAGAGGAACCTCCACAACAAGGTTCTTTGGATAACGTCGACAAAAATATGATAAATATAGGAATGCGTGCATGGCAGAGGAAAACAGGTGGATAAGAACGACTGGAGAGAAATTCTTGAGAAGGCTAGGATCCACATTTAGAACCCAAAGTGTTGTAAATTAAGAAATAGTATGTGCATGAATGAATATATTTCCAAAATGAATGATACGGAAACCTACAGTGAGTGATCAAATTATTAGAGCCACCTATGGTTTGTTTTTCTAACCAGGAGAAGTAAACTAAAAAGACAGATTCACATCCAAGAAAGTTAGTAGAAAAGTCACCAAATACATCTTTTTTGGATTATTATCTCGGCCTTGCGGTAATTTAGTAATCAGTATCGGACAACCTCACACGTCAATTCTAACCTAAGTTTGTTTATGTTTGAATAATAATTTTTTTCAATTCACTTCCAATACATATTTTTTTGTTTTTCTAATTACAATAAAAACATGTTGGATTGTTATGAAGAAGGAAGAATTTTTAGAGTTTATTTATTACATTGTAGAAGAAAATCGTCCGGAACGTATACGAAAGCGATATATTCGTGATCAAATTATATCAAAAATCCAATGGAATTTAATATTTTATCAGCGCATTAACCCAAACAACAAATATTATATGCATATATAGGAATATAACCAGTTTTTATTTGATTGCCCATTTTTAAAATGTACAGGTATAGACTTATTTATGTTTATATAATAATGAACGACACATATTTGGAAGATCTGGGCGGTTCTTAATTTCACTTAAAATTTTATTTAAAGTGGGCATTTTATTCTTGAAAAAGAAGCTGTGTACTATATGTCGTACAGATATTTTAAATCTTTCATCGTCTGTTGCAAGGGAAGAAGGCAAACCTCCTATTTTTTAGGACATCTTACTGTTAAATTCTCAACACCTAAAATTAACACATTACTTTAGTAAGTCTTGATTGTAACAATAACTATTCTGCAAAAATAACCTGTTGCCTGTTTTATTTTTGCTACCATGGCTGCTATTTTCACTCCAGAATTATCAATTTTTATTTGTTTGTACATGTTTACGATGCATTGTTTTTCATTTGATGATAAATGACCCAAATCTACTCGGCGTTTTTTAGGTCTCTCTCTTCAATCCTGACCCCCCAGGGGGAGTGTAGTGGTCGACGTGATGTCGTGTATTGTCCGTCTCCAGAGATCTCTGTCTCTGGTCATTTCTTTTAATTCATGCATAGGTCTTTGGCATATTCCTGTAATTTGATCTATCCATCTTGTTGGGGATCTTCCTCGTGATCTTTGCTCTTTTACCTTTCCTTGTATTATGATTCTTTCCATGTTTTCTGTGTTTGCTCTCATAACATGCCCAAAATATTTTAATTGTTGGAGATGGACTTTAATAGAGAGTCGTTGGCTAACTTTTAGCTCTCTTAAAATTGAATTATTTGTTCTACGGTCGGTCCAAGGAATTCGTAACATTCGTCTCCAACAGAACATTTCAGTGGCGTCTATCTTTCTTCTCTCGGATTGTCTCAGAGTCCACGATTCACATCCGTAGGTCAGTATTGGGAATATTAAGCAGTTGATCAACCTCATCTTTATCGCTCTTGAAATTTGACAGTCCTTCCATATTTTGGTCATTTTTGCTGTGGCAACTTTTGCTAGATCACATCTACGTTTAATCTCTTCTTTTAATGACCCTGTGTTTGTGATTAATGATCCCAGATATAAGTATGAGCTCACAACCTCGAACCGGTCAATTCTGGTTATGTGTGGATGATTGTTTTGTAGTCTATCCACTATCATGATCTTTGTCTTTGATATGTTTAATTGCAAACCAAATATTTGACTTTCGTAACCTGCGAAACGTAGGTTGTTTAGTTTATGACCATTTATTGAGATGCCCTTTCCCATCCTTCAAGTGCTCTTCGCTTAATATACTCCCCATATATGTTGAATAATTGTGGAGATCGTATACATCCTTGTCTGACACCCCGTTCTGAATGAAACTCGTTCGAAAGTGTGTCAAGTACTTTAACTGATCCAGTAGTGTGTTCATATAGTTCAGTTATAAGCGTAATTAGATGTTGTGGTACGCCTACTTCTTTTAGTATTCGCCATAAGTGTCTACACTTGACTCTGTCGAACGCTTTACGGTAATCTATAAAACAGATGTATAGTGGGATATTGAATTCCCTAGATTTCTCGATTATCTGTCTTATATTCAGCAGGTGTTCTCGAGTGCCTCTACCTTTGGTAAATCCAGTTTGCTCTTGTGGAATTTCTCTTTGGAGGAATGTTTTCAGTCTCTCATTGATTATATGTAGCATTATCTAGCTGGCATGGGATATAAGAGAGATAGTTCTATAATTGTTGCATTTACATAAGCTGCCTTTTTTATGTATGGTCGTTATTGTAGATTTTGTCCAGTCTTCAGGCCATTGTTTGGAATGCCATATTTGGTTACAGAGTAGATGAAGTAACTTTACGCCGGTTTCTTCTGTGGCTTTAAGCATTTCTGCTGTTATCATATCTGGACCTGGTGCTTTGTTATATTTGAGCTTGTTGATAGCCTATCTTACTTCATTTTCGAGTATATCAGGTTCTTCTTCCACTTCGTCAGAGATTTGGCTAACAAGCTCTTGGCGTTGATCATCTTTATATAGGTCCCTGCAATACGATCTCCATGTCTCTGCTATATCTTCTCTGTTTGTTCTCGGGGTTCCAGTGTTATCTTCAATGACCCAAGTTTTTTAGGTAGAGAAGGATAATTACCACTAGTACTTGGCATTGAATCCGTATTGTTATCTTAGTAACACTAATACATTGCGAAATATTTCTAAAAAGAACTGTTTTTTTTTTGTTTAAATACAAACGAAAAATCTAAAAATTAAAGGAATAACGCAGAAAATAGAAAAAATCGTCGATATAACTTTTAAAATTTCATAAATGTCATTATGTCAAATGTCATAATTTGGTGGAGTAAACTTGCCTGCGGTTGTCCATTTACAAACAAGCATTACGTCGCGGTTCCCATTCATAGATAAATAATATAATTGGTTTCCATTTGATTATCTTGTAACACTTTATGAAAGTACATAATATTTTGTATTCTTGGTGTTATAATAAATAGTTTCCATTGCTCTCTAGTGATATTTTGACAGATGTATACTATTTTTTATGAATTTAGCAAACATTGCTTGTTCGTTTAACAACTTTAAACTTTATTATTGAACACTAATAATCATTCCAATAGAAAAATAGCATCAATTTCTAAAGTTTCAAAGGCAACTGTGGACCGTATAAAGAAAAAACTTAACACAAACATTTGGATTTGACCCCACGGCGCAAACACTCTGAAAATAAAATTACGATACCACGAGATGAAAGAATTTGAAATATTGTCTTGGTAAACAGAGAACAACCTCGAAGAATTTTAATGAGGCATCAGTATTTCACCAATGACAACTCGTCGGCGAATATAGGAGCTGGGGTTTTAACCAAAAAATCCATTAGTCACACTATGTAGATATCAAGAAATGAGCTTCAATGAGCTAAAAATCATAAAGATTGGAATCAGGTAAATAACTTTACTTAACATTGTTTTTTTTTTGTGTAGTTTACAATAGATCAATTTGATTCTAAAATGATAATAATATTACAGGTTTGTTTTTTGGACGAATCTACCGTGCAGATCCTCATAGATAGAGTTGGATTTGTGAGGAGAAAACCTGAGAAAAATACAAAGCAAATTGTATTGTAAGGACGGTAAAGCACGCACTGATTATCATGGTGTGCTCTATCATAAGCAGTCAAGGATAAGTCAAGTCTTATCTATCATAAGACTCTACATTATCAAAATGCGACATGACCAGTACTTGGATGTACTACAAACAAAAATGTTTCTCCAGGTCCAGGAGAAGTTTTGGAATGAGAGTTTCACCTTTATGCATTGCTAGAAGCCTTGCCACAAGGCAAAAACTATTACATTTCTTACTGACAACTAGATAAAGGTGCTCGAATGGCCTCGCAATTTGCCAGATCTGAATCCAATAGAAATCTTTGGAAGCGCACAAAGAAAGAAATTTCTAATAAAATTATAACCGCAAAGCGTCAATTGATCGAACCCTTAAAAGCAATATGGTACAGGAGTAGAACAATTTAATAAAACTGCCAGAAATGCATAAAAAGTATGGCAAGAAGGTACCAGGCAGTGCCAGTGACACTACCAAGTATTAAGCTAAGACATAATTTTAAGTATTTTCATGTAATTACTAGTTTCTTTTTTATTATCTGTAATTTTTATAAGGTTCTAAATCACAATAAAATAGAATTCTACCGAAAAAATATGTTTTACAGCGCCATTATATACCATTATTAAATAAAAAGTAAAATTTTATGGAGTGGTTCTAATAATTTGGTCACCCAAAGTAACATGATAATAATGAAATTTTTATTTTTTCGTGTTACTAATCTTTCGCTTAAAAAAGGAAACCATTTGTATTTTTCAGAGTCTTTTACTTTCCTTTAACTTTTCCACTAGCGAAAAAGTCTATTGTAACGAAGTTTCAGTAGCCATAAAATGTATAAACGAATGAGAATTGTCATTTGAATGGCACGGCACTGTTTTCCAATACCAAACTTTAGTTACACAATGTATTATTTTTAGTCGTACAAACAAATACCTATTATGAGCCTCGAGGCTAATTTTCTATCTATTTTCTAGGCAACAATGCACCCAGGTCAGATATTCCAGGTGTGTTGAATAAGCCTCCATAAAACAGATTAAAAGTTTTTCAATTCTATTTGAATGCATTTGGGTCTTTGTATTTGAGAAAAATGTAAAGTTTCTATCAAACTTTCCAACTTATCGCTGGAAAACTGCTCAAATTGTTTTTCCTATATTTTCTGGTCTTTATTGTTTTTGCTGATAAATACGGAAAGAAAGAAGAGCACGAGAGCGAAGGGATTATCCTACGGGATTGTTTTATATATAAATTTTTAATGTGGGATAAAAATTCTATTAAAAATGCGTATTTTGATGGAATATTTTGGGGTTCATCAAAAGGTGGTATCTTAAAGTATTTGTGAGGGTTCTAAATTATTAAAAATTGAAAATGGTCAATTTATACTTATGTGCAATTTTTTTACGAGTACCATATCCACACAGTAAATATTAAGGTCTAGAAAAAAATCATAATTAGACATTATAATTGGTTAAAACAAAAATTTACTAAAAAATTTATTAAAATCCTTTATAAAAGGTATATAATTATTCCATCCACAGTGTGTCTAGGTGTACATATTTTGAGCCACTATGTATTTGGGTAAAAACCCATTAAATGTTATTAATTTAAATTTAGGTTGTATTATTGGATATTATATGATATGATGTTAAAGTTACAAGTGGAACTAATAACATGGCATCGCTTGTCATGAGACAAAGTGTCTACGAGGACTTTTTGATAGCAACTGCTATCAACAAGTACTTGTGATTTGTCGTAATGGACTAATGTCTTGGTCCACGTGGACTGATCAACAATTGGATGCTAACTTCAACTGGGTGACTGTCCATATTTTCAAACATAATACCAGGCACATCTGAATGTAAATATCGATGAGAATATTAAAACTTTGTACTATTATACATCGCTCATCGACTTAAATAAAAACGCAATTTTACGGGAGACGCGAAACAAAGTTTGCTATTTTCTTTTAATTGTTATTTTTAAAGAAAGTTTGAGATAATTAAAAATACAAGTTGCTATTTCGTTGCAAGAGCACCTCACATGCCCTCGCCTTGGTGCCAAAAGTAACAAGTAGTGTTTGAATTAATGATATTAGTTACAGTGAAATTGTAACAATTAAGTTTTGACTTATAGTAAAAAAGAGAAACATTGCCAATGGGACATGGCATACCCTTTTGTAAGTCAAAGCAGCAGACATAGTAAAGCGGATTTTCATTCTTTTTGTTCTTATCTTACTCCTTGGCACTTTTGAGAGCTTCATACAGACCACATTGGTCTTTTTTTTGGGATGAAGAAGGAAATGTTAAATTCATTCCGAAATATACGAGAAAAAGTAACCAAGGAGGCAGCTTCTTCCCCTTTTTTATTCATAGAATAGTCAGCTAAGCTTTTGTCACCATCTATAAATTCTCGAGTAGACTTTGCCGTGGTATAGTGACTTTCGATTCTGGGTATCTTCTTTATGAGATCACGTACAGAATCTTTAACTTTCGGGCTAAGAGTTTTTATGTTTGCCATGTCTACCCCTTCCTTCTGGCTGCAGAAATCCCATATCATCTGTTTTTTTAACAACTGTTCGTATCGTAACTGTTCGTAAGTGAAAGAAATGGATGACACGCCTTGGTTTTTCCTTGTTCGTGAACCGGACATTTGGGACAATTTGGTCCATGGAACTGGAAATATAGTTTATTTGTGCTTGCAAAGACCCCATATCCCAGTAATTTTGGAAAATATTAGGTCTATCATTATAGCTAATGCGAGATGGATGATTAAATTTGCAGTTTTCTGGACATGGAGGCAGCATTTTTTTTGCTTTTTTGCTAGTCAGAGAAGAATATGCTTTCCCTTACTATTTACTATTTCTCGATAGTTTAAGCATTAATGCACCCCTTGAGTTCATTGGTCTGGTTATAAGCTTATGCTGATGCAATTTAAAAAAAAAGGAATTGATCTGGTAGGCTACTTCAAGCACCAAGTCGATGTCAAAGCCAAATACACAATCTGAAAGAAACAATAAAATAATTTTATGTCAAGGTAGAATGAGTAATTATAGTCTGGTTTTTACAAACAATGATAAAGTCACATCACCCTGTTGAGTCAGTTATTATCAAATTAATAACCAAAATTGATCATAAATAATGTCACAACACAAATGTTAATACTATTGTGGCAACCTTGCTACATAGAATCCAGTCACATCAGTCTACAACAGTGTCATATCATAAAATATGACATTGTTTAATAACAACTTTCCATTTTTTGCTATAATTTGGACCACAACAGTGCCGTAATAAACTTAAAGGCAATATTAATGTTCCATTTCGTATATTTTTATTGATACTAACACCATATCAATAACGCATCATTACATAATAAGGCAATATTTATGAACGAAAACAGCTTACCCTTGATGGATAGCAGGGCTATGGCACTATTTGACTTTCTGTGTGCATCCGCACTTTTGTCGGTGGTCAGTGTGGCAGTTTAACAGACTGGGTTTCAACAGAAAATGCTCGAGGCCGTAACGACACAATGCGCTCCAAGTGGTTATTTGTGACATTACAATTACAACGTTAATGCTGTTCGAAGATACCGATTTTTAAAGTAATTTGCGATAAAAATCTCATTTTCAATTTTTTTATGTTATAGCACTATTTAGTCGATGAGCTACTAACTACTCATGGTAGTGTACTTTTATTTTAATTTTTAGTGCCTGCTTTTATTACAGATAAATATATTTTTACACATTCTCACCGTATTGGTTCATACGGTTTTATAATACAATTTACAATTTATTTAAATTTTGCATATTATTGTGTATTTTACTATCTTTCAATTTCTAATATTGACGATTTATGTAATTTTAGTAAATTTTAAATTATTGTGACTAAACTCTATTAAACTTTTCTGACTTTTTGTAAACTTTGTCCATAAAATTCTACAATTTTAAGTGGCAATAAAACATATTTCTATTCTATTCTAAATTAAATTTAACTACAAAGTTATTTTACATGTATTAAATAAATAAATAAATTAGATTTTGTCTTATTTTTTTCCTAAACGGATTGTGTATAGTTGAATTTAAAAATAATTAAAATTTCAAATGCTATTTTTTTTTCAAATATCCCAAATTATATTTAATTATTTTAAGCATTATTTAAATTTTCCCACCAAAATTAAAGTTTGAAATTTCAGCGTGATTTCTAGCTTGAATTAGTTCCGATGCAAATCTCTTGGAGCGATGAATTTCATATCCAACTTAAGTGTTGTAGTGAAACATCTAAAGGTATGTGATTTGTGATATAAATTAATTTTGAATCGAGAAATACCTTTTTAAAGACGAATAATATTTCCCATTCGATTGAATTATCCCCACTTCAGCATTGTACTGTTTCTGTCAGAAGTCGAGAGTTGTCAACTGACAAATAACGTTTGTCGACAGAAGTCACAGTCAATGTTAGTTCTCGAAGATAAGGATAGGGATTCTTTACTACGATAAGGCTAGAACGTTTTTATGCCCGTTTAGGATCGGTTGATCTTTTTCAGGCTTGAGTTGAATGTGTTGAGATGTGATACCTTACTAAAGCAAACAGTCCTAGAACCCACTGGGTTGTTAGCGTTCTTCTTCTTCTTTTTCTGTGAGATATTTGCAGGCTGTCGAGAAGGAGTCGCTATTGAATCAGGGGTGAGAGGCTTGACTGGAATTAGATGTTCTTTCCAGAGTGAATGTGTGTGTGTGTGTGTGTGTGTGTGTGTGTGTGTGTGTGTGTGTGTGTGTGTGTGGTGTGTGTGTGTGTGTGTGTGTGCGTGTTTTAGAGCTAGATGCGGCAAGACCTGGTCTCTAGTGACCATTGTTCCAGACTCAGTCTCTTTGTCAACCAGTTTCCATCCACTCCTGAATGTAGGTCTCTCCCAATTGCATCCATCTTTCTCTATCTTGCGCCAATCTAATCCACTGTTTGCCTGCCACTGCTCTTATGTCATCTACCCATCTTTTTTGAGGTCTTCCCATGCTTCTTGTTGTCGTCCTTGGTCTCCATTCTAGAATTCTCCGTGTCCACCTGTTGTCATTATATAGGGCTACGTGACCTGCCCAGCGCCATTTCATTTTTGTAATTTCTTCCACAATATCCCTAATCTTCGTTCTACGTCTTATCTCGGTGTTTCTAATCTTGTCTCTTAGTGATATTCCAAGCATGATTCGTTCCATTGCTCTTTGCGTTGTTTCCAAAACCAGTGTATTGCACTGTAATTTTGTGGACGAGTATGCGTGTGTGTAAATCCAACAGTGATGGACGCTACCATTTTGATGTTACTTGGCTCCGTCATTCACTTGCAATTTTTCTCGGCTGACCACAGACTCCGTGTAAAGTAACGGGGGCTGCAGTTGGTCGGGGTCCCAGTGATGAGGTTGCTTCGGTAGCAGAAAGAGGACCCCTTTCACTGTTGGATTTGTGTGAGAGTGAGATGTGTGAATTTGTGTTTAGTGTGAATGTGTGCGAGTCTGACTCGGCAGCAACTAAAATCGTATTCTCTAGTGATCATTGTTCCTGCAGCTGTTTATGCGTTTGCGATCAACTCTAAAACTAGTGTATTGCACTAACATTTTATTATTGATCACTTCCGCTGACAGCCAAGCCTCGTCGGAGTTCAATAGACGTTCCAGCAACTGCCAATTCAGGTGAGAAAATAGTTGCGGCTATTTTCTCAGGGACGGACAGGTATCATTAAGTAATGAGATTGGGAAACCGCAAAAAACCAATCTTCCCCTGTACGGGGAAAGGAAAAGAATTCGAGGTTACATGTGGGTTCTGTAGGCTATTGGAGTGGCCTCGAGGATGTCAGCGTATTCTTCCGGAAGTTCATGGATGCAAGCCTGCATCAGAATAGACGGGATGTAGAGATGTGTAGAAGATCAGGAACTTTTTAGTGCGTCTTGTGTATTAGAAGAGGGGCCATTGATAGGTCTGTGGGTAAAGTTCCTGTTGAGAGTTTTTATTCTCTTGGTAATGGGTGCGGTGTTTGCCGTTTGATGGATTTCACGGAATGGGAAGTACCAGCGTTTTCTGCACGCACTACGCAGAATTTTGCGCTCCGCAGCGATCAGCCTTCTCCTTTGATAACCTTTAAGGGCAGTATAAGTTAGCCTTATACTCAATAACGGGTCGAATGAATGTTTTATAAGTGTGAATGAGAGTTTTTGTGTGAGTTTTCCCAAAAGCCCCTGTAAGTGCTACTAAGAGTCGGGCTCTGTTTCTGACCCTATCTAAAGTTGCCTTTAGATCAGGTCCCCAGTTAAGTGTTCTAGCAAATAGTACACCTAAATAGGAAGCTGTCGGACTACTAGCGAGCCTTTCTCCCATCAAATACAGGGGGGTTTGATTATCGCTATTGCGAATGATTCCTGACGAGGCTTTAGGGCTGCGGAACACATTTGTTTGTTTGTGTTTTTGCAGCTTTTAAAGTAACTCTCCACTTATACCATTCTTCGATACCGTTTAAAAGAGTTTGTGCTCTTCTAAAGGTTCTCTTAGGAAAATAGCCATTAGCTGTTGTGAAGAGGGCAGTGTCATCTGCATAGAAGTACAGTTGGGTATCTGGTATGTTTTGGTTTGGGATGGTACTGTTGTATGTGATGTACAACAGGGGTGCTGGCACTGAGCCTTGTGGTACTTCCGCTCGTGGAGTGAATGGGGTTGATAACTGATCGCTTATTCTCACTCTAACTGTTCAATTCACAAGGTAAGAATGAATGATTTTTATGAATTGCGGGGGTAGCCTGATGTCAATTAGCCTCCGAATAAGTCCGTCGTGCCAGATTTGATCGAAGACCCTTTATACATCGAGAAAAGTGGCGATGGCGTTGCCGTTTAACGACTGAGTTACTTTTGAGGTGAAATCTGTTAATGCATCTTGAGTTGATCTTTTAATTTGGAATCCATACTGAAATTTGGGGATGTTATGTGTTTCGAGATCCTCACTCACTGATCCTCTCTTTGAGGATTAGCTCGAGGACTTTCCCTAGTGAATTGATTAAGGAGATAGGTCTGTATGAATTCGCATTTGTACGAGGCTTACCCGGTTTGGGTATCATGATGGTGTTAGCTATTCTCCAAGGAGTAGTAAAATAGCAGTTTTTGAGACATGCATTAATAGTTTTTGTTAGATGCGGGATAATACTCTCTGGAAGTCGTTTTAGACACCTACAGATATTGTCAGGTCCGGGAGGGTTATTTTTGCCGATATGGCAATAACTCTCCGTTTCTCCGACAGAAGTGAGGCACAGAGCTCTATATATGTTCTATCATCTCATTTTTGAAATAAAAATAGTCAAATATAAACTTTTTTTTATTTTAGGACCTAATCTTAACAATCCAATAGCTCCCCATAAGGCTTTAGTAACTGCAAATTTAGCATCCCAGCTTCCTCTACTAACACCATTATTTAAATTTTATCTGAAACAGTGTGTGTGTTAAAAAAATATACAGTTATAACCACAAAAAGAGTATATAAACAAAATTCATTGACTAAACTATCGATCTTCGTTATGTTCATATTATTTCAGAGCCTCCTGTAATTACATTTTTGTTTCGATGGATCTGGAGAACCAATACATTCCAATGTTAAGTAATAAACGAGCGGATGATTGCGAGCCTAACGAATGTCTATTAACTCACATTGACAGGCATTGGCTCTATTTACTGAGTGGACTCCAGCGCGTAGCTCTCGCAATGGATACCATGTCGGTTTATTAGCCCCCTTGAGAGTCAACAATTGGTGGATTTGTTAATATTGTTCGAGTCGTATTTATTTCAGCGTTCATGATGTGTAAATCGTACCAATATGTATGTACTTAACGACTTTTTACATCAGTGGAAAAGCTGAAAATCGAAATTGTTTAACAGTGACACGTGAAATTAAAAAAAGATGTCATTTTAAATTTGAATAGTAGATATATAGTTGAAAATATTCAAAATAAACGAAACACAATTTTTACATAAAAAAAGAAAGCATTGTTAGCTTTCTACAAGCTAAAATTTAAAAATATTAAAAAATACAGGTGCAAACATAGTACAATAGTTTACCAAGTTAAGGAAAAACAGGAGAATTATAGAGCTTCTCGAGATTCCACTAATTAAAACACTATTCTCCAGCAACGTAATAGACGGATTCAGAACATTAAGAGCAAATGAATCAAGTAATTTCTACCTCAGATAGTTGAGACATAATAGCAGCACTAACTCTTCCCTGTGAAAAAATACAAATACGTTTAAGGTTCGTGATTTCCCACTCTCTATCGGTGCGATTATTCATATGACTGGCAGAAATATTTACAAAACATTTGGATAATAGATACATTTAAATCTAACGGTTATCAAAATCAGGATGTTCAGAATCAGGATGTAAAGATGGGAGGAATTTGACCAAACTGAATAAATAATTGGGCCAATAACGCTGAATGAAATAACAAAAAATAAAAAAATAAACGAAAATATTGATCGAAAGAAAGCTGCATATTTTCATCGTTATCACATAAAGAATATTACAAAATCTGCTTGAAAAGCTTCAGTAGAAATATTCACTCTGTTTAGTACTACTTAAATAAGCAGAAAATAAATAGAAAATAGTTGAACTTATGACTGCTAAACCAGGAAAATCTCGTTACGAAATATTCTTATACAACTATGAATTGGTCTATACGATAAATATAACCATTTGTGTTAAAGCTGTTTAAAAACATCTGCTAAAAAAACATATATCTGATTTGACTAAAAGAAAAGAAAACCTTTGTCCCGGTATTTCTAGGTATAGTTCCGAATTTTGACAAAGTTTATCACTAATTAAAATGAAAAAAAAAAAAATGAAAAAGACAGCAAATATTTGATTTCACTCAAACAGCGCCTATGTACCTGTTGATACGTATTTCGACCTAATAGGTCTCGTCAGAAGAGCTATTCATAGGAGTCCTCAACGTGAAAAATCAATATTTTCTGTCTTTTAAGAAGCAACACTAAAATGGCTTCAATACGGACGCAATAGCGACATCTAATAATAAAATCCGTAAAATAGTTTCGAAACACAATTCAGATTTCTGCTTATAATCTAAGCCTTCTAAAAATTGCAAGGCAAACAGACGTTGATAAAAGATGTTAAAAGGGACATGGGGAATCTAAAATTTGCATTCCACGACATGTCTTTACAACTAAGCAGAAATCATTAGCGAATTGTGTTTCTTGTACTCGTACAGAGCAGATCCGAATAAAATGAAAAAGACAGCAAATATTTGATTTCACGCAAACAGCGCCTATGTATCTGTTGATACGTATTTCGACCTAATAGGAATAGAAAAATTTAATTTTCTTTCTTTTTTGCTTCTTCTTCTTCCATTGTATTACAGCGCAAATTAAGTATTGTACTGTACCATCCACCTTCAATTTCTGATGTGTATTAAAGTTTTGGGCGGACGCTGCCTCTTTTTGATTGAGTTCTGTTCCAAATTTTACTTACATGGGGCTCTTCTTGGTTATATTTCATCCTCAGTACATAACCAGCTCATCGAATTCTACGGAGTCTAGTGTTTTTTGTTATAGTTGTTTCTTAAAACGGATTTTAAAGTACACGCAAGTAAATCATTTCAACATTAGAAATTAAAACGTTAAAACAAAATGTAAAATCTAATTTTCATTACAATAAATTGTGGTTTAATTTCAAATAATACAATATTTAACTTAAACCTGCCACAAGAAAACAGTCTTAGAACCACTATATAACTTTTATTTTTCTGTATAAGTTTTCAATGTTTATGTAGAATACCTTCTAAAGGCATCACTTAAAGAAATAGGGAGCCAAGAGCCAAAAGCTAGTGTCAGAATGGAACTGGATATAAACTACACAAAAACCAAAATTATTGTCTTCCACCGAAGTAAATGCACAAAACACCGGGCAACTACTACAGATAATATCACTTATTGTGTGCATAGAAGAAAAATCAACTCTCAGACAATTCAAAAGAAATTGAGTTAAGATAGCAAAGTCGGGATACATCAATATACAAAACTGCCATGCCGCCCTATAGTACACATAATTGAGAACTGTATAGCCTTTATGTGAGAATTTAAACAATTAGCTGGACTACTACAATTACCAATGCAAAAGTCATAAGAAAAATGAACACTTCTGATTTACTGGTTAATATAATTAAAATAATGAAAACAGCGTGTTTCGGATTCATAATGCGCCACAGAATATAAACAGATACAACTTCAATAAAAACCTTAACAAAATCACAACCTTCAAAATCAAAGATGGCTCGGCTAAAGAAATCATGATTAAGAACCATAGGACCAGATTACCAACGGTAATAATCATTATCATCAGTGATGCTACAGCCCTAGGTGAGCGTCGACCTTCCTCACTCTATTTCCTTAGTAGCTTTTGTTCATCGCCAACACTTGCCAGTTTTCTGCGTGGATATTCATTGTGGCCTCTTCTCCACCATCACAGTCTTGGTCTATCTCTGCTCCTATTTCTTACTGGTACCAGTAATAGAGTCCATCGGGGTGGTTAATTTTTATTTGCACCAACGGCAATAATTACCTATAATATATACATATACATAGGAAGGAGGAAGATACATTTTAGAAAAGAATATACCCAACTATAACGCTGGGTTGCAACAGGATGGAGCCCCTCACTATACACTATACTGTTATGGTGAGAGATTTAAACTACGTGATTGCTGGACTAACCAGATTGGTGTATATAAACTGATGCGGAATACTTAAAAACAAATTATAACAAAATTGTGGGAAAAAGCACCATAATAGGTGTCAAGGTAGCAAATGGAAGGTCTTAAACGAAGCAATGTAACGAAAGTAAGACGTAGAAATAAGGTAATTATAAAAAATGCGCGGTTAAAAGAAATAAGGAGGCTTAATGTATGAGAGTAGCCACTAGAAAACTTAAGGATGGAATTGGCCAATTTGCATGCCATTAAAAGACAGTAGAATATTAAATAAGACAACAACTTAAGAAAAATAAAAGTAACACACAAGGTGTGAAGAATCCCTACTGAAAGTAAAGATTTGGGCGCCACGAAAGTATAAAGAATATACCACCAGTTCACCAAGTTGTGACCTACACTATAAAAAGAAATCTTTTGTGTATAAAAAGAATAAAAAGGATACTAAAATAAAATATTGTTACACGTGTAACCTCATTTAATAACAATATGGCTAATATTATGACCCCTATTGATTCTCGTCTAGTTGCTTTAATAAACTATAATACAAGTGAAAATAGGGTAGTATTTTGAAAAAATACTACCCTAATAAGTAGTATAAAAAAGTATTTTGAAGAAATAAAATTAAATAACAAAGTAAAAAAAATCTTAGGGCTAGCAGTCCATTTACAATTTGTAGTCTCAAAGATTGAACACATTGTTTCAAATACAAGTCAATCGATTTGCTATTAAATAATCACAGGGATTAAGAAAACGCAACCTGTCTAATTTTTTCTAACAATAAAACACAAAAATGTTTTCTTTTCAACACTTCCACAAAATTTATTTTCAATTATTATCACTATAGCTATTTAGGCCAAAGTGCCTTTCTCAAGTGACCTATTTTTGGCATATGTTTACACTTGTAAACTTGGTATAATTGTGTAATACGTTCAAAACAGTTAGGAGAATTAAAATTTTTATTTAAATATTATAAAATAAAACTTAATTTACGTAACAAGTTTCGAAACTGATATTTTACGAGACGAGTAGGAAGTTTCCAGGCCGAGCCGTAGGCGAGTTCTGGAATCCTGCGAGTCTCGTAAAATTACTTTTGGATCGTGTTACGTACAATATTTTTTCTGCAGCCGTTTTGTATTTTAAAAAGAATATATGGATAAACTTATGAACTTTTATTAAACCAAAAAGAGCAATCATACGATTTAACCTGGCGAAATCGAATTCAAATCTTAACCACTGTGCTTTCTAAAACTTGCAAAGCAAACAGCTTGATAAATTACTCGGCAACGGCACGAGCTGTTTGCTTTGCAAGTTTTAGAAAGCACAGTGGTTAAAATTTGAATTCGATTTCGCCAGGTAGAAATCGAATGATTGCTCTTTTTGTTCTTAGATGGCGTAGTTAAGTCTGTATATAGTTATTTTGATAACTATTGTCTAGGACGGGAATAGATTTTGTTTCGATACGGAGTAGTGGCTATACCGCTCTGAGGAGACCTAAAGAGGTCAAAATACATATAATCGGCTTATGGTCGCTGGTCTGTATCGAACCAAAATCTAGTACCGTCAAGTTGCTCTCGTGAATTCAACATTAGAAAAATTTACTTATGGATATAAATAACATAATTATAATAATTATTTACATTGATATTGTTAGAAATATTAACAGAAGTGGCAGTATTGAAATTAGTGTTAGACGTGTCTTAAATAGGAAGCACACGAATCTTAAATGACATGCGTTGTCATAATAAAATACAGAGTTGATGTTATTGACAAAGCCGTTAATTAGTTACCCAAAATCGTCCCAAAAGTAACAAAATTAGTCAAGAAAGTAGTATATATTTATTTTATGTATAATATATGTTTATGATATTGTATAAAGCAAAATTTACATAATGTTGCAGTACACAATATGTTGTGGTGTGGCTTTACAATGTTCTTCTTGATCTGGTCTCTACCTATTACATTTCTTATCTTTTCCATCGAATCTTTCTTCCTTAAACGTTTCAGTTGTTGATGTACTCGGTCTTCCTACTTTACTTCTTTTACTACGCATACCGTCTTTATCTTTAAACGTTTTATTAGTAAAAAGGGTTCTTCTTCTTTTAGTGCCGTCTCCACTAATGAAGGTTGGCTATAACCATTACAAATTCGTCTATCTTCTGCTTTTCTTAAGAGCGTTTGTGTGTTTAACCCGGTCCAGTCGCGAATGTTTTTCAATCAGGATATTTGTCGTCTACCAGGATCCCTTTTTTTTTTCGATTTTACCCTTCATAATCAGCTGAAACAACTTGTACTTATCATTTCTTAAGTATGTGCCCCAAATATACTGTTTTTCGCCTTTTAATGGTGGTCAGAAGTTCTCTGTCTCTTCGCATTCTATGCAACACCATTTCGTTCGTACACATTTCTTAAATTTTAAACATTGATTTTTCGACATACATTTTTTATAATATTTATACAAAGATTTTCACAAAAAGGTACACATTTCTTAAATTTTAAACATTCATTTTTTGACATACATTTTTTATAATATTTATACCAAGATTTTCTTCCTTATTCCAATAATGCTGCTCAGAGGGTACTTGTTGATATATGGAGAATAAAAGAATACCAAAAAATGCTCTGAGATCATTCATAGAAATACTAACAGTATTTTTACTGTTACTGTTTTTACTGTTTTGCAAATCTAAATTGTTTATTACAACTTAGATTAGATTAGATTTAGGGAGACCTATTTCACTGCGACCTGTTCAGATTTGTTGTGGTCCTTTAGTCCTAGATAACATTCTCTAGCCTGATCCTTTTTATAAAGTCTAGTAGATTCGAGACTGTACCTTTCATGTAGCTATTTGCCGGTGGATTTTCTTTTCCTAATGCAAAGAACCGCACATTTGCCAGACTATCACACTGACATAAAATGTGCTCTGCTGTTTCTTCTTCGAGGTGACAGAATCTGCACAGGTCATCATCTGATTATCCCATCAGCTTTAAGTGCCTATTCAGCTTACAGTGCCCTTTTAGAAGACCTACTATGGCTTTGGCTGTTTTCCTGTCTTTGCTTGTTAGGTCTGCCGTAAATTTTGGCAAATGTTCTGTAATGAACTGTTTCGCTTATCTTTGTCCTGGTAAATTCCTCCACCATTCCATAGATTTGTGAACTACCCACTTCCTTGTAGCCGTTCTTGTTACTGACTTTACAACGCCGCAGAAGGGTTCCGGTACAATGAATGGCATTGATGAGCCTTGTTTGACCATTTCATCTGCTTTTTCATTGCCATTCTGACTCTCGTGCCCCGGTACCCAGGCTACTGTAACATTGCTACGGTCTTCTAGTTTATTTAGGGCACACACGCAATCTCATACTAGCTTAGAATTGACCTCTGCATAATTGAGTGCCTTAAGCGCTGCCTGACTATCTGTGAAGATGGCAACTGAACAGAACAATCTTTCCTGCCTTTCTATTTCTTCGACGCAGTGATGTATTGCCGATATTTCCACCTGGAAAACTGCCACATCGAAAAGACGATCAGGAAATAAAGAAAAGGGTTACACAAGCTAGAAGAACAATTGGCTGCCTAAATGGAATATTTTGGAGCTCTGAAATAGGAATAAAGCGAAAATATAACATCTATGAGTCACTAATTAAAAGCAGTCTACTTTATGGAGCAGAAACTTGGAGAATAACCGAGAACAACAGAAAAAAATTAGAAGCTGTAGAAATGGATGTGTTTAAAAGATCGTTAGGTATATCCCGCAGGGAAAGAGTTCGAAATGAGGAAGTAAGACGAAGAATTGGAATGGATGGTTGCTTAACAACAGACATTGAGAGGAAACAGTTGATTTGGTATGGTCATGTTCAAAGAATGGAAGACACAAGACTACCCAAGAAGATTATACAGTGGGTACCACCAAACCGCCAAAAACGAGGAAGACCCAAAAAGACATGGAAAGAAGGGGTAACTAAAGCAATGAGTACAAGAGATCTTAGAGACGGCCAATGGGATGATAGAAGGACGTGGAAGTTAGGCATCGGACAACGTCGAAAGACGTTCTAAAACCGATATATATAATATATATATATATATATATATATATATATATATATATATATAATATATATATAAACTGCCACATCTTTCTATAGACTTACCGGGAAATGTATCCCTTATTTGTCCCTACTATGCCTGCTCCTCCGATGTTTTTGAGCCGTCCGTGAACCAAGTAGCACCAGCTTGTATGGGTACACCTTTATTCCAGTTTTTCCCTGCCTGGTATCTTATTTGTGAACTTATTGTTCAAGCTATATCTCGTAGATGTTGCATCCATAGGTTTCTCCATCACAATATCGGCTTTTAGCTAATCGATTAGCTTTCTGTTGTTAGTACCATGCATCTGGCTTATATGTCGCTAACTATGGATTAATCTGTGCATCACTGATCTGGCTTCGCGCTGTTTAAAGATATGAAGTGGTGGTAGATTCAGCAGGACTTCCAACGCAGCCGTAGGAGCTGTTTTTATGGCCTCCGTAATACACAGGCATGCTAGCCTTTGTGTATTACCTAGTAGCTTTATTGCTTCCACTTGCTGCGTCTTTGTCCACCACGTCACCGAGCAATAGGTTATCATGGATCTAATAACCCTTGTGTATAATCGTAGAGACATTTTGGGGTTAACTTCCCAATTCTTACCGCACATTCTTTTACATCTGCCCAGGGACATAGTAGCTTTCCAAGTAAGCCTATGATCAAAATATAACCCAAGGTATTTTGTTTCTTTGGCAAATGAAATCTTTGTTCTTCCCAGCACCGGTGATTTAGGCCTTGTAGTGCTATTTTTTTGATGAAGTTGACGATCTGTGTTTATAAACTATAATTAGGGCTGCTTGCATTCTCTCAGATACCACCTGAGCAAACCTGTTTATGACAACGATTATTACAGCTAGTATTATATTAAATATATTCTTATACAATGCGTATAAGAATTCTAACATTAATTTGTTTGTTTCAGGTAAAAGCTTCGTCATTTATAATACACGTTGGTAATATAATACACGTTGGTAAGTCTTTAACCACTTTGATTGAAAAATATAGATCTGATGATTAATTCAATGTGATGCTGACAAAAAGTATTAATAGTAGTCACTATTAAGATTTGCATAGTAAGAAATAGTTTTTTATTGCGTTTTTGCGTTATTTTATTTAATTCAATATTTTATCCACTTTTATCCACAAATGCTCATTTGATTCTCTAAAATATCTAAAAATTATCTGAATGTAATAATATGCTTATAGGGGATTGAAAGGGGGCGTAACCAATAACTGGACTCGGAAATAGGATAAGCAAATAAATTGAAACGTTTGCGAACGGCTACTTGTGTTTTTTTACATAGCTGAGTCGTGGATAATGATTCCTTTATTTGGGGGAACTGGGAGACACTAACTACAAAAAACAAATTAAAAAATACTTACACATATGTTCGGGGCAACACTACACAAGGAGATTCCTAAACTATTTAAAATAGGACGCCGTTTAAAAGAATCCTCTTGGTACTTAGAAAGGTTTTTCTTTCCTAAAAAAAATTAAGGGTGAATATCTTTTTAAAATAAATAATTTTAAGTCCTGATTTAAAGAGAAACATTACATGTTCATTTTTAGTTCACATAAACAGATATTACAAATAAAAGAATCCAAATTTATTAACAAACCTTACATTGAGTTTAAGCTTTTAACAAAATAGAATTTAAACTATGTCTTTCAACAATTATTATATTGAATATTAAGATTTTGGTTGTGTACCAAATGACAGAAAAGAATATACTGACTATCATATGTCGAAATGAAATATCAAACTTTTCTGAATTATAAATAATTACCAGGGTTAATTTTATTTAAAAGAAAACTAAAATATTGTTGTATATTTATATAGTTCGAATTTATTTGTCTTTATTCTAATTTATTGTCTATATTCTAATTTATTAAAACTCACGATAGCTAATTACTAATTTATTAAATAACTTTACAAATGTATTTATTTCACGTTTCGTTACATTTAAATATCGCGTTTACCGATCTTCTTATGACTGACTCCAAATAAAAAATCTTTCATTTATATACACAACTGTTGTCATCTGGAACTTTCGACAAACTTCCTGAATAGTCTCGTATTTTGGTGAAGGCGCTCGACTCGTTTTTCAACCTCGAGACGTGGATGACTCACTAAAATTAGTGTCTAGAGATTTCTGTAAACAACTGGTAGCTAAGCTCAGGTATATTTTGACCTACAAATTACGAGAATCAATAAAAAAGAATTAGTCATAAAATATTTACAGTTCTATATGCCATAACATTTAAAATCGTAACATTGCCCCCCTCTTAAAAGATGGTTCCTCCTGGAACCTTGTCGGGACTGGAACTTGAACGACATGCTGATATCGGCAACTGGACCCTCTTTTACAACTTCCAGTTGTATAGAAATGACAAGGGACGGTTTTCTCTCCGCAGCAGTAACTATGCGGATTGCAACAGACTAACACCTGGACTTCGGTGTCTTTAAAGATTTCCTCCACCATGTTTCGTATAACCCTCCAATCTAATTGGCGGCACTCCAACTTTGGCATGGCTAACTTTTGCACGTCGGACTCTAGTACGTGCTCTCTCAACTGAAGTAAGGCTTCCCATACATCTCGGTAGGTAGGTTGGTCACGGGCAGTGTCTTTTGTTACCAGGTAGAAAAGGTAACGTGATGCATCTTGAAGTTTCAAGGTTTTACCAGGAGCTGGCACTTGGCATTGAAGTTCTGCAACTCGACCAAACTTCCTTCGAAAGACGGATGCCAACCCTGGTGCATCTTTGATACTGGCCGGGATGGTAAGGGCCAGTGAGTAGTCATCGGGAAGCGCGAGTAGATCTTGCCTTTCTTCAGTGGTAACACCATGTCTTGCTTTACCGGTACCTCCATAGGCACCCATGAATTCCTCAAACGTGAGGTCAGACACATCTTGGACTTGGTTTACTTCCACTTCTTCATCTACGTCGTGGTCACCCTCGAAAGACGCCAGCCGGTTATGGTGTACTATCATCGGCTTTCCTCTCGGAATCTTGCTTATTCGGTAAATAACATCATTGATCTTCTCCATAATGAGGTATGGACCTTCCCAAAACTGCTGCAATTTGGGAGAACAACCTTTTCGCTTTTTGGGGTTATAAAGCCAGACTTTATCGTTCTTCTTAAAACACCCCTTTTCGGCTTGCGTATCGTACCGTTTCTTCATTCGGTCACTAGCGATCTGGAGATGGGAACGGACCAACTCGTGTACATCGTCCATTCTTCTTCGTAATTCGATCACATAATCTTCACCTGCTACATCTTCTCCAGGTCGACACCCAAACTCTAGATCACAAGGTAGTCGCATCTCGCGTCCGAATAGGACTCTGGCTGGTGTCTGGCCTGTTGATTCATTAACAGCAGATCTGTAGGCCATTGTGAAGAACGGAAGATATTGGTCCCAGTCTCGCTGATGATCGGATACCATCTTTGTCAAATACTTGCCAACTGTTCTATTCATTCGTTCTACCATACCATCCGATTGCGGATGATAAGCCGTAGTTCTTGTTTTCTTCATACCTAGTCTATCACATATTCCTTGGAATAAATCGCTTTCGAAGTTCCTGCCTTGGTCACTATGGATCTCCAAAGGCACTCCAAATCGGCTGATATATTCTTGGATCAACTTATCTGCAACGGTGGCGGCCTTCTGGTCTGGAAGTGCGTAAATCTCGATCCACTTAGTGAAGTAATCCATTACTACCAACATGTACTTGCCTCCATTATCACTTTCTGGAAATGGCCCAGCAATGTCCAAAGCTATTCTTTCAAACGGGCTTCCAACATTATATTGTCTCATAGGAGCTCTCCTTTTTCGATAAGGCCCGTTACTCGTAGCACAAATAGTACATTTCTACACCAGTCTTTTACATCGTCGGAACTGTTCATCCAATAAAACCGTTCCCGAATTCGCTGAAGGGTCTTTTTCACACCAAAATGCCCTCCTGATGGACTGTCGTGTAACTGACGAAGTACTTCGGCTATTCTGCTCTTTGGAATCACCAACTGTCTTCTCTTCTCTGAACCGTCATCATTTTCCAGGACTCGTTTGAGCAAGCCATCTTCCATGATAAATGAGTCCCACTGGGCCCAATACGTCTTAACTATTGAGCCTAGGTTCGATATTTCTTGCCAAGGTGGTCGACGGTTTTCTTCTTTCCATTTTCGGATTTTCTGTATAACTGGATCTCTCTCTTGTTCTTCCCTGATCTTGGTAGGCGTCCAGTCGTCGTGGACCACCGTCGTTCTTAGCACTGCTGCTTCCTTGGATTCCGTTTTGTTGCAGTGAGAACACTCTGCTGGGCATGGCCTTCTGGAAAGAGAATCAGCGTTTCGGTGGCTAACTCCGGCCCGGTTCTCAATCTTAAAATCATATTCTTGGAGTCGTTCGATCCACCTGGCTATCTGACCCTCTGGATTCTTAAACTGCATCAACCACTTAAGGGCGGCATGGTCGGTTCGGATTAAAAACTTCCTTCCATAGAGGTATTGATAGAAGTGCTCTACTGATTTCACTACTGCCAGAAGTTCTCTTCTCGTGACGCAATAATTCCGCTCAGGTTTTGAGAGAACTTTACTGAAATATCCAAGGACTCTTTCCTGTCCTCCTGAATCTGGGACAGCACTCCTCCAATTCCCACATTACTTGCATCTGTATCTAAGATGAACTCTCCTTCTGGCAGTGGATACCCTAAAATCGGTGCTGTGATTAAATGCTTTTTTAAGGTCTCAAAGGCATTTTGGCAGTCTACATCCCAGCGGTATTCTCTTGCTTCCTCTGTAAGTCGCGTTAATGGTTTAGCGATATCTGCAAACTTCTTAATAAACCTCCGGTAGTAAGTACACAGTCCCAGAAAACTTCTTACTTGATGTTTGTCAGTTGGTTTTGGCCATTCCTTAATAGAATCGATTTTTCCCTTATCCACGGCCACTCCTTCTTTACTGACTATATGACCCAGATAATTGACTTTACCTTGAAATAGCTGGCACTTCTTGGGGTTTAACATCACTTGGGCAGCTTTAAGTCGATTAAAAACGTTTTCTAAATTCTTCAGATGGTCTTCAAATGTCTCCCCCAAGACGATTATGTCGTCTAGATAAACTAGGCATGTTTTCCAAGATAACCCTCTCAACACATTTTCCATAAGCCTCTCAAATGTCGCAGGAGCGTTACAAAGTCCAAATGGCATAACGTTGAATTGCCATAATCCAGATCCTGTGGTGAAGGCTGTCTTTTCTTTATCTACCGGGTTCATTTCTACCTGCCAGTATCCAGACTTCAAATCCAAAGTAGAAAATAATTTACTTCCAGCCAATGTGTCTAATGTGTCATCGATCCGAGGCAGAGGATAACTATCTTTCTTGGTAACGTTGTTCAGCAAACGGTAATCCACACAGAACCTCGTTGTTCCGTCTTTCTTCTTAACCAGGACCACCGGAGAGACCCATGGGCTCGTAGAAGGTTCTATCACCCCGTCTTTCTTCATTTCCTGAACAATCGTTTCAGCTTCCTCTCTTTTCGCCTGTGGTAATCGTCGAGCTGTTTGACGAATTGGCTTAGCATTACCAGTATCTATTTTATGCTTAACAACGGTAGTTCTTCCCGTCTTTCCTCCTTTCGGTACGAAAATATCACGATACTGCCGAAGAAATTCCCTTAATTTCCTTTTCTCAATCCCACTTCTGACACCACTGTTGCATATAGTTCGAATTTATTTGTCTTTATTCTAATTTATTGTCTATATTCTAATTTATTAAAACTCACGATAGCTAATTACTAATTTATTAAATAACTTTACAAATGTATTTATTTCACGTTTCGTTACATTTAAATATCGCGTTTACCGATCTTCTTATGACTCCCAAATACAAAAATCTTTCATTTATATACACAACTGTTGTCATCTGGAACTTTCGACAAACTTCCTGAATAGTCTCGTATTTTGGTGAAGGCGCTCGACTCGTTTTTCAACCTCGAGACGTGGATGACTCACTAAAATTAGTGTCTAGAGATTTCTGTAAACAACTGGTAGCTAAGCTCAGGTATATTTTGACCTACAAATTACGAGAATCAATAAAAAAGAATTAGTCATAAAATATTTACAGTTCTATATGCCATAACATTTAAAATCGTAACAATATGACAACTAGTTGATCTATAAAACTTATATTTATTTATAAACTTTTTAATTTGTCATGAAAGCAAATCTTAGTATATTAACAAAAAATGCTTATTTAGAAAAATTTATCAAAACTACCTTCTTCCCTGGCTAAATATTTCCTGTTGTATTTTAAAAAAAGTTTGTTATCTTGGAATTAGATACAACAAACACTGTCCCATACAAACTTCAACGATCTGGATTTGACCCATGGGAGACACAAAATGAAAGCTGGACAAATCTTGGGAGAGGTCAAACATTAAACTGGGATTCAGGTTATTCTGGATGATAACCATATATATTCTTCAAAACTCGACTGCGTAATTTTCACTTAAAACCATACCTTTTCACTTACTTAGCCTTCAGAAACGCTGTTATCAGCGTTTCTGAGGCTGAGTAAGCCTTCAGAAACGCTATAAGTAAGTAATTAAACGCTAAGTAATTCCTTGACACGGAATACAACATCGAACAAACCGGTGATTAACAAACTCACTATACCGGGAGGTCCAATAAGCCGATCTCTCGGCTATATATCAGAAAACTATTCATGTTATAACTTTAGGAGAAAAAATTCCTTAGTAAAAGTGGCCAAGAGAAATCGCTGAAAATAATTTTCAAGATTCTGGATTAACCGCTAGGGGGCGTAACCTGCGAAGAAAATTTTGAAAACCAGTTTTTTGGGAAATATGTCCAATTATACTAAGTGTTAAATAAGTAAACTAGAAAGAGGCATAAATTCTGCACAAAGTTATTTAAGTATTTTTTTTTATTTTTTCAAATAAAGGGTGGGGGGAAAGTGGGAAAGTATTTGTGGATAAATACCTATAACTTTGGTTTGGATCAACCGATTTTAATGAAATTAGTGTCATTAGAACGAGTGTGGATGAATTAATTTACATCTACTATAAAATAATTGCATTTAGTTTTAATTGTAGGTAGAAGTTACTTTCGAATAGAAAAAATTAAAATTTGTTTTTCTTCAAAATTTTTAATGGAAACACCTATTTATTGTAAATTATAATGGAACTGCATATGCAGAATAAGCATAAGTAAGTATAGTATTGACACACCCTGTATTATAAATTAAATTAAAAAATAAGTCAGTAGGTACTTTCAAAATTTTTTATAGCAGAAGAATCTTAATGTTGATACCTATTTTGACCATTGTTATTTCATATGATTAAAAATTGTGTTTTCGAAACTAAGTAGGCTTTATAGATTCTGTTGAATTAAAGCAAGAACATTGATTGAATTATCTTCGGTTATATCTCTACTACGTCGTTTAAAACAAGGACGAGAAAACCTACCAATTTCTCTTAATATTTTTGCCTTTCTTTCAAATACTTCTTTACCATAATGTCTCCTGTCAGGATATCTTACAAAATATATACGTGAGGCAATAGCGGCATTTTGGTGACATTCGAAATAAACTCCAAGCATATCATAACAATTTGATATACTCATCACGAATTATTCGTACTGATAATTAATTACAAATATTACCAATATTAATATCTATTGAAAACAGTGCAATCTTTAATTCGAATTATAATATAGCACTTCTTAACAATGTTTTGACTGCTGTCAATAAATAAACAATATGAACTCCCCGTCAAATTTATTGTCGTAGCCTACTTAGTTTCGAAAAAAACTATTTTTTATAAAATAGGTATCAAAATTAAGGTTTTTTTTGCTATAAAAAAATTTGAAAATACCTACTGACTTATTTTTTATTGTAATTTATAATACTGTAGTATATTTATATAGTTCTAATTTATTTGTCTTTATTCTAATTTATTGTCTATATTCTAATTGATTAAAACTCACGATAACTAATTACGAATTTATTACAGTCTTTATTAATCTTAATTTATATTACAAATAATTTATGTTTCGTTACATTTAAATATCGCGGTTCCCGAGCTTCTTATGACTGACCCTTCAATAAAATTTCGTTCTTATATAAAGAACCGTAAGACCGCCTAGACCTGACCTGACCCTTGGCGAAAATACTGGAATGTGACGTACTACTGGTATTACAGCCGAGGGGAGACCCCATGGATATTGACCTGCATTGTCTCGAATGAACTGGAACGGGGTTTTTTTATAGCGGCTCGGCTGATTTTCGTCAGGTAGGTATACCTAGAACATTCATGAATAAATAAAAACATATTAGTAAAATATATTTACGATTTTTTGGTCAGAATTTATCGTAACATTGCCCCCCTCTTAAAAGATGGTTCCTCCTGGAACCTTGTCGGGACTGGAACTGGAGCGGCATGCTGGTATCGGTAACTGGACCCTCTTTTACAACTTAAAGTTTTATAAAAATGACAAGGGACGGTTTTCTCTCCGCACCAGTAACTATGCGGATTGCAACAGACTAACACCTGGACTTCGGTGTCTCTAAGATCTCCTCCACCATACTTCGAATAACCCTCCAATCTAATTGGTGGCACTCTAACTTTGGCATGGCTAACTTTTGCACGTCGGACTCTAGTACGTGCTCTCTCAATCGAAGTAAAGCTTCCCATACATCTCGGTAGGTAGGTTTGGTCACGGGCAGTGTCTTTTGCTACCAGTAGAAAAGGTAACGTGATGCATCTTGAAGTTTTAAGGCTTTTCCAGGAGCTGGCACTTGGCATTGAAGTTCTGCAACTCGACCGAACTTCCTTCGAAAGACGGATGCAAACCCTGGTGCGTCTTTGATACTGGCCGGGATGGTAAGGGCCAGTGAGTAGTCATCGGGAAGCGCGAGTAGATCTTGCTTTTGTTCAGTGGTAACACCATGTCTTGCTTTACCGGTACCTCCATAGGCACCCATGAATTCCTCAAACGTGAGGTCAGACACATCTTGGACTTGGTTTACTTCCACTTCTTCATCTACGTCGTGGTCGCCTTCGAAAGACGCCAGCCGGTTTATGGTGTACTATCATCGGCTTTCCCCTCGGAATCTTGCTTATTCGATAAATGACATCATTGATCTTTTCCATAATGAGGTATGGACCTTCCCAAAACTGCTGCAACTTGGGGGAACAACCTTTTCGCTTTTTGGGATTATAAGCCAGACTTTGTCGTTCTTCTTAAAACACCCCTTTTCGGCTTGCGTATCGTACCGTTTCTTCATTCGGTCACTAGCGATCTGGAGATGGGAACGGACTAACTCGTGTACATCGTCCATTCTTCTTAGTATTCGATCACATAGTCTTCACATGCTACATCTTCTCCAGGTCGACACCCAAACTCTAGATCACAAGGTAAGTCGCATCTCGCGTCCGAATAGGACTCTGGCTGGTGTCTGGCCTGTTGATTCATTAACAGCAGATCTGTAGGCCATTGTGAAGAACGGAAGATATTGGTCCCAGTCTCGCTGATGATCGGACACCATCTTTGTCAAATACTTGCCAACTGTTCTATTCATTCGTTCTACCATACCATCCGATTGCGGATGATAAGCCGTAGTTCTTGTTTTCTTCATACCTAGTCTATCACATATTCCTTGGAATAAATCGCTTTCGAAGTTCCTGCTTTGGTCACTATGGATCTCCAAAGGCACTCCAAATCGGCTGATATATTCTTGGATCAACTTATCTGCAACGGTGGCGGCCTTCTGGTCTGGAAGTGCGTAAATCTCGACCCACTTAGTGAAGTAATCCATTACTACCAACATGTACTTGCCTCCATTATCACTTTCTGGAAATGGCCCAGCAATGTCCAAAGCTATTCTTTCAAACGGGCTTCCAACATTATATTGTCTCATAGGAGCTCTCCTTTTTCGATAAGGCCCGTTACTCGTAGCACAAATAGTACATTTCTTACACCAGTCTTTTACATCGTCGGAACTGTTCATCCAATAAAACCGTTCCCGAATTCGCTGAAGGGTCTTTTTCACACCAAAATGCCCTCCTGATGGACTGTCGTGTAACTGACGAAGTACTTCGGCTATTCTGCTCTTTGGAATCACCAACTGTCTTCTCTTCTCTGAACCGTCATCATTTTCCAGGACTCGTTTGAGCAAGCCATCTTCCATGATAAATGAGTCCCACTGGGCCCAATACGTCTTAACTATTGAGCCTAGGTTCGATATTTCTTGCCAAGGTGGTCGACGGTTTTCCTCTTTCCATTTTCGGATTTTCTGTATAACTGGATCTCTCTCTTGTTCTTCCCTGATCTTGGTAGGCGTCCAGTCATCGTGGACCACCGTCGTTCTTAGCACTGCTGCTTCCTTGGATTCCGTTTTGTTGCAGTAAGAACACTCTGCTGGGCATGGCCTTCTGGAAAGAGAATCGGCGTTTCGGTGGCTAACTCCGGCCCGGTGCTCAATCTTAAAATCATATTCTTGGAGTCGTTCGATCCACCTGGCTATCTGACCCTCTGGATTCTTAAACTGCATCAACCACTTAAGGGCGGCATGGTCGATTCGGATTAAAAACTTCCTTCCATAGAGGTGTTGATAGAAGTGCTCTACTGATTTCACTACTGCCAGAAGTTCTCTTCTCGTGACGCAATAATTTCGCTCAGGTTTTGAGAGAACTTTACTAAAATATCCAAGGACTCTTTCCTGTCCTCCTTGAATCTGAGACAGCACTCCTCCAATTCCCACATTACTTGCATCTGTATCTAAGATGAACTCTCCTTCTGGCAGTGGATACCCTAAAATTGGTGCTGTGATTAAATGCTTTTTTAAGGTCTCAAAGGCATTCTGGCAGTCTACATCCCAGCGGTATTCTCTTGCTTCCTCTGTAAGTCGCGTTAATGGTTTAGCGATATCTGCAAACTTCTTAATAAACCTCCGGTAGTAAGTACATAGTCCCAGAAAACTTCTCACTTGGTGTTTGTCAGTTGGTTTTGGCCATGCCTTAATGGAATAAATTTTTCCCTTATCCACAGCCACTCCTTCTTTACTGACTATATGACCCAGATAATTGACTTTACCTTGAAATAGCTGGCACTTCTTAGGATTTAACATCAATTGGGCAGCTTTAAGTCGATTAAAAACGTTTTCTAAATTCTTCAGATGATCTTCAAATGTCTCCCCCAAGACGATTATGTCATCTAGATAAACTAGGCATGTTTTCCAAGATAACCCTCTCAACACATTTTCCATAAGCCTCTCAAATGTCGCAGGAGCGTTACAAAGTCCAAATGGCATAACGTTGAATTGCCATAATCCAGATCCTGTGGTGAAGGCTGTCTTTTCTTTATCTACCGGGTCCATTTCTACCTGCCAGTATCCAGACTTCAAATCCAAAGTAGAAAATAATTTACTTCCAGCCAATGTGTCTAATGTGTCATCAATCCGAGGCAGAGGATAACTATCTTTCTTGGTAACGTTGTTCAGCAAACGGTAATCCACACAGAACCGCGTTGTTCCGTCTTTCTTCTTAACCAGGACTACCGGAGAGACCCATGGGCTCGTAGAAGGTTCTATCACCCCGTCTTTCTTCATTTCCTGAACAATCGTTTCAGCTTCCTCTCTTTTTCGCCTGTGGTAATCGTCGAGCTGTTTGACGAATTGGCTTAGCATTACCAGTATCAATTCTACGCTTAACAACGGTAGTTCTTCCCGTCTTTCCTCCTTTCGGTCCGAAAATATCACGATACTGCCGAAGAAATTCCCTTAATTTCCTTTTCTCAATCTGATTCAGAGACTGTCCAGCAACTGCAACCATTTGATCAAATTTGTCGTTGGAATTATCAGACGTTGTCGTCTGACGGATTATGGATGTCACAGGTACACAAGTTCCTACTTTTGTCTCTTTCTTGATGGTCACTGGGTAGTCCATTGACATTAATAAGTCTCACAGGAATTTCTTTAGCCGAAGTCACTAATTCTTTTCCAATTATGATTCCACGGCCAACTTCGTCGTCATGATTCCAAGGCTCCATCATAACAGGTGTTCCTTCGTCCACAATTCCCTGTAGCCGCGCTACTATTATCGTTTCACTTCTCGCAGGCACGACTGTATCTTCTTTAACGGCTGCTTGCATAGTGTTGTCATCATGTGGATGGAGAAATACCTCCTCGTTACCAACTTTGATTACCTTATTCTTAAAATCCAATTGGAATCCATGCGTATTCATTACGTCCATTCCTAATATAACATCCTCTTCGATGTCAGCAACTATAACAGTATGGACAAACTTTTCTGTTCCAATTCCTAATTGTACCTGGATTTCTCCATGAATGTTGGCATTTTCACCTGTAGCGGTCCGCAGTCGCAACCTCGTTGGTAACAGTTTCTTATGGCTGTTTATAACTGTCGGGCGAATAATGCTTCTGGTCGCTCCCGTATCCACCAACAACGTATGCTTTTTACCATTTATTTCTCCATCTACATATACACTATCTTCACGACATTTCAAAGAAGCTATTAGTATGAGAGGGTCTTTGGAAAAGTTCTGGGTCGAAGCTGCCCCCCTAAGGCCGACCGTTCTAGTTTTCCTGATGGTGAGTTTCTTGATTTGTGTCGTACCTAGGATGCTTACATGAACTTCGTACGTGTCCTATTTCGCCACAATTCCAGCATCTTATGGTCTTCGTTTTCTTGTATGTCATGCTTTTCATCATATTAACGAGCTGGTCAAGTTTATCTTCATCTTCTTCCTCTTTTACAGTCCTAACTTTACTGTAACCGCCAGAGGCCTGCGTAGCTGACTCGTATTCGAGGGCGGCGGATAAGACATCAACCAGCGTCTTGTGACGAGCTAATCGTAGTGTTCTTTGCATCTCATGATCACGAAGACCATCAATAAATGTTTGAACGGCCAACTTTTCCATCATGTCTTCGGGAGCTGTTGGATAAGCATATCGCACTAATCTGGCAATATCTACTTCATATTCTTGAAGAGCCTCATCTTTCTTTTGTCTTCGATTTTTGAGCTGCGACTGATATACATGTTCCAAGTGTTCGTGGCCATATCGCATATTTAACCTCTTCTTCAGTTGTTCGAAATCATCCGTCTCCTCTACGGCTATGGTCTGGAGCACATCTAAGGCATCTCCTCGAAGAGCTATAGTCAGGTTTACAGACTTTTCTTTTTCTGACCATCCATTCGCTCTTGCAGCTGATTCGAACTGTTTCATGTAGTTGTTCCATGACGATTTTCCGTCGAAAGTTGGAACTTTGACATGAACATAACCTCCGCTTCCTTCAAATTTCGGCCGTGTTTCCAACTTACATTTCGTCTCGTCTTCTTTTATCTCTACCGGATCTAAAGCTACCGTATTAATTGGTGGTAGCACTCTCGTGTTAGTTATCATGGTCTCTAACTGTTTGATTTTCTCTTCAACTTTATCAAATGTTTTAGAGACTTCTTCAAACTTCTCACTATTCTGAATACATATTTCTTTAATTATTTGAGAAGTCTCGTCGAATCTTCTAGCAACATTTTCAAATTTCTCGTCATTTTGTCTAGCTACTTCTTTAATAATTTGAGACGTTTCATTGAATCTTTCATCATTTTTTTTAGAACTCTCTTCGATCATTTGCGTGACGTTCTCAAATTTACTATCATTTTGTTTCGAAGATTCTTCAATCATTTGTGAGACATTTTTAAATTTCTCATTTATTTTTGTTAAAACTGTTTCTTCTGATGATTGAAACTGGAATGTCTCTGGGTCATCTCCATTCTTGTTGAGAACAGTCTTCAGTCGTTCTTGGAGGATCTTCTTGGACCCCGCTGCAGTCTTCATCGCGTTCTTCTAGTTGCTCACGCAACTGTTTTCACTGAAAGTTCTACTAGCAGCATCTTTGGTCAGGCACACACGTACTTTTTAAATGTTCTTTCGTACAACATCACTACTGAACTACGCGGATGTTCCCGACGAACAATACCTTTCAAAAGTTCAAAAGTCTTTTTCAAAAATCAAATTAAATTTATCTACAATTCCACTCCTGTACACCACTGTAGTATATTTATATAGTTCTAATTTATTTGTCTTTATTCTAATTTATTGTCTATATTCTAATTGATTAAAACTCACGATAACTAATTACGAATTTATTACAGTCTTTATTAATCCTAATTTATATTACAAATAATTTATGTTTCGTTACATTTAAATATCGCGGTTCCCGAGCTTCTTATGACTGACCCTTCAATAAAATTTCGTTCTTATATAAAGAACCGTAAGACCGCCTAGACCTGACCTGACCCTTGGCGAAAATACTGGAATGTGACGTACTACTGGTATTACAGCCGAGGGGAGACCCCATGGATATTGACCTGCATTGTCTCGAATGAACTGGAACGGGGTTTTTTTATAGCGGCTCGGCTGATTTTCGTCAGGTAGGTATACCTAGAACATTCATGAATAAATAAAAACATATTAGTAAAATATATTTACGATTTTTGGTCAGAATTTATCGTAACAATACATTGTGTGCCAATACTATGCTTACTTATGTATATGAGTTTTTATTCATATCTCAAGTTCAACTAAAGCAATTAACATGCGGTTTGCTCCATTTTGTTACGAATTTAATCCAGTTCTATTATAATTTACAATAAATAGGTGTTCCCATTAAAAATTTTGAAGAAAAACAAATTTTAATTTTTTCTATTTGAAAGTCACCTCTACCTACGACTATTAAAAATAAATGTAAGTATTTTATAGTAGATGTGAATTAATTCATCCACACTCGTTCTAATGACACTAATATCATTAAAATCGGTTGATCCAAACCAAAGTTATAGGTATTTATCCACAAATACTTTCCCACTCTCCTCCACCCTTTATTTGAAAAAAATAAAAAAAAGTACTTGAACAACTTTGTGCAGAATTTATGCCTCTTTCTAGTTTACTTATTTAACACTTGGTATAATTTGACATATTTCCCAAAAAACTGGTTTTCAAAATTTTCTTCGCAGGTTACGCCCCCTAGCGGTTAATCCAGAATCTTGAAAGTTATTTCCAGCGATTTCTCTTGGCCACTTTTACTAAGGAATTTTTTCTCCTAAAGTTATAACATGAATAGTTTCTGATATATAGCCGAGAAATCGGCTTATTGGACCACCCGGTAAAGACTGCCAAATAGGATTTTGAGTACAGTACATTCAACCAACTTACACCTCTAAACTATTAACGGAATTCGCAGAATACCTTTCGTTGTAGTAAAAGGTACGGTAAGCTGCACTGGAGTTCTCCATAATATTTTTAATTACTTACTTTGTTTAGAATATTTTGCCTGTGTTATCAGTTAGAGCTAATTTGTATAAAATGTGGAGCAAGAATTCAAATGGAATTTTAAATATTATTGTTTATTTGGCTAATAGTGAATTTATAAATATAATGGTTAACCTGCTGTACAATTATTTTGTAAATAACATTATAATAGTGTACTTATTGATTATTTAAATTTATAAATCATCATCATCGTCAATTCACTACCGCTGTCATTATGTAAATCTATAATCACTGGATTAATTTCACTAATTTTATTTTCCCGGATCCACCACTCTTCTATTAATTCTCCAATTTATTTACAGTTTTACTCATATTTCTAGAGTTGCAGTTTTAAGAGTTTATCTCCACATTTCCCTAACTGCATCGTCACTTTATCCAATGCATCCAAAATGATCAAAATACGTTTTACATATGCCCCAGATGTGTTCGATGAGACTAAACTGGCAGTGATACGGCGGTAACCGTAGTACTTGATGTCCATAGCTTGATACCATTTGGTCAACTATATAAACTGTTGGTTTTTCATTACGTTTCGAAATTTCCAGTAACTCTGATTTGAAGGCGTATTCCGGAAAATTGATGTTACTTTTAACTAACCAATTTTTTATGCTCGATACGTTCCAAGACTGTTTTGATTGTTTCTCCAAAATCTCTGAATGGTAAGATTCATTATCTAAAACTATAACTGATGGTTCACTCAGACTAGGTAACAGTTTCTCCTCAAGTCATTTAACAAACATATCTGCATTTATGTTTTCGTGGTAATCGGCAGATTTTGATTTTGAAAAAAAAATCAAATCTGCGTTTTCTACAAGGCCTTCTTTCCCTCCTGCATGAAGAATGATGTATCTTTAGCCTCGCTATCTGTGTGTTGCATTGATTTTATGCTGTCGTCTTGCCAAACTCTTTTAATTACACCCTTTGCAAATATCCATGTCTTATCTAAGTATACGAATTTTGCATTTGCAGGTTAAAGTCTAGTATATTCTCTCAAAAATTTAATTCTTTTGTGAACCACACTACTTCTTTCGCATAAAAGTAATCTATTATTTTCTTTTTGAATTTCAATCCCAAATCTCTGAACATTTTCCAAAGGCTAGTCCTCGTAATTTCAGAAACTTGTCTTTCTCTTGTTTTGGCCAGTAAAATATTTAAACTGACATGTTGGTTGTTTTCACACATTCGATACAAAATATTGCGAATTTAAAATTTTTCTCTATCAGGTAAGTCAATGCTCCTAGAATGTTTACTAGTTGTTTTCTTATTTTCGTGATACTCAACGACAGTAAGATCTGCTTGAGAATCTCTGACAGTCTTCATTACAGTTGTTAGCTTACTTTCACTTATCCCGAGTTCGTCACAAACGCATTGATTTATACATAATAATGACTTTAAAGGTCCACCATTGTCTCTTTCCATGGTAAAGTATTTATGCACATTTGCAATTAATTCATCAACATTTAACTTACGTCTAGGCGTTATGGTCACTTAGAACTACACATTTGAATTACAATATACTGAGTTTAGATCAATATGACAGAAACTTTCTAACTGTTGTGCTTGAGAGGTAAAATATAATATAACCTTTTACAAAGATCCTAATCACATTAAACAAATTAGCCTAATTATTATTAGGAATGACGATTATAATTTAAATATTTTTGATAAAAAGTTTAGAAATTGTTGGAAACAGTACATAAACAAATTAAAATGTTTCCCATAATTATTTTATTTTTAGTAAAAGTATTTTCATTTGAAAAAAGAGTAAAATATATTGGTAAATATATTTACATATATTTACCAAAACCGTAACTTTAACTCGTAACCGCAGACGTATCAAAAATGGTACACTGTAACAGACTATGGTCAATCTAACCACCACCATTTAAATTGATAAAATGTTCTAGTTTACTCCGAAGTATTTTTTAACAGAAATTAAAGGTGATATTTGAGTACTTTGTATATCTACTTTGAATATAAATTGTCCTTAACACGATACTATTTGTTTCAGAAAAAAATTACTTGTGTAATGGTAGGTAAGGGAAATTTACGTTAAATAACATTATGCAAGACTACTATTTATTAAAAAAAATGTAACAAAATATGCAAAACTATGAACAACGGGTTAATGACACATATATTTATTTTATTTCTTTTTTTTTACATCCTTTATTTATTGAAATCTGTTTCTACAAATAAAAAAAAAACAATAATCAATATGTTTATCAAGTAATTAACATAGGGGAGATCAGTCCAGTGACAGAAATCCTTAAGATAAATTTCTAATATATATAAATATTTGAAATATAAATAACAATTTACAAAGACATTTTACTAACATATTAAAAAAAAAATAGCAATATTTAAAATTAAAACAACACACACAATTATAAGTTGTAGGTATTTGTAGTATAAGTTGTAGCTATAAAATGATATATTATACGTTTATGTATATAAAGGTATAGAGAGGTCTAGAGGATCACGTCGTTTTAGTCTTCCTCTCCTTGGTCGCTTAAGTAGGTCTTGGGCAAGTGTATTTGGATGGTTTAGTAGTCTATTTTTGTAAGTGCCACTGAGTGAGACAACGGTGTCTTTAATATTTTGGATCTGAAGATCTCGGTGTATAACATAATTGGGCACGTACCACGGTGCATTGGTAATATGTCTCAAAACTTTAGATTGGAAACGTTGAAGTTTCAGTAAGTGAGAATTAGATGCTGTACCCCATATCTGTATACCGTAGGTCCAAACTGGCTTTAGAACACATTTATACAGTAATAGTTTATTATGTAGACTTAGTTTGGATTTTTTATTCATGAACCAATACATTTTCCTGTATATTAATCCTAGTTGCAGTCGCTTTGTCCAGATGTGCTTTCCCCAATTTAGTCGGCTGTCAAAATGTATTCCCAAGTATTTAACATCACTTTTTTTGGGTATTATGGCATTGTTTATGCACACAGATGGTACACTCTCTTTGCGTAAAGTAAATGTTATGTGTGCTGATTTGCTGCCATTTACTTTAATTCGCCACAGTTTTAGCCATTTCTCTAGTTTATTTAAATGAATTTGTAAATTTTGACAGGCTGTAACAGGAACCGAGCTAGAAGCCATTATCACAGTATCATCTGCATAGGTAGCGATAGTGCTTTTTACTGTTGTGGGAATATCTGCCGTATAGAGTAAGTATAAAGTTGGTCCCAATATACTACCCTGAGGTACTCCCGATAGAATTGGAGATATGTTTGATACTGCTTCATTGCATCTGACCTGGAAATATCGATTGGTAAGATAGGATCTCAAAAGAGCATACAGAGGATGAGGAAAGTGAGTTTTTATTTTAGATAGTAGCCCCTCATGCCATACTTTATCAAATGCTTGTGAGACATCCAAAAAGGCTGCAGTGCAGTATTCTTTCTTTTCAATCGCATCTCTTGCTACTTTGGCAACTCTATGTACCTGCTCAATTGTTCCATGTTGTTGCCTGAATCCAAACTGATAATCGGGTATTAACTTTTGTCTGTCGATTATAGAATTCATTTTCTGAAGTAGTATCCTCTCAAATATCTTAGAGATAATGGGAAGCAAACTGATTGGACGATAGGATGATAGTTCTTGTGGATCTTTATTTGGTTTCGGTATTAGAATAATTTGTGCCATTTTCCATTGAAACGGAAAATAGCCTAACTTTAGTATAGCGTTAAATATATACATAACCAACCGAAATCCTTCTTCGGGTAAATTTTTGCAGATTTTTCCCGATATTAAATCATACCCTGGAGCTTTTTTAGTATTGAGATGTTTAACTAACTCTTTTATTTCGTTAATTTTGATATTTTCTATAGGAGGTGACATCTGGTAGGGTGCATCTAAGTTCTTGTAAATGAATTCTTCTTCTTCTTCTGAGATAGTTCTGGAGTGTGGTTGAAAAACTTGGCTGAGATGATTAGCGAATGCTTGTACTTTATCTTCATCGGCCTTGGCCCAATCACCGTCTTTATTTCTAATGGGACCGTCATGCTTAATCTGATGTTTAAGTTTCTTAGAGAGTTTCCAAATAGAGTAGTTTGTGTCATCCGTCGCAGTAAGACTTTCAAGAAATTCATTTATGCCCTGATCTTTGTATTTGTGTAATTCTCTTTTAAGCAAACGAGTGGCCCTATTCAGTTCAGTTTTGTTCTCAGGAGATCTGGAAGTTTGCCACTGTTTTCTAAGTTTTCTCTTTTCGTTGATTAAGATTTTTATATGATGTGGATATGGTTCACAGTTATTACTCCGATTTAGATCTGGAGTTGCTCTCCAAGCTGCCTGTTGAATGATTGATGTAAGGTGATGAACTGCTTCCTCAATATTTTCACTTGTTTTAAGAGGAAGATTTAAGTTAATTGTATTTTGAATATTAAGTCTGAACAGACTCCAATTTGTTTTATGATTTGAAAACGTGGGGTATTTATTTGTATTATATACATGTTCCATCACATCAATAAATATGGGAGAATGGTCCGACGAAAGGTCAAAAGAAGGTTTAATGTCTAAAAAGTTGTTACTTATTCCTTTTATGATACCAAAATCAATGAGATCGGGTATTTTATTTCTATCTGTAGGCCAGTAGGTTGGCTGCCCAGTAGAAATTGGAGTCAAGTTATTTTCGTTTAAACTTTTAATAAGTTCTCTTCCGCGAGTTGTTATCAGTCTTGAACCCCATCTTGTATGTTTTGCATTAAAATCACCTACTGCAATAAAGCGATGACCAAGCCCTTTGAAATAACTAGAGAAATGGTCCTCTTTAATTATTTTGCCAGGGGGACAGTACGCAACTGACATCGTTATGTGCCCTTTACTGAGTTCTACAGATATAGAGGTTGCCTGAATGTTGATTTCACACACTTTATTTATTTCGTGATGTTTTATATTACTTCTAATGATTAAAGCAGTTCCACCATGACCTTTTCCCATTGGGTGTGGTGTGACATAGGTGCAAAAATCTGGCATACTAAAATGGCTCTTGTTTGTCATATGAGCTTCAGAGACCATCATGATATCAAGATTATGTAACTTTATAAATGCCTTAATCTCCTCACTATGGTTTGTGAGGCCGTTTGCGTTCCAATATCCAATTTTAATTTTGGGGTTGAACATTAAGTTTTGATATCATCGTTATGAGGAGGTCGAACATTTTATCCATTCTATCCATAAGTTTTTGGACCATCAATTCTAAACTGTTACTTGTTTCTGTTGTATTCAGTTTTTCCTGTGTAGTTTTTGAGACAGATGCGGTAGTATGATTTGGTCCCTCCACAGCATTTGCATATGTTACAGATGGGCGACGAGTATTTGAGGAACTTGGCGGGCAATGAGATTGTATTTTCTCCCTCAATTTTGGAAATTGTTTTCTTTGGAGCTCTTTGTAGACCAAACAGCCTCTGTAGGATGCAGGATGATTTTCTTGGCAATTTGTACACTTCACATCTTTAATTCGTGTTGGATTTGGACATTCGGATGACAAGTGATTGGCTGTACATTTTACGCATCGTGGCATTCTGTTGCAATATTTGTGAGTGTGTCCGAAATGTTGACACCTGTGGCATTGCGGAATTTCTCTTTTGGGATGTGGTGGTTCAACTTCAATTATTGAGTTAAGTAGTCTATTGACTTTGTAAATGTCTTTATTGTTTGCATTAGCAACCAATTCTACGTGGAATAGTGGTAGTTGCTTTTTATCCTTTATTCGTTTTATGTTGGAGATATTTTTGACTGAATGTCCTAGTTCTTCGAGTGCCCTTTTAATCTCATTAGTTTCTGTTGAGGGGTGAATATTGCGAATAACCACTCGAAATCCACGGTCCTGTTTTATTTGATATGTGTGAAACTGCGTTTTTTTTTGCTGTTAAGCTTTTAATAATATCCGAATAGTTTTCAGGTGAATCTACTTGGAGTTTAATTTGGTTATCCCTAAGGCATTTAATGGTATATAGATTTGGTATTTTTTCATCAAGCAATTCGCGTAGAGGTTTTATATATTCGACATTCTGAATAAATATTGGTGGAGGTTTTTTGGATTCGGCATTTCTATTTTCTTCTTGTATATCATCAGTAGTTAAAGGGCTATATCTATTGGTCGTTGGCGTAGGTTTCTGCAACCAATAATCCTGAATGGTAGTTTGCTTTTTAATTCTATGCGGAGGGCTATCTTCTGATCGGTGACGCTTCTTATTTTTAATTACCGTCCAACCTGTAACATCATCTTGCTGACGAGTTTGTTCAGTGGCTTCTGTTTGTTGTTTTTGTTCTGGTTTGTTTTCTGGCAAATATGTCGACATTGAGGCACAATGAGATGAGCTATTAGTGGCGTTTATCCTGATTTCATTTGAGGAAATACTGTTTGTTCTAGGTAAAGAAAATAGGTAAAGAAATAATAATAAGACTTACTCACAATCAATTTAATTTAACAATCTGACGACCGGTTTCGCTTTCTATAATTTGCAAAGCATCTTCAGGTCGAGATACAAAGTTAAACTAATGCTGCAATAAAATAAACCCAATTAGGGTGGTGTCTCATAAAGATAAAATAAACAAATAAATAAATTAGTTCATACAAATTATAGTAATTATGCCAATATTACATGTCTGTGGTTTTCAAAATGAATAATTTGAATATATAAAAGGTAGTAACAGACAAGGTAAGGCCCACAATTGGTATAAAGTAGCAATCTTTTGTTGTAATAAATTAATAAATGAGCAAATAAATAAAACAAAACAAAACAAACATTACTTACATGCCGGTACTCTATTAATTGATGGATGGTAGGTCATGGTTGCAAAAATCATGTATTGTTGATTGGAGAACTTTAATGAGCTATTGCAGTTGTTTTGACAATAAACGGGAAGTTCTTGAGGAGAACAGATTTGATCCAATGAATTAGAGATAGGTATATTGTTGTTGTTTGTCAGATGAAAGTGATGTTCTTTACTATTGTATTAATTAAATTATTTACACTTATAACAGAGATATATTTTTTGGAATGTGTGTTATTTATTGAGTATTTATGTAATGAAGGAGACAGTTTTATGACAATGAATATTCAATGAATTGTTTTGTTTTATTTATTTGCTCATTTATTAATTTATTACAACAAAAGATTGCTACTTTATACCAATTGTGGGCCTTACCTTGTCTGTTACTACCTTTTATATATTCAAATTATTCATTTTGAAAACCACAGACATGTAATATTGGCATAATTACTATAATTTGTATGAACTAATTTATTTATTTGTTTATTTTATCTTTATGAGACACCACCCTAATTGGGTTTATTTTATTGCAGCATTAGATTAACTTTGTATCTCGACCTGAAGATGCTTTGCAAATTATAGAAAGCGAAACCGGTCGTCAGATTGTTAAATTAAATTGATTGTGAGTAAGTCTTATTATTATTTCTTTACCTATTTGATATGGACTCACACAAGCAACACATTCATGATTCATGAACTGTTTGTTCTATTTTTAAGCGACGGTGGAGGAGTTCGTGCCAGACCGGCCTTTCTTATAGGTGGATTCTCATATGCTACATCTTTTAATGAGGGAGAATAACTCTGAATATTATCTGAATTTGGAATTTGATTTTGCCATTCCATTTTAGCTACTTATTTAACATATTGTAGTTTACAAAAATATTTTTATGTATATAATGGTTTTTATGTAATTTTTATTTTTTTTTTTTGCTTTACGATAGGAGAATGAATCCAGATCGACTCTTCGGAGATCAATTCTCCTCTTAAAGCTACTTAGTTTTTATATATTTAGTACTTATTACTTTGTTTTCCCTTTCTATATTATTTTTTTGAAGTTTGGCAACACTGTCTGGCGTTGAGACGTGGGCCGTTTTCTTATCGCAGACTGGATTGCAGATAACCTTACTTGTTTTCGATATTATTTTATGGATGTTTAATCGTACCAGATCGGTTTTTTCTAGTGTCAATTATACACTTCACACTTTCTACACCAGTATAATTAGTTACTACCGATTTTTATGTTTTTAAACTTTAATTTCACCTGTAATTTTGGAAAAATTTTCACTGTTTATTTATGTTTAACCTGCTGGCTTCACCGCAGCGTTGCCGTGCTTTATTTATTTTATACCTAAAATTTAACAAAGTGTTAATCATTATGGAGAAAACCAGTGCAGTTTACCTTTTACTACAACGGAAGGTTTTCTGCTAATTTCTGCTAATTTTCAGCGTAAATATCTAGGCGGAATCAAGATCAATCGAAAGAGCAATTATAATTATTATAAACAATCTCGAAAATGTTCATATTACCGATCTTAGAGATGAAAAAAATTAAAAAAATTTTTCGTTGTTTTAATATATACAGGGTAAAACGGAAATGCTACAATCTATTACCTTTTATAGCAACAGTTCGCATTGAACTTTATTTTTTATCTGTTTCTAAGTAGAAAATTTCTACTTTTAATGGAAATAAGCCAAATTTTAAGTTTAAAATAAGTATATTTTTGACGTTTAGATTTACACTTCGGAAATCGTTCTCAAAATACAAAACATTTTACATACAAATAACTTTTAGGGAATAGATAGAAAAACTAATAAATTGATTAGGTAAGGGGTAAAACTCGAAGACCTAATTTAAAAAGTATGTACCTTAAAACGAAACTGGCCCGGAGACGTGGCTAGAGAAGTCAAGAAAACTAAAGTGGAAATGTGATCAAATGGAGACCGCGGGAAGAAAGAAAAAGCATTGCAATCCCGAAAGAAAGATGGTACGACGAGTTAAAAACTATCAGCGTGACTAAATTGGTAGCGTCTAGCCAATAATAGAGAAAACTGGAGAGCATCTGACCTATATCCAAAGGATAGAAAACGTCCCAAGAAGGAGAAGAAGAAGAACTTAAGTGATAGCTAGTTAATGTATAAATTTAGAAATGTTTACTACATCTATTGATAGAAAAATATAGAAAAATCTCCTTTAAAATATCTATTCCTATTTTTATGTAAAGCTATGACATATATGAATAATATACAGAGTGCTTTAAAATTCATTTTAAATAAAATTACCGAAGGTATCAAATGTCTATTTTTCAGCACCCAATAACTTTACCTTTTTCCAATTTTCTTTAAGTTCTGAATACGTACATGTACTATGATCTAATAGTCCAATTTATCATATTTGTATTAAAGGGATCAAGGAACATCTTTCAATAATTCGGAATAGCGAGACGCTTGTGATTTCCCTTTTCGACTCTACCGTTAAAAGTGACAGAAGAATTTCAGATATTCCTTTCAATACCTTTTTGGCCGTGCCCTCTGATATTTGGGAACTAAAATATTTATATCTAATTTATAAGAAAACGTATAAATTCTATAATAGACTGTAAGGAAGAATTCGTAAGTAAATATTTTATGATGTTGAGAATAAAAATTACTTAAGGTCCTGAGTGACTGAATATAATATTTAATATTGTTCTGAAACTATTTCCTTTTTGAGGCATTTCATAGCTTTTAATAAATATATCGTTGGAAACGAAAAATATTACAGAATATTATATAACCGTGAAAGTACAATTTCTGAATTAAAGAAACTTAATTATATAAATATATATTATTATGAGTCTCTGAACGGTGTGGATGGCGGAAATGGCAATCCCTTAATTTCAGGGATTGTATAAAATCACTCACCAACTTCTCTAGCGAGCGTGGTGTTTTAAGGCCAAAAAACCTCCTTACAAGAATATGGCGATATCTAAAACAAAAGGATTGGGTCCCCAGGTGGGTAGACCATACAGTAATAGCAAATCCCACTCCTTTGGAAAAAAGGACAGCTTTATGGAATCTAAAGAAAGCAAGAAATTGATAAAAACTACACGATTAAACATCGCAACTCTAAATATAAGGTCCTTAAGAAAAGATAAGAAAGTCTACGAACTTACGAAAGTCTACAACGAATATGCACATAAAGTAAAGCAATTCGTAGGAATATCTGAAAGAATTGCAATGTTTAGGCTAAATGTAAACGAGAACATCCCCCTGAAAATTATTTTAGTATACGCTCCAACCGCAGCACATCCCGATGAAGAGTTGGGCGAATTTTATAAGAAAATTGCAGAAAATAGCACGAATAGCACGAAGATCCGACAACGACTTCAAAAAACCGAAAACTATATAGGACACTTCGTTTGGAGTTAGAAATGAGAGAGAAGAAACATTGGTTAACTTTCTACAAGCCCACAAATACTATGCAATGAACACATTCTATAAGAAAAAACCTCAAAGGAAGTGGAGGTGGCTATCCCCTGATTGAAAAACTCGTAAAGACATAGATTACATACTGTGTAATAAAGCAGAAAATAGGATGTAACAGTAATAAAAACTTGGTTTTACAGAATGGTTAGAGCCAAGTTAGAGATAAAACATAATAAAAATAGAAAAAAAAAATAGAAAGACTTGGAATGTAGAGTTCATGAACATAAATAACTGATTAAGTGTTAAACGATTAGATAAATGTTATTGTGTGTTGACATAATATGTACAAACAAACCAAACATTGATGGACAAGAGATGGTTTGTAATGTAGTGTTTGTATATTAAAGTTAGATTAGAGAGTTAGATGCGTTAGATAGTTAGATGCATTGACAAAGAGGTGTGGAGAGGACTGACAAAGATGAATAAATGTCAAAAGAAGAATGATTAATGTAAGTTTTAATGTAGCAGTAGAAATTGAGGGTATGGGTCATGAGAATAGTTGGCGGTGGAGGGAAGAAAGTCTCGATTGAATGAGACATGGCAATTAACACAATTTGCACTTCTCTGTTTTTCTTTGATAATTTCAAGATTTTCATATAAGTCTAGTGAGGAAATTTTTTTGGAAAATATTGTGGATAAGTGATATGTCTGCTGGGATATTTAGGGTGTGGTTATGTTCATTTAGATGTTGAGAGACAGTGAAAGTGTTTTCTTTTTTTGTGTGCTCTAAAGAGCGTGCGGGCAATGATCTACACGTTCTTCCTACGTAGGTGGCTTCACCATCTGAACATTTCAGTCTATAAAGACCACTACGGTACATATAATTGATAGGGTCTTTGCACTTCGATATACACAGACCCAAATTATTGGGTACTTTAAAAGAAACGTGTATATTTTCAACTGAACATTTTATAAGATTTCGAATATCTCCAGAAAAACTCTCATGATGATATGGAAGGGAAACTTAATTATGTTTAGTGGTAAAGTCTCTGGTGAACGCAGTCTCCTGCAGGGTTTTGACACGTCTTCTATGGATTAGTTGATTGATGATGTTTTGATCATATCCTTTATTGACTGCTAAAAGAATAATAAATTCTTTTTTGTAGTTAGACTGAGAAAGTGGAATGGTTTCCAGGCGATGGATGTAACTATAAAAGGCTGCATATTTGTGTGACATAGGGTGATTAGAAGAGAAGGGTGTTACATGGTTGGTCTGTGTGGGTTTCTGTAGATACTGATATCGAAGTGATTTCGATTGACTGACTGACAATCGATTGACTTGGATGATTCTAGTTCCATGGTGAACTTAATATTGGGGTGGATTTGGTTACTTTTAGAAAGTTATAGTTCAGCTGAGTTGGAGTTACCTGAAATGACGACTAAACTTAAATGATTAATAAGTACATTAGCGTATAGAGGAGAGAGACAGTTGCCCATGGCTAAGCCATCAGGATGTCTGTAGTATTCAATATAAATTTTAATATAATGAAAACTGGAGTGTAAATGAAACTAACAACTGGACGAATCAGAATGCCCTTCTTATGTATCTCAAGTAAATCATACAGTCTGGGTGTTAATGTGTTACTGGGAACTTTTTTGAAATGTCTGTTGTGAGGAATGTGAAGGTGTTATTGCTGAGGAAAGTAGAGACTTTATCGTTGTATGAGGTGTATGAGGTAAGAGGATTCACTTCTAATTCTTCAACAGTAAATAAGACCAATAACCCTTCATCTATAAATTTTTCTTCCACCCTCAAAATAGTCATTTCACACCTTCTTTTCACAAGTTTTCTCAAAACAAACGCAATGAACATGTAAATACCCTAAAATCTATCAAAACCAAAATCAAATCCAACAATTTAATTATCAGCAAAGCTGACTAACGTAACTGCCTAGTGATCCCACTCATACTGAACATAATCTAACCTAATACAATCAAAATTACGGTGTTCCGAAAATATACATGTTAGAATTATGTCAAGTAAAATGAGAAGGGAGACCAAAAAGAACCAAATAAGCATAAGGCAATGTGACCGAACAGATAGAGGAATAGTTGTCTATTTGCCTCTCAAAAAATGTTACTGTGTTGCATCGGTGTAAATATTCCAAAAAATTTTAAACAAGAATAAGAACAAGGATGCTTTAAGTAAAGAAAGAGTCGACAAAAAGTTATTAAAAAACCAAAAAGGTCGTAACTTTGAAAAGAAATGTACCATTTTTACTGTGAATAAACCACAATTTTATTTTAAAATAAGGTAATTGGGATTACGTACACGAGAATTTTACAGTCATCATTGCATGTGGTTGTCTTTTTAAAGACAAATCATATACTATGATTTTTTGACGGGTATTCTTAAGGTAAAAGTTGATTTCATGTAATCGAATGAACTATCTTTCAATAATGTCGTCCCAGGAACGCAACTCAAACATATTGACAGTATGATTTTAATGTCATCTACTTAAGTAATATATGTCTGAATTATCAATATTAATGAGTTAGATAAAATTAATAGAAAAACTTTTTAACCAAGTAACAAAAAGAAAATGTGTTTAATTTATTAATTTTGTTATTTGTATTTTGAGAACGATTTCCGAAGTGGAAATCAAAACTTTAAAACAAACTTATTTTAAAGTAAAATTTTAGCTTATTCTTAGTAAAAAATAATAAATTGTATTAAGATGATTCCAGAAAATAGCTTCAGAATAGTTTGAAAATAATATTATCGAAATAGCAATTTTAATCATTTTTCAACTTTCTTCGTAACATTAACTATCCACTGAACAACTCACCGTCTAATTTTAGGCGGGCGTATTTTTCTTTAAATATGGCCAACTGTTATAAACATCATTAAAAACCCGTAAGATAGAAAGTGCCGTTGTGAGAAGTTAAAGCACAGGAAAACCAGACCTCATTAGTTCAACGAATCAAAGGATTTATGAATAAAGAGGGTCGCAGAAGTACATTAAGAGAAGTAATATTTAAATGGGATGAAGAAAATCGAGCAGGTTATGTATATACATTCGTAGAAATGTTAAAAATTTTGAGATTAATGTATGTGTTTGATAAAAGTTGAATTTAAGAAAGATTAAATCTTAAAAATTAATATATTAAAAAACTATATGAAAAATAATATATAACACAATCAACCTTTGTATGTATTTGGAATCACCATGTATTTCAAACCAATATTTATTTCTTTTGAAAAAAACTTGTTATTGTTGCGGAAAATAAAGGTTTTTATTGAACATAAAAAGATCAGATTAGATCAGAACACAGATCGGCACGGTATAGATTATTTGTTTCAGTTATAAATTTAACGAAAATAAAACTAACTTTCGCGTTCAAAAACGAGAATAAAGAATGTCTCACAAGAATATAGCTGCAGTGATAGGGGCAACACAGGACGTGTCAAAAACCTACGCTAGGTATCAGGACTAAGAAACGCTGAAGAATAGACCAAAATAAAGTAGCCAAAGAGTAACAACGGTTTGCCACGATCGTTTTGTTGTCCAAGTAGCTAGAATAGACCAAACAATTTCTCACCCGCAACCCTAGAAGCAACTTTTGGAAGGTACAGGTGTTAGTGTTTCGGTTGAAATGATAGGAAGAAGACGTCGTGCCCTAGGACTATACAGTAGTAGACAGTTACGGGTTCCGAATTAACCAGGTCGCACAAGATTGATCCCCTAAACTGGTGTCTTCAGTACCAAAACTCGAATATTGGAAATTGGCAAGCTGTGCTATTTTCAGACGAAACCGGGAATTGTGTAAAATCGGATGACCGATAAACTCGTGTACTTAAAGGATGAGAAAGACAAGCTAGAACGGAAATAGCTAGATCTGTTCACAGACATAAAGAAGGAAGTGTAATGTTCTGGGGGAGTAATAATGTCACAATAAAACAATGAAGACTTTGTTTTCAAACTTACACAAATATTTATTTTAACTCTTATCACTACAGCTGTTTCAGCTGATTGCCTTTCTCAAGTGATCTATTTTTGGCATGCGTTTACACTTTATAGTCTCTGATAAAATAGGTTGAGGGGGGAGAACTATTTGTCTCAAGTTGGTCATTCAGAATTATATCTGTGTTTTTTATTTTGTCGATTTCCATAGATTCTAATAAGGATAGCTTAAGGCCATTATTTTGAAGGTGAAGTGCATATGTAGAATCTGTTTTTCTATTATTAGAAGCCCTTTTATGTTCTGCTATTCGTTTGTTAAAGTTTCTACCAGTTTGACCGATGTAAGTTTTTGGTCAGTCGCCACATTTAAGTTTGTACACACCGCTGTGTAAGTGTTTTTTATTTTGGCCCTTGTTGTTTTTGATATATTTGCCTAGGTTGTTATTTGTTATGAAAGCTAGTGTTATTCCTTTCTTTTTTATGTGTTTGGCTATTTTTGTTGTAATTTTGCCTGTATATGTAATCGAACAGAAGGTATTTATACTGGGTTTTTTCTCTGGTGGTGAAAATACTAATTTCAGGGCTTTCTTGTGAAGTTTTTGATTTAACATTTTATTAATTGTTTGTTCATTGTATTCGTTGTTTACTGCTATTTGCTTAATTATACTTAATTATGTCTCAAAGTTGTATTTTGACATAGGAATTTCTGTTTTTTTTAGGTAATAACATGTGTGTATAACATACTATGATATGCTGCCAGTTTATGTTGTGTTGGATGGGATGATGAATTGTGTATAGTCGTGTCAGTATGGGTAGGTTTTTGAAATATGGAGAAGTCATGTTTGTTTTTAAATCTGATAATTTTTAAATCTAAAAAATTTATAGATTGATTTTGTTCTGTTTCTATATTGTAAATTCAATATGACTATGAAGTGAATTAATATACGATAAAAATTGGTCGAGTTGCCTGTTAGTTCCTGTGAAACATACTAGTACGTCGTCTACGTATCTCCACCATTATAAAAACTGTTTAAATACGGCATGTTTTGAAATCTTTGTCTCTAGATGATCCATAAAAATATCTGATAGCAATGGGCTTAGAGGATTGCCCTATAAGTCCTGCACTGTTATTTGTATGTATTTGATTATTAAATTCAAAGTAGTCCTGGTTTATGCAAACTTCAAGAAGATGTAAAATTTCAGATGTAATTATTGGATTTGTACTATTTTGGTCTAAAAGGTTTTTTACTAGAATAAAAGTTTCTGTAGAAGGGATACTAGGAAAAAGATTTTTAACGTGAAATAAAATTAATCTGGAGTTGCTAGGTAATTGAAAATGTATTTTATTAACTAGTTCTATTGTATTTTTTATGGTAAATTTTATATCAATTAGTAATGATGTCGGTGAAAAACTCTTCTAATTTTCATGTAACCTACTTTAGTAGCTCGCAGATATGTTTATTTGGTTCTAGGACCTGTAGTTAGACTCTGAGAAATAAAGAGGTGCAATGGAAAACAATTTAATTGTCATGCATGGTAATGCACTATTATGGACTGGCTGCTTGTTCGCCCGACTGGAAGATATCACTATTATGGACTGGCCTGCTTGTTCGCAAGACCTTAAATCTGTATAGCATTTGTGGGATAGGCTTCAAAAAAGAATTAGACCTCGCCGGGCTAATTAACTAAACACCGTACAGCTAGTACAAGCTGATCTTGAATAAACGAAACAACCATAAGAGAAAACAGTACTTTTTTGAACAAATTATGTTCAACAACTTGTTTAAATACTTTCCACCCTAAATCTTTGTCTCCTGATGAAGCTGACAAAAAATCAGCGAAATATAGAGGATTAAAAGAAAAATAGTACATTGTTTACCGGGTAGGAAAAGCTTAACATTCCTGGACGACTGTGAAGATTGCTAAGTCGAGGCGTAAGCCGAGACTTAGCAACACAGAGTCCAGGAATGTGGCTTTTCCTACGAGGTAAACATACTATTTTTCCGCAAATCGTTTAAAATTCGACAGATATTGATTGATTTAAAAAAAAAACGCGATGATTTTATTCCCAAATAAATGGTGCTTTGAAATTCCTAATAAAATTACTTGGGTTACTATGGAAACGTATTGAGGTTGAATTGTCAAACTTATTCATATGGACAATATATGAATAATTAAATATAACAAATTGATCTTAAAAATGTATTCAGCAATGACTTGATGTTTTCAAAATATAAATTAATTCCTTATAAGCAATGTGTTTTCTATCAGTGTGTTACTGTAAGGAAATATCATTTCCTTACAGTAAGGAAATGACATTTCCTTACAGTAAGGAACACCTGACTTTTTCTTCAAGAAATTTTGACAGGAATGTCAAAATTTCCTGGCGATTTGCGGAAAAAAGAGTTTTTTTTTAAATAATCACAGACCACATACCCGATATTCCAACACAATAAATTGTTATTTACGTTTCGGTCGATAATCTTACCAGTTTTGCTATATATATATATATATATATATATATATATATATATATATATATATATATATATATATATATATATATATTTAATATTATAATATATATTAATATTATTATTTATGTGATATATTTTGTATTATTTATTAAATGTTCATAATTATTTTAGACTTTTGTATTTCAAAATAATTACTGTATGACCGACAACTGTCAATTTTGAAATCCGTTAGTGTCATGTCTAATTGGCAAATCTTTTACGCGTTTGGTTCATACGCTGGTGTATGTGAGTTCGAATCCCAATATGAATTTCCCTTTTTATTTTTGAAATATTTAAAAACCTCACGTTAATTAAAGTTATTTATTACAGTTTTGTAATATATGCAAAAATGCTAAATTTTAAAATAAAATGAAAATTTACAACACAATCCGAGTTGTTGGTTTTTATTTTTATCTTCGTAAAGTAAGTTATGTATATTGGCAGTTTTAAATACTTATGAATAATGCATTTTAATTTTTATTGTTTTATTATATTGAATTATATTGCAGTGTATTGTATTGTAATTTTTATATTAATAACAGAATAAACAATGAATTTTACTGCAGAGTATGTGTAATTTTTTGCATTTAACTCCTTTTATACAGATATGAAAATAAAAATATATATTTTCATTAAAATATTGATACAATCCTTAATTTACTATACTCCTATTACAGGTCAAACGTTTATATACAGCAAACGATGCAACATATACATATATATTTTTTTTTTCTGCTCTCTTTTACCTATAGCATTAAATATGTAATCCCACTGGACTGCCACACCCGTTTTTTATTTTATATTAAATTTTAAACATAACATGTAAATTTTAAACCACAATAAAATACTTCGTTATACGAAAACGCTATACGAAACAAAATAATATTTCGTTTGTATATTATTTTTTAAAATTAACTTTTTTTGAACGAGTCGAGTTCCCTGGTCCTTTATAATAATTTCAAATTTAGTACGGCCCGCAACATCTAAAACGTTGGACCACACTGGTCTACAGTATCCCTTGCACAAATTGTAATTTGCAATACACTTTCCACTCATCAAGACGATTAAGATTAAGGGACCGTATTACCTTCCACAGGAGTGATTCGAGTAAATATCTCGATCGGTTTAGTTTATCTATCCATGTTAACTAAAACAGTCGCATATTGAATTATATAGAAGCTAAGGTAGTAGCAATAGAAAACAATTGTTTTAATAGATTGTTTCCTGAGATGGCTTTTATCTCTGAAACAGAGAAAACCATAAATAAAAATCTGCCACTTAAAAAAAAATCGGGTGTGGCAGTCGAGTGTGCCTGCTGGTAGAAGATACTTCTATACATGCGTTGGCCGTTACAAATGTATATGGGAGTCAATCTGCACAATTATTACATATGTAATGCTGTAGGTAAGAGAGAGCAGAAAGAGAAAGAGTATTGGGCATATATGTATATGGTGCATTGTTTGCTGTATATAAACATTTGACCTGTAATAGAAGTATAGTAAATGAAGGATTGAATCAATATTTTGATGAAAATGTATATTTTCATTTTCATATATGTATGAACGGAGTTGAAAAATTTTACACATACTCTGCAGTAAAATTCATTTTTTATTTTGTTAATAATATAAAAAAACAATACAATACACTGCAACCTAATCCAATATAATAATACAATAAGAATTAAAATGCATTATGCATAAGTATTTAAAAATGACAATATACAGAACTTACTTACACATATGTTTAATTTACCATGAAAATAATATTAATAAAATAAAAATATTGTTTCGTAATATAACTGTCAATTTGTCTGACATTGACAGATACAAATTTTAATTGTTGTTTGTTGTGTATATAAGTACACATTTGAACTTCCTAGAGATATTAGTTTTAATTTATAATTTAACATGTCTAACGAGGCTCAAGACAAATCTGAACAGAATAGAAATATAATAATAATATTAATAAATATTAAAATATGTTTTCAAAAGGAAAATTTTTATTCTTAAGAGAGAAAGAGAGGGAAAATATATCTTCTGTCTTACTCTCTTACCTATACCTTACATATGTAATGATTTTGCCGATTCACTCCCGTACAAATTTCCAACGTCGAACGCGCTTATAGAAGTATACCTTCAAAAAACACACAGAATATCCTGGTTTTTTTATTTGTTTTTGCTATAGAAGTTCATGTAATATAAAGGTAGAGTCCAATTATCAATAAACAGAAAACTAACTCATATCAGTCGTTGTCATATTTCACTTGTTGCAATCATGGAACATCAATTTAATGCTGCCCATCCAACGAACTGTCAATTTTCTTTAACGGAAAAAAACATTTCAAAACAAAAACCAACTTGTTGTAGCTAACCATGAAGAACCAAATGTTTAATCGTAAATTATATGGAAATTTTAAATTGTCCTGCTCGAGAACAATTGTTTGTGTTTTTTTTTCTAAACAAAATTTTATTACCACTCAATATGAAAGAATATATTTTATATCCAGAGATTTTTTAATTCCATTTTACCCATATGGCCGTAATCTCAATTTTGTAAGTTAAATCTTTAAATATTATTTTAAATGTAACTCATCACTGATGATGGTATAAAGTATACCGAAATATATTTGATTGTTGAAAAAAGGCTACTCTTGGCTATGTTAATTCAGCTTCTTACCTATTAGTCCCTTTCTTTTGTGTCTCTATATATATATATATATATATATATATATATATATATATATATATATATATATATATATATATATATATATATATGAATATAATATAAGAAAAAAATTGATTACATGTTCAGCTTCTCGACGGGACCTCGTCGCATTTTCTACCTCCTGTTTTCGACTCTCTCCCTGGAGTCTTTATCAAGACTTCCGGGATCTCAGTTTTCCGAGTCTCCAGATATATTCGCTGATACATACTTAACTATACACTACATTATAGCCGTTTTTAGGTCGAGATGATACTTTCATGCTGATGATGTTGATGTAGCTCACTGATATGATGTTTGGATGGGGGATGAGCCAAATATTCTCGATGGAGAGAGTTGAATTGACGGAAAAAACGGACAATGTTTTATTTAATGTTTTATTAAAAGTAAGAAGGTTTTTCTATGTTGACGGTAACCGGGGGTCTTTATCTCTTTTATTGAAAAAATTACGGCTTTTTACCATATTTATAACTAATAATTTTTTTATAACTCTTGGTATAATATGGAATCGGGTGATAGACATAGTTCTATAGTTAGAGGGTCCGGTCGTGAAACATGTTAAGTAACATTACCTAAGATTTAACTGTTTTTGCATAAAAAAAGTTGTTAAGTAACCATATTACAGATTTCAATTTTCAAAATTGGGTATTTGACTTACAGATGTCACAACCTCACATCGTCAAAATCTGTTAACTGTCAAATATTATGTTTTTTGCATGTATAACCTGTAAACTGTAGTGAGCACACTATAAGTGTACCTAACAAGTTGCCTCTTTTATTTTTTTATATGCTTAAAAATGTCGAAAAATAGTGATGTTTCTTCAGCAGTAGAGCACTTTGAGGGCTCAGATTTGGATCAAAACTATAGTGACGAAGAAGGATCAATCTAAAGTTTCGATTTAGAAAAAGTTAGTTTTTAGGTTAAGACTCTAACACTGCATGTAAAATCTGTTAAGTGATGGCGGATACCACGTTTTACTTGCTATTAGTGATATTTATTTATTATATTAGTAAAATCTGTTAAGTGTATGACACAACTAACATGTTATACTTGCAGAAACAGCTAGTCATATTACTTGGTACTTGACATTATTTAACATACTAAAAACCGATGATCACCTGTCACCAGTTTACCATAACAGTTTTTTAACTATGCTTTCTTAAACATTGAATAATAATCCTTGTATCAGCATGTAAGTAATATTTATTTATATAGAAGATACGTCGATAGCAATTAAACTAAACTGTATACCCAAGCTTAATCAAGCCATTCAGAGCGGTGCTGGAAATACACTATGCACCAACAATTTACCCATATAAATTACCATCATTCTTGTACTCATTGCGTCGAGTAAGGACGATAAATATACGAAGAAGGTTGCGTTTCGATTTAATTTGAGTCTCTTACCACTCTCTGACACGTGTTTCTTGGTCTACCCGTCATCAGAAGAAGTTTGTAAGAAGACTCAAACCAAATCAGAATGCACCGACTACTCTGGCAATTACAGGAAATAACTACCAGAGTATGCAACTAGAGACCTCTAGTGAGGAAAGATGAAGATACATCGATAGCAATTAAAGTAAACTGTATACCCAAGATTAATCTAGTCATTTAGAGCGGTGCTGGAAATAATTATATTCCACTATCCACCAACAATTTATTTGTATTCAGTACCAATCCATACCTTTCACAGTATTGGGTAATGCGATCAACCAAGATCTGTAGTCCTTGTCTGCTGTCCGCAAGGTGTAATGTGTCATCTGCGTATCTAAGATTATTCAGACGTGCTCCGTTAATAAATATTCCTTCATTTACGTCTTCTAATGCCTCTTTAAACAATTCTAGTGAATACATATTAAAAAGTAAAGGGGAAAGCACACATTCTTGTCTTATTCCACGATTTAAAGATATTTCTTTCAATTTTTGTTGGTCTATTCGCATTATGGCTTTCTTATATCGGTATAGATTGGCAATGATTCTCACGGCTTCGTCATTTAATTTTGTGTTCTGCATTAATTTATTTTTACCTATTTTAAATATTATTATTTTATTATTAAAGTCCTCTACTTTAAAATGTATAACAAATGTCTGAATTGTCAATATGAATGGTCAGATAAAATTAAATTATTAGAAATTTTTACCAAGCAACAAAAACCAAAAAACAAAAGTTCTTCAATTTATATAAATATATAAATATAAATTATATAAATATATAAAAACAAATTATATAAATTATAAATAAATTACAAAACCTCTCATCATCATCATCTTTGGCTCGACAATCCTCTGTGGATCTTAGCCTGCTCTAAGATTCATCGCCATTCTGTTCGGTTTTTGGCAACATGTTGCCATCTTCTGATTTTTAATATTCGTAAGTTGGTTTCAATTCCATCTAACCACCTAATTCGCGGTCGGCCTTTGCTTCCCTTTCCTACAGGTGTTCCTGTGGTTAGCTTTTTAGCAATGACATTTTGTGGCATTCGTATTATGTGTCCAGCCCATCTAAGTCGCTGTGTTTTAATGAACGTTATGACATCTGGCTCATCAAAGAGCTGATACAATTCAAAATTATATCTTCTGCGCCACTGCCCTTGGTCGTTTACAGCTCCAAATATTTTGCGGAGTATTTTACGCTTAAATATTCCCAAAAGTCTTTCATCTTTCTGCGTTAGAGTCCATGTTTCTGCTCCATATGTGAGGACCGGCCTCAGCAATGTTTTGTATATAATAATTTTAGTTCTTCTTTGAAAGTTTCTTGAGTGGAAATGCTTTTGGAGTCCATAGTATGCCCTATTTGTAAGATTTATTCGTAAGAATAAATATAGAATAAGAATAAGAATAAATCTTACAAAACCTCTGTTTTTCTTAAATATTGGCCGAACTTGGGATTGCAGGCATTAACAAAAAAACATGACCGCAACACTAAAAATATGACAACTACTGACTGAACCAATTTTTTAAGCTAAGCCGAGAAATATCATCTAGATCTTTATTTTCGGAATATTAGCTTTACCCACCTCAGAACTATTACGTCATATCCAAAGGTACACTGAACCCTGACTGTTAACAGTGTACTTTGCATTATAACTACGCAAACTTTCGGCTATAACTTCAACTTGGGTGTAAGTTTCGGCAGCCGTTCACCTCCGCCAAGTGACCATCGTAAGTTACAGCGGGATAACTTCTCAACTCCGCGATCCCTTAAACACACTCGCTAAAGCAAATCATTTGCAGAGCGAATAAATTTGTACTAAGTTCGGCTTTTGGGGAGTTTTATTGCTTTTTAGAATGTTTGATGTAAGTATTGAGAAACTTTTTAGTGGAAATGAGTACGTCAGTATATTCGAATTATAATTATTTTATAAAACTGTTTCCTTGTGGAATCTCAGATTTTATTACAATTTTTGTTCGGAATGAATTAACAGTTATAAAATAAATGCTTTAATACTCACGTTGTCAAGTAAATATAGGGTAGCAATATAAAAAAATTCCACCCAGAATATGTTCATTTCGTAATTGATATATTTCGTATATAATGATAAACCACAAAATGGTGATCGGGTGTAAATCAGTGCTAGAGTTTAAATAAAAATTATAAAATTCGAAACATATTTATTCTACATTTGACTGGCTTAATCGAAACAAGTATATATTAATTTATAATACAAGCTACAAAGAAATTAATGCAAAATAATTTGCATTGGGATGCTCAAAAATACATAATTAAAATTTTTTATTTGGCTTTCCATACTGTGACAAAAAGAAAAAAAACACTTTTTGATATATATATATATATATATATATATATATATATATATATATATATATATATATATATATATATATATATATATATATAAACAACTAGAATTATGTTACTCTAGCAATTCTGCTTCACCATCTTTATTTTGGTCAGGCTAAAAGGATTCATAATACTGGTAATATAAAAAAATAATATGTATACCAATATTATAAAGCAATACTTTTCTGCAGTAAAAACCTACTCCTGTAGTCAGTTTCGGTACTGGCAGGGCCTGTTGTACATTAAATGTTTCAACTAATTTTTTATCATTGGTTTTACATCAGCGGTTTCCGTTTTTAGCAAGTCCTGCATTTCGTTTGCCCTTACTTTTTGAACATCTAAATTTGTCGTCAAATAAGCTGTTAATTCGTCATTACTTTTAACTTTTGCTGCTTCTACTTTAATCAGCGTTTCATCACATGTCTTGCGGGTTTTTGATTTTGGCAACTTAATAATAAATAAATAAGCCAAGAAACGTTTTTTGGCTTAATTCAGATGCCCCTGAAGATGATCTTGTTATCAAAAGTACTTGGGCAAGATTAAATTAATACTGTGCTCGATATTTGCCTTGTATATTATCAAAGTTCATTTATTCGAGAATTCAACCTTATATTAATTTCTTCATTTGTTCCTATCACATAGAATTGTCAGCATGTTGAGTTCCACGTTGTTTCACCTTCAAAATAAACCCACTACGAAATAAATGAATTCCAATCGGGCGATAGCTGAACAGGTAGTAAGGAAGAAATCAACAATATCTTGCGGAGCAAGTGACTTGTGACGGCAGGTTGTTACTACTTGTGGAATATTGTTTATTATTTATTGTAATTGAAGCTTGCAGCGTGAAAAGTCCGCGTTTAATCTACTGTGCTTTATGTTCATTTTTTATAGAAAATTATGGTCGAATCTGGACCTTCTACTAGTGAATTAAGAGCAGAACTTTGCGATAATCGTGCTATGTCGGGTTTTTGGCAAAGGAGACCTGTTAGGATGAATAATTGGCAGAAAAATGTGTGTAAAGTGAAGCGAATTTCGGAAGTTTTACCTTTCAAAAAATTCTAAAAGGGAAGTTGTTGTCCGCAACTTTATACCTTCTTGTAAATGTGGATGCTTTGAGAAAATAGGCGAAGAACAGGTAACTAATATTTTAGATTTTTTTTGGCAAATTGTACCCTATGATCTACTACACATATTTGTCAAAGTTGTTAATCTACAATGAGGTAAAAGGGTCCTACGTAAAGGAGCGACCAAGCCGTATATTGAGACGCATTCAGTATAACCTGATTTTTATAACATTCATGCAATCTCTGAAAAGCGGGTTTGAATTATTGTACTTGAAAAAATCAACGGGACTGGCACTGTTACCACAGATCAAAGGGGCAAAAGTGAACCAGCGAAGAAAATAGAAAATGACTATTTGTCAAGTGAAGGAACAGATTATGTCACTCCCACTGTTATGAAGTCATTATAGTCGCGTTAAATGTCCTCATCGAAAATACATACCCGTTGGACTTAACCAACATACAACTAAAAAATAACCAAGATTCGGAAAGTCTTACTTTGACGGAGAACTTTAACCAAGAGAAGGAAATACAACTGACTCGTGTAAAAACTTCTTGTTCCTTCTTAAGACTCTTAAAAGTAATGCAGATGACTCACTTTTGGTTATAGCTTTTGATCTAGAGCAAGCCTTACTAACCCAAAACTTACTACTGGGATTTAGTACTACAAAATTAAACTGTGGGCCTATAACTTTTGCATCTACAATGCCAAAACAGGTTCTTCAATGATGTATCTTTAGGATAAAAGTATAGGAAGGCGTGGATCATGTGAGATTACCATCTGCTTGTTTAATTATTTGTCTTAAGTTGATGTTTACTTTAAGAAAGTTTCTATATTTAGTAATAACTGTTCTGGACAAAATAAAAATTTAAATCTTGTTTTGGCAAATCTACACTTTATACACAAAGACCGATTTACAGAAATTAAACTCTAGTTCATAAAACCTGGTCACTCATACCTATCTTGTGATAGGGATTTTGAGAGCATTGAGCGAAAAAAATAGCAACGTATATACCAAGGATCAATATAAATTAATGATTGAAAGATGTCGCCGAAAGAACTGCTTTGCCGTTGTTTAACTTATGGTACAGCATAAGGGTATGATATTAAAATTTTCCGCCCTTTAAAAGAAAATAACTAAAGCGCAGATTGTTGGTGCTAAGTTTAAAGATGGAAAGTTCTTTGAAGTTAAAGAGAACTTAAGCAAGGTTTTTACGCTTATTTTGCTTATAATTGGGAAGTTAAAACTACAAAATGAAACTACAAAAAGCCAAGGAGCAATTGGACTCAATACTTTACTAAAATCATATACACAAAAGAAACGTTCACAGTTGAAAATACAGAAAACCAAAACGTTGAGAATCATGATCAAATAGAATACTACCCCCAAACTTGACTAAGTATTTTTTTCTATCTTTTAGTTTTTTCTTATGTTAGTTTAATTCTATGTTTCCCCTGTTTTGCGATTTGTTTCAAATACCAAATTAGGTTACCTGAATTTTATAAGAATAATACGTTTAATTTTATTAAAAAAATATATTCGATACTCAATTCGATTCGATATAATCGATTAGATTTGTTTGGATTCGACATGATTCAAAAGTCGATTCGAATAGATAATCGTTTCAATTCGATAATCAACTAAACTCGATATTTGATTAGATTAGATTCGATACGATAACCGATTCGATAATTAATTTGATTCGATAATTGATTCGATTCCATAATCGATTCTATTTAATAATCAGTTCGATTCGATAATCGAATCAATTCGAATGCGATCTCAGAATCGATGCGAGAAGATTTGATTCGATTCGATATTTACGCGACCACATCTCACATCTTCACATCTCTGTGCGATCCACAGCTCGGTGTACAAGTACTGGGGCGCTCCGCTGTCACCACTGTACAACTCGGGGGGTGTAAAATCTGGAACTAGAGGGTGAGAAAATCTTCACCACTGTACAACGCTCTCACCACTGTAACATCCTCGATATGAACCTTAAGGATACTTATACCTGCGAGCGGCTGCAAGGCTTACTGGTCCCACTAGTCTGAACTGGCTGGTTCGCCTTCGTGGATTTACGAGAAGGTAGAGAATTTTCGGGATAGGGGTTAAGGACTTCTAGGTCTCAGGTCCTGTAAAGAGTTTGAGTCTATGGGCTTACTTTAGAAGTCGGTTAAATGCATAAGCAGAAATTTTGTACTCTTATGGTCACTGTCTGAATCGGCCGGAAGGAATATTAAAACCAAATTTCGAGTCTACAAATGTATTGAATATACTTTGTGGTTTACAATTAAGTTAACGAGCTGTCAGATATAATCAATAATAACTCGTTCGGAGCGAAGGGAGACGAGAAGAGATCTTAGCAAGAAAGTAAACGGGTGACAATCTGTACTACTATAATTTACTTGGGTTAGTGTATAGAATTTTGTTACCTTTCGCGTATTTAGGCTCTAGCTAATGATACGCCCTTCAGTTCCTACGGAAATCGAATTCAGTTGTGGAGGTATTGCGCTCTGTCGCGATTTTAGAACTTCCAGTACCCGACACTTATACGGAACTATATCCCGTCGAAATATAACAATCGCTCGTAATCCGCACCTGGTGTCGCCTCTCGTCTTGACAGCCCTGCCCGAAGATACTGACTGACGTACTCGACGCTCCCGCCGGCAATTACTGAATCGGGCAGTCACGGCTGAACAGCTACTACTGATTTGCGTACTGGATGCTATCGCGTCCGAGCGCTCACGGAGCTAGCAATTAATGCCTTGAGCGCTCCCTCGATACTACTGCCTGGTTGACCAATTTTTTTAGTTTTTATGTCCCGCGAACATTCCTAGTTTATTTTTCTGATTCTGCTGTACTGTTCCACGTGTTGGAATGTAACATGCGATGGTGTGCCGCTTCGTTGTATTAATTTTCACGAAGGTCTTCAGATTTCGTCATTCTTAAACATTCGGGCTTATGTCAAACTAGGTCAATTGTTATTCTTTGTATAATTTAAAATGTATACGTTACTGTATCGAATTTACTCTTTATTTAATTTGGAATATATAATAATTACTAAAATGATTATTATTCTCCCTTATGCTACTAGCCCTTATTTTTTCTATTCTTAATTTTCTTGCTATGTTTACATTACATCGGTCCGTAGCCCGCGATAAAAAAGCTATGCTTCCACAAATGTTGCAGAGTACACTATCATACGTAAGTAAATAAATAAGTACAAAACCATAATGTTCAATTCGCCTTTTGTAATTTTTTGAAACCCAAATTTCTCGAAACTTGCTTTCATCGAGTTCGGCCTTACTATCCGCAATACCTGTTATGTAGATTTTAATAAAATTAAAAAACTTTACATGTTCGGATCACGGCTCACTTCGAGCTTGTTTATCTTTAATGCGACTTAGCCTTGATTTTCTTTTACTTTTTTTATAATTTTATTTATAAACGCCAAAATAGAAATACTGAATAATATAATAAAATTTACAAAAATTTAAAAATTAAATAGCACACAAATAAAACAACAGAAGAAATTTAATGTTCAGTTAATATAGTGTCAATAACTGGCTGGAACTTTCGGACCACTCACTTTCATCACTATTTTCGTACAAATTTTTAATGAACTTATCTGCTTCAGTGTTCAAAAATGCTGACTAGAATGCTCATATCTATCTTTTCAAAGGGTATAATTGCAAGTTTTAGTCGTTTGTGTGAGGCCTGTCTAGAGTAGGTAGATTTCTTGGATTATGGTAAATTGGTTGGTGTGGTATTGAGAGTTGTTATGGTTTAGATTTGCTAATTGAAAGAGCTAATTAGTTTTCCCTTCCACCTGTTGCCAATTTATATGGTTTTGTGAATTTTCGAGTGTGCATGCAAGGGGAGGACCTTAATAAGAAATTGGTTTAATGTTTATGGGTATTGATTAATAGTGCACCTGCTGCTTAGGAGCCTGTTATGTGATTCATAACAGGCTCCATTACTCCATGGAGTAAATTATACAAACGACATTGCCGTCACAGAGTTCGCGTTATCCCGACTACAAGCGTTGTTAGCGCGGCCAGTCGGATTAGTAGCGTGCAGTTCACGCGTTGCAGATAGCGCGTATCAAGTTACACGCAGGGGTGACAACCCGGACAAAGTAATCTCAATACGACACAACTACAGTTACGTATAACTTGGAAATTATGCGCCCTGTTTTCATATTTTAAAAATAGAATTTGTTATGTCACTGCTGCTTTAATTTATAATTTAACAAAAAATATCTTTTAATTGCTTGTTTTAATTTGTGTTCACTTTCTATCTCTGATTTCTCTAGGGAGTTATATATTTAATCCGGGATATAGATGATTTTTTTTAATTTTTATTTGCTGCTTTACACCGTATGCGTTTTTCACTACATCAAAGCTTTACTTTTTTACCCAAATTAAAAAGTAAATTTGCAAATCTAACTCCATTTTCCATTACGCTATTCAATTTCAACTAAATAATTCACGAAGCATAATCGTTCCTGTCACTGAAAACATGTGGAATGCAAAGTAACGGGTAGCGCTTATTCGAATGAACTTATATAAAGTTCGGTGAAGTATTTCGAGTTACAGGATATAAACATAAAGGGGTGAAATATAAACAGGAATTCTAGCGATGTTTAGTCTGCGTCTTCTCCAAACGAAATAACTTATTACCTTAATTTTCAGAGGTACATTGACACATAAAGGCTTCGTGATGCGAGAACATGACGTATTTGTTCCTGTGTTACTAATTGCAGCACAAATATTGTTTAGATACAAGGAGTTTCATTAAGAGAATCATAAATTACACACAGTTTATTTGTATACATAGTTTATATGCATCTATGTTAATATATAAGCTTATATAATATACAATTTTTGACTTTTAAAATCTTTTTTAAATATATCTATAGAATTGCATCCGCCAAATTTTAAAATATGTAACATATTTGAAATTTGGTGGAAGCGCTAGCGATTCAACCGCCTTCATGATTATGATACTAATTTATCCAGTTAATTAAAAGGAAGGATTAGCTTGTTTACGTAGGATGTATGTAAATTTTTCCACGTAGAATTAAAGCGACAATACAGGATGCAATGAAAAATGACGATACAGAAAACACACATTGAGATATTTCAGACACTATAAAATAAATAATCCAATAGAAATGTATATAGGAAAGTAAATATAGGAATAATGTGATATTTGTAGACTTACAAAAGTTATATAAAAAAATACTTAAGTAAATCAGGAGTAGTTGCACTTCGGTAAAGTATCCCAAAATAAAAGTTTCCTACCAGTTTCATTGCTTTGCACACTTTAAAAATTTACAAGACTGATGATAATCATCAGAATCTACACCACCCTAGATGAGAAACCCTGGATTTAGAGCTGAAGCTAAAACCTGAATATTGTACAGTACATCAAGAATGGCTTTGAGGAAAGGCAAGTAATGGATGTAGCTTACATTTACTAATTGCCACTAAAAATTGCTAGTAAAAATGTATATATCGCATTGTCTCAATTGTCTTTCTTTGTGGTTTGATGTTCTCTCGTTTTTAATTCTTGTCCTGTTTTAGGTTTTTCACGTCTTCAGGACATGTTTTGTTTTTTTTTGGTGGGTTGGCTTTTTTCATTGTGTGGGTTCCACTGATGGATACCTTCGTGGGTATGTCGGTCCAGATCGGAGGTGGAGGATGATCCTAGATCATCCTCCACCTCCACCAATCAGAGGTGAAAGGATTGTTGAGCTAAAACGGTTCTTTTAATACTTAAAAGTATGTTTATGAATTGACTGAATTTACTATGTATACAATTTAATTTAATTAGTGAATGAATATTGTAACTCACGTGAGGGCAGCTGTGGCTGTATTCTCTGCAATAGACAGGTATCATTCTGAAATGGGATCGGGAAACCACAGAAAACCGATCCCTCCCTGTCTAGGCAAGCTCGAAGTGAGCATTTATTGGTTGTTACGACGGTAAAAGAGAGGAGTTGCCTTCAGGATATCAACGTGTTCATCAGGGAGTTCGTTGCTGGCAAGGGTCAGTAATTTTGTGAGTGGGAAAGGGAGTTTGGGTTTAGCTCGTCTTTTGAATACATTGCCGATGGATGAGCAGGTAGTTTTAAAGATATTTTGGGCTCTGAAGTTTTGGCCACGGATGGTTTTGATTGTGTAACTCCTGCTCAGAGAGAAGAGCCTAACATTGATGGGCTGGATGTTCGACAATTGATGAATAAGGGAGTGTAGTGTATAAAATAATCAAGAAATTTATATTGATGCGCCTCCTGAGATGCAACCTTCAGAATAGTCGGTCATGTTACATTTCAATCCAAGAACGGCTGCTAAATGTTATGCCGGCTTGCACCTTTTCTCTATAATATATTGCTCAACAATTGATAAGGATGATTGTTATTTCAAATATTTTAAAAGTTTGTTTATGACGAGCTTTCGACATCCTCTTTGTTGTCTTCTTCAGGGCATCCGAGGTCTGTCTCCCCAGCTCTTAGACACTCCTACATTGGTTACCAGCCAATGCATTACTGCAACAGGGAAGAGCGGACAGCTCATTTATACCGTCGATGGTGACTTGGTTTCAGCGGGTTGGTCAGGGAATTGGCCCAAGGGGTTTTCGCGAACATTTCTGACGGCAGAATTTTGATTAGAGGGTGGAGCGGCCGATATTTTCTTTATAAGAGGTCCCATGTCGAAAGAAACGGATGCCGTGGTCTCTTTTACTGAGACAATTTGGCCTTTTTTCAGTTTTTCTAGATTCTCGGATAATTCTTGGTTTATAGAAGAGGATGGGGACTATAGTTCTTGAGTTCTTAAAATCAATTCTCTGACCTATATGAAGAGCTAAAAGTGAATCGGAATTGTGGACAGAAGTGGAATGTTCATGAATCCTATTTTTGATTGTACGATTTGTTTGGCTTATATAAGATCGGCGGCAGTTTACACAAGGTATTTCGTAAAGACCGTATTGTTCATTTGGAATGTTGTCTTTGATTGATCGGATAAGAGATGAAAGTTTTCGTTAGGGGATAAATAGTGTCTTTATTTCTGTCGATTTAAGAATTTTGTGGATATGGCCAGTTACACCTTTGATGTCAGGAGGAAAAACTTTCGTATGATGAGACTAGGAGTCGTTGCGTTGAGATTAAGTGGGAGATTTATGTCTGTTGATGCTCCTATTGATGTGATAATCTAGATAACTGTTTTGGATGAGGGCCTTTTTTAAACTAGAGAGCTCAGCGGGTCTACTGGCTTCATCGCATAGGCGTATTGACATGGAGACAAGGGTATTAATGACTGAATTAATTAGAATTTTTACAAACTTCAACTATTTTTGACGAAAAATATTACATTGATCCTTTGATCAATTTTTGAGCACTGTATTTCCACTTAAACTTACCACTTAAACGACTTACCAGATTATTTTGATACTAGGCACTTTATTTATACGTTTACCAGATTACTTTGATACTAGGCACTTTATTTATACCGATGGTGGGGTGATGGCTACAGAGAAGAGAGATTTTAAAGATTTAGAACCCAAATTGTCAGCTGTGGGAACTAGCAGAGTATTATAGAATTTTTTTCCAAAATAGAGCAAACCCAGAGAAAACTCAAATCTGCACTTATCATTTGAACAACCGTTACACTAGAAAAAAGCTTAACATGGCGAGAAGAACTATTAGAGAACTAAACAGAACAAAATTCCTGGGGGTAAAATTGGACCGCACTCTCACATTTCAAGGTTACTGCGAATACATTAAAGCAAACATATCCTCAAGAAATAACATAATACCTAAGCTAACTGGAATAGACATAAGAACATCAGTATCGCGCATTCGATCAAAAAGTTCCGTTGAATAACGTCACTTACAGCTTTGGAAAAAAGTGTTGGTTCCTGGTGCTGGTTCAATATCAAAAAAAGAGACAGCTTCTACTTCTTAGCTGCCTATCCATTTCGGATGTTGGTGATCAACATAGCTATCCTACCTTTACTTGCAGGTATTCACAATAGTATAGTTGTAGACGTATTGAATCACTTGTGTTCATTTCTCACAAAATGGCCACGATATTCTAATTTGTGCTCTATGATTGTGTTGGTGATCTCGAATTCCTTGCCTATTCTAAGTAGGACCCCAATATTAGTCACACGATCCACCATAAAATTCGTAAGATGCACCTGTAACACTACATCTCGAAGGCCTCGAGTTTTCCTAAAGAAGCTTCAGAGAGTGTTAACGCCTCTATTCCGTATAATAATGTAGAAAATACATACCGTCTGATGATAGAGATTTTGTTACCAAGTGCTAAATCGTGACTTCTAAAAAGAGACTTTATCTTTACGAACACTGGTCTAGCTTTCCCTATGCGTTGTTTTATACCCCTCAAAACCTACCGTCTAAATATTCATACGCAAAACATACCATTTTTGTTTAACCTTGCAGCGAAAAGACGGCGCTGGTTTCTGTTTATTGTGTCAAATATCAATTAAACAACGTATGGTGTTTACATTTTACCGGTTATTTGGTGTATTTAGTTAAAAATATGGCTTCTAAATCAAATCAAAATGAGGTGACAACTAAATTCCGTCAAAAATGGGAGAGGAGGTAAGTCTTTATACAAAAATATTGATAAGTTGTTATGATTTTACTCAGATTCTTTGTTTATTCCTTAATTTAGAGGTTATATTACACTACTGATTATATTTAGTGGTATACAGAATCACGTTGTGTTACCGAGGGTATTCAAAAATTAAGCGTATGAAAATTCATACGTTAGGATTTTATGACCATTAGTTTAGTTAGGCATTGTAATTTTATATATATTTTTTTAAGGAGACCACTCACTACGGAAGAGCTAATAGCGTGTCTGGAAGAGTCCGATAGTGACGATGAACTTGCTGGTGCACAATTAATAGACATTACATTGTTTCCCCCTGAAAACGACGGAGACACGGATATCGATGAAGTTCCAGAGGAAGAAAATTTGGTGAATACTAATAGCGTGAATTTATTGGGACCTGGTCTACTAGCAGAGTGCTCTCAGGTGGAAATAATTACACACGACCGTGAAAGGATTGAATTGAATTTGGAACCCTCAACTTCAAAAATGAGAACAGGATCAGCAAAGAACATACCTAAGCCTAAAAAATTGAAAGTCGAAAAAACAAGACGTTCGTGGAAACCCTTGCATTTTGTAGAGGAGTTGCCAGAGGATTCTAATTTAAAAACAAAAAATAAAAATCAAAATCGACCTCAAATCATAAATGATATGATCGAGTCAGGAGGTCGCCCAATTGATTTTTTTAAGCTTTTCTGGCCATTGGAATTTGTTCAACAAATTTGCGAAGAGTCCCAAAAATATGCAAAGTACAAAAATGTAAATGAATCTTTTATAATTGCTCCTGAAGAGTTCTATAAATTTTTGGCTATTTTGTTGCTTTCTGGATATGTGAAACTTCCAAATCGAAGAATGTATTGGGAGAAATCAGCTGACACCTACAACCCGGCTGTGTCAAATGCTATGTCTCGTGATAGGTTTCTGGTTATTTTTAAATACCTTCATTTTAGTGATAACAACGAAACTGATCCACAGGATAAATGCAGAAAAGTAAGACCCCTTTTGAAGCATATGTCATCAAAGTTTCAATTGTATGCAAACCCGTTACCTACTGTATGGTCTTTGGATGAGGCGATGGAACCCTATTACGGTCGTCATTATTTCAAACAATTCATTAGGGGAAAGCCCATTCGATTTGGGTTTAAGTTTTGGTGTTTAAATACTCCTAATGGATACTGCGTTAAGTTTGAACTATATGAGGGAAAAAGCCAAAGAGATACTAATATGCCTTTAGGCAGTTCTGTTACAAAAAGGATGGCTTTAGGATGTGTTCCTGAAGGAAGTGAAATTTTACTAGATAATTATTTCAATTCCTTGCTATTACTTGAAGAAATGAAAGAGCACAATATAACTGTGACTGGAACAATTCGCTCTGATCGTATCGAACATGCACCGTTAAAAGATTTAAAAAAAGAGCCCCGTGGATCTACTTATGGTCTTAGACATGAGTCAAAAAATATATCTTTGATACGTTGGCATGATAATAGCCAAGTTACGTTGGCTACCAATAGAAGCGATGATCTTGTCAGCAAAACAACAACTTGTAAACGGTACAGTCATATTCATAAACAACGGGTAGCTGTTCTGCAGCCATCAATGATTCAGGAATACAATACTGGCATGGGAGGTGTGGATTTGTTTGACCAGTGGCGTGGTCGCCATCGTATAAACATTAGAAGTCGAAAATGGTATTGGCCAATATTCCGATTTTGCCTCAATGCATCGATAGTGAACTCCTGGATATTATTTAGAAATATCGAGCCAAAAATTAAACAAATAGATTTCATTCGACAAATAGTAAATCCTATATTATCAACACCTAATCTTCGTACTCCTACACCTCAAAGAACCACAAATGTCCTTGATGAAGTTCGATATGACAGTCTTGATCATTGGCCGATCAAAAATCAAACACAGAGACGTTGTGCAAGATGCCATAAATGCGTAACTTTTATTTGCAGCAAATGTAATGTTGGACTTCACATTAACTGTTTTAAATTGTACCACTTGAGATAAATTTATTTTGTTTATAATTTTAAGTTTTAAGTTTTTTTTTGTAAACGTTTATTAGTTCATTAGTTTCGTTTCTATTATTGTATAATTTCTAATAAAACATGGTGTTGTGAAAGCCTAGCGTATGAATATTTAGACAGCTATTTACGACCACCTAGGTATATTTGAAACAGAAATGCCTGAAGTTTATTCTATCTTAATCCATTTTATTACTAAATTGAAAGGAAAAAAAATTTTGAATAAGTTTTAAGGGGGTCAGGTTTTGTACAGGTCATTAATTACCCAACATTATCTTGAAGTCACTAAGTAGACTCGTAACTGGCACGTCATGGTGTAGGTCAAAGTTTGAAAAGATGGGTCTATACAAAAGATGAAAAGTGAGATTGCAGTGAAGTGTTAAATCCCGAACATATATTGGTTTGCACATACTTTACTTAGGCATGCACTAACCTTGACGTAATGACAGCTAACGATAGGGCGAAACATTGGCAGTATGAAATTAAAAAACAAGTGATCGAAACACAGAAATAAATATTATATGACAATGATAATATATGAGACAATACTTTTTAATCGACTGATATAAAAAGTGGGGAGATCTCTTGTATTTTGAGCGCAAATGGCTCCTACTGTAAAGTGATTTTCTCGTTCCGTGGCTAATTTTATCAATTTTTGGACAGCTTTCATTCATTATTTCACTTATCGTTGTGACGAAGATATTTTCAATTGCAACATTTGTTTTTCCATAGATCTTTGCTATTCTACTAATATTAACCCTTGTAACTGTCGAGAATGCTGATCGAGACATTTTGGTCTATGTTTTTCAGTCTTGTTTTTAGCCTTCTCTCTCTCTTGTCGTTTCCTCATTGCTGAGGATCGTGATTCCCTACCATGCGGGCTGTCAATTCTCTCCATCTCTTGCGATTTTGGGCTGCTCTCATGGACTCGGAAAACGACTCTCCAGTGGCTTTCTGTACTTGATCTGACCATCGAATAGGTGAGCGTCCTCGGCCTCTACGTTCTTCTACGTTTCCGCACACAATTAGTCTGTCTAAGTTGTCATTGTCTCTTCTCGCAATGTGGCCAAAAAACTTTAAAACATTTGCAAGACACAATTAAAGATAAAAATACGTTTATTGACGTTTCAATTTCCAATTCGGAAATCGTTCTCAAAATACAAACAGTAAATTAAACAAATTTTGTTTTTTGTTACATAGTGAAAAAATTCTTCTAATAATTTAATTTTATCTGACTCATTTATATTGACAATTCAGACATACATTATGCATTTTAAAGTAGACGACTTTAAAATGATATTGCCAATATTGTTGAGTTGCGCTCCTGGGACGACTTTACTTATAAGATAGTTCATTCGATTACATGAAATCAACTTTAACTTGAGAATATCCGTCAGAAAAAATCATAGCATGTAATTCGTCTTTAAAAAGACAAACACATGACATGATGACAGTAAAAATTCTCCTGTTAGTGATTCCATAGTAAATTATGAGGGAAAAACCAGGAAAAAAACCTCATAATACTATCCCGACATTGTAAGTATTTGTTCGTGAATTTAGTTTACCTTCAACAAACATCAAAATTCTGATTTTATATGTTACGTTATTTAAAAAATATAAACTATGTATCCTCTATATGTTACTGACTTACTAATACTGGTATTTTCTTATTAATAACTTCCTCTTTCAATATTGGTAACCAGATCCTACTACATTCTGCCGAGGAATTTGCGACACAATTGGCCTCATTTAGCATAATTAGAGCCGCTTCTTTGATTTTTCTTTTTTTACTATCCGTTTCTTTTAGGACTATATTTGAATTATTCTATTGAACCCTATGTTCATTATCCCATGCGTGTTTACATATTTGAGATCTATCAAATTCCCTATTTTTAATATAAGATTGATGTTCACTTATTCTAACATTTAATGGCCTTGATGATTCACCTAAATAAAACTGATCGCATTCACAAGGTATTTTATAAATGCAATTCTTTGTCCTTTCTTGTTCATTGTTAGGTTTGGTTTTGGACAAAATAGATCTCAACGTGTTTGTTGTTTTGAATGTTGTTGAAATGTTGAATTTATTTCCTATCCTTTTAAGTTTTTCTGATAATCCTTTTATGTACGGTATTGTTATTTTCCTCATATTATTCCTTGTGTATGCTGTAGGATCTCGTTCTAAGTTGTTCTGTTCTATTCGATCGATTGTTGAAAATTCCTTATTTATAAACGATAAAGGATAATCATTTTTTAATAAAACAGATGTTAACAAATGTTTCTCCTCCAAGAACGAATTTTCGTTAGAGCAAGTAATTTTGGCTCTATCGTATAAGGATTTAATTATTCCCTTTTTTACATTAATATTGTGATTTGATTTGAAATTTAGATATCTATTGGTGTGTGTTGGTTTTCTATACACCTGAGTCTCATATCCAGTATCGTTCTTAGAGATTAAAACATCCAGGAAAGGTAGCGTGTTATTATATTCCTTTTCCATGGTAAATGTTATTGTCTCTTCTTTATCGTTTATATCATTTAGGAATGTGTCCAACAACTCTGATCCATGAGGCCATATTGAGAATACATCATCTACATACCTCCACCATACTGTGGGTTTGAAATTTTGTTTAGAAATGATATTTGCTTCAAAATCTTCCATAAATATATCGGCTAAGAATGGAGATAAACTAGAGCCCATTGCTAGACCAAAATTTTGTTTATAGAATTTATTATTTAGTTGAAAATATGTATTATCAGTACATAATGTTAATAACTCCATTATAGCCGATATCTTTAGTCTTGTTCTAGTTGCCAATGAATCATCACTCTCTAATTTTCTCTTGACTATACTTAAAGTCTTATTTAATGGCACATTCGTAAATAAACTATTTATGTCAAAACTGACCAAAGTATTATTTGAATTAAATTCAATATTTGATAATTTATTTAAAAAATGTTGTGTATTTTTTATGAATGTGTCATTTTTATTTGTATAAGGTTTTAAAATATTTAATAAAAATTTTGATAGTTCACTACAAGGAGAATTCATGGTACTACAAATGGGTCTAAGTGGTATATTCGTTTTATGAATTTTCGGTACTCCATAAAAATGAGGAGTCTTACTGTAATAACACGTTGAGATCTATTTTGTCCAAAACCAAACCTAACAATGAACAAGAAAGGACAAAGAATTGCATTTATAAAATACCTTGTGAATGCGATCAGTTTTATTTAGGTGAATCATCAAGGCCATTAAATGTTAGAATAAGTGAACATCAATCTTATATTAAAAATAGGGAATTTGATAGATCTCAAATATGTAAACACGCATGGGATAATGAACATAGGGTTCAATGGAATAATTCAAATATAGTCCTAAAAGAAACGGATGGTAAAAAAAGAAAAATCAAAGAAGCGGCTCTAATTATGCTAAATGAGGCCAATTGTGTCGCAAATTCCTCGGCAGAATGTAGTAGGATCTGGTTACCAATATTGAAAGAGGAAGTTATTAATAAGAAAATACCAGTATTAGTAAGTCAGTAACATATAGAGGATACATAGTTTATATTTTTTAAATAACGTAACATATAAAATCAGAATTTTGATGTTTGTTGAAGGTAAACTAAATTCACGATGTCGGGATAGTATTATGAGGTTTTTTCCTGGTTTTTCCCTCATAATTTACTATGGAATCACTAACAGGAGAATTTTACTGTCATCATGTCATGTGTTTGTCTTTTTAAAGACGAATTACATGCTATGATTTTTTCTGACGGATATTCTCAAGTTAAAGTTGATTTCATGTAATCGAATGAACTATCTTATAAGTAAAGTCGTCCCAGGAGCGCAACTCAACAATATTGGCAATATCATTTTAAAGTCGTCTACTTTAAAATGCATAATGTATGTCTGAATTGTCAATATAAATGAGTCAGATAAAATTAAATTATTAGAAGAATTTTTTCACTATGTAACAAAAAACAAAATTTGTTTAATTTACTGTTTGTATTTTGAGAACGATTTCCGAATTGGAAATTGAAACGTCAATAAACGTATTTTTATCTTTAATTGTGGCTTATTCCCAGTTATAAATAGTAATTAATTTACAATGCCATAAGAAAATAGCTTCAGAACAATATTTGCAAGACACTGAGAGGAGAGTCTGGTCTGAATGTTTAGCTCTTCGAGAATCGACTGATTGGATCTGTGCTCCGTCCACGAGACGCGTAGCATTCGTCTCCAGCACCACATTTCGAATTCGTCAATCCTTTTCCTATCCTCTGATTTTATTGTCCATGTTTCGGCACCGTAACTAAAGATTGAAAAAACGAGTGTCCGTACCAGTCTCATTTTGAGTTTTTTGGACAAAGAGCGGTCTTTCCATATTTTTGACAGTCGACTCATCGCGTTCTTGGCCATTCCTATTCTTCTGCGAATTTCCGTATGGCAGGAGGCTGCATTGCTTAAGGAAGATCCTAGATACGTGAACTCGTCTACTTTCTAGAATTGATTTAGGGCGCCTGTTGTTTGGAGGATATTCGCGTGGTCCACAATCATGATTTTTGTTTTCTGATTATTAATCTTGAGCCCACACTTGTTGCTTTCGGTTTCTACTCTCTTTATCAGTCTCGACATCTCCTCTTCAGATATTGCTATCAGTGTTGTATCGTCTGCGAATCTTAAGTTTGAGATCTTTTTCCCTGCAATGGAGATGCCGCCTCTCCATTTATCGAGTGCGTTCCTCATTATGTATTCTCCATATAAATTGAACAGGTCTGGAGATAGTATGCAGCCTTGTCGTACACCTCTGCTGGTTTTGAAGGTATCAGATTGCTGGTTTTCAATTCTTATTTTAACTGAGTTATCTTCGTATAAGTTTTTAATTAATATTGCCAAATGATCTGGAACTCCCATCTCATGAAGAACTGTCCAGAGAACTTCCCACTTTACACAATCAAATGCCTTTTGGTAGTCTAGAAAACAGATTATTATTGGAATTTTAAATTCGCGGGCCTTTTCTATGAGCTGCCGCATATTAAGGATTTGCTCTCCCGTACCCTTCCCTTTGACAAAGCCTGCTTGTTCTTGGGGAATTTGGTTGTCTAATTACTGTTACAAACGGCGTTTAATGATTCTTAGTAATATTTTGCTTGGATGGGAAATCAGTGAGATGGTACGATAATTACTACACTTTGTAGTTGTTCGTTTTTTATGGATTGGTATGCACAATGATGTGCGCCATTCTCTGGGCCACTTTCCGCATCTCCAAATTTTATTACAAAGTTTCCACATTATGTAACATCCTTTGTCTCCCATGTTCTGAAGGAGCTCTCCCGTGATATCATCGCAGCCAGGGGATTTATTCTTCTTGAGGTGAGTTACAGCTTCTTCAATCTCGGACAGCAGAATTTCAGGTTCAGGGTTGTATTCAGTGTTTTCGAGGGCTGAAGTGTGGCCTAGATTTACGTGTTCTTCCCTGTAGAGCTCTGAACAATAGTTTTTCCATGTTTCCAACACTCTCTCGATATCACTTATGATAATACCATGTTTGTCCTCTATTGCATAGTTCTTGGGTTTAAATTCTCTCGCAAGAATTTTCACTTTCCGGAAGAGGTCTTTGGTTTCATTTCGATATCCGTGATTTTCTATTTCTTGGCAAATTTCAGAGATGTATTCTTGTTTGTCTTTTCGGCATCTTCGTTGAATATCTCTGGAGAGAGCTTTATATGTCTGTTGATCACAGGGGCCAGCTTTAAGTTGCTTTCTTTGTTCAATCACTTTCCACGTGTTTCTGCTGATCCATGGTTTAATGCTATTATTTATAGATGGTTGGCGACATTGGTTCACTGTTGTTACGATGGTTTCTTTAATATCTGTCCAGGCTTCATCCACGCTTTGTTCTGACTGATTGTTCCCTATTCTGGTTAGTGCTGGTTCAATTCTCTCTTTAAAGGTAGCTAATTCGGGGTCCGTTAGCCCAAAAGAACGGGGAGAAGCTTTGCGTATGTTCTTGAAACGCATTCTGTAATCTGCCATCAAGAGCTGGTGATCGCTTCCGCATTCTGCTCCTGGAAATGTTTTTGCGTTGGTAATTGAAGACTTTCATCTCGAACTGATCAGAATAAAGTCTATTTGATTTCTTGTTCTATCTCCAGGTGATTTCCAGGTATAGAGTCTACGCGGATGATGTTTGAAATGCGTGTTCATTACAGAAAATTTCCTTTGGTTGCAGAATTCTAGTAGTCAAGTATTTTAGCCTTATTGTCAGTAAAATTTCTTCAGCTCCTTTTAAGAACTACTTTTATATAAGTTTTATAGATAAGAAGTCGATAGTTGGCATGTTGCTAATTCATTTAATTTATTGGTGTCCAGTATAGTTTAATATCCACTTACTAAACCGAAAGATAGTGGATAATTCCTTTCTCCAGTGTAGTTTGATATTCACCAACTAAGAGAACAGTTTTGGAAATATTTTCTTCTTAATTTATATTCTGGTTCTGCATTATATGTATATATTAGTAGAAGATTTTTAACATTTTTTTCCACAAGATCTGTATATCCTCAGTTAGATTATTTTGTGAAGTACTTACTATAACGCATTATTTTATATACGCTTATGCTTTTCCGGTATTAGAAAATAATATGATTGATTACTTACTGAAGCAAATACTTACCCAGTCCTGGATGTTATCCACTTTGCATTCATGTGGCATATTTGTCCTTCTAGCTCTATACCATAGTGTTTTATTATCAAATTTTTAAGTGTTTTCAACCGTGCTAATAACTATTTAAATGGGAATAAGCCACAATTAAAGGTTAAAGTACGTTTATTGACGTTTCAATTTCCACTTCGGAAATCGTTCTGTTTCTAAGATCCTTTTTGTCAGCTGTTTTGTAAATTCTACTTTTCATTTCTTTCCCGATATTTTTATTTCACCATATTGCTTCTTTCAGACAACTTGCAGCTCTGTTTTCTGTATTCATTTGATTTTCCACTTCGGTTTCCAGCTCTCCGTGCCTAAATAATGTAATGCATAGATATTTAAACATCATCACTTGGTGGTGATTGTGCTTAATCCAGGAATGGACAGATGTGGTCTATTGATCCATGCAAGAATAAAAAATCATTGTATTTTAACTGATATTTATATTATACAAATGACCTTTTAAGTACCTTTCCATAATTGGTCACTCCAACTAATAGTTTTGGAACAAATTTCTTTTCAGTTGGGAGATATTTGAAAATATATCCCGACAGACTCCACCCTTCTACTCGTGTTACTTTTGGAAGTTAAGATTAATAAACTTGTAATACAGTTTTTTTTTAGTTTTTGACCTAAAATAAAATTTATTTGTGGCTTTATGATGAAAGATTTAGGAATAATATGACAAAAAAATATGGGAAGGAGAGCTTTGAACCTTCATTTAGCTCGAGTTGTACGACAATCAGAAGGCCCATTAGAAGTGACGACCAATAAAAGAGGAAATTTTAAATACTGTAAAAGACGGAAAACCCGATATTTTTGCACATTTTGTCTGTCCTGGTTGTGTATGGAGCATTTTGTAGCATGTTGCTCTGAGTGCAAAGAGAAAATATTTATTTGCTAGTGTTAATAAAAGTTAAACAAAGCAGAAAATGCAAGGTTTTAGATTAATTGCTATATTAAAAAAAAAATAAATAAATAAAATAAAACGAATATACAGTTCCCCCAGACCACCAGTCCACCGTTCCACCAGACCATTGAGTAAAAGACAGGTAAACCAACAAAATACTTAAAAACATTATGTGAATGTTATCTGAAATTTGTGGGTCATTTAAATTTTGATAGACCCTATCCATATCCATATCCAGGTGCTGATATTGCATCCGATCATAATCCGCTAATAGCAGATGTGAGGTTAAAACTAGCAAAAATTAAGAGAACAAATACAAATACCAGCACACCTATAAATACAAGAGAACTGATGAGAGACGAAAATCTGAAGAAGAGTTATGCGAATCAAATTAATGAAAGAATGCGAGTAATAGGACAAAATTATGATATCGAAGAGATGGTCAATAATATTAAAGGAACGATTCTGGCAGTAAACAGGGAAGTTAAAACACATATCAGAAAGATAAAGCATAACGAATGGATGACGGACGAAATTATGGATCTAATGGAAAAGCGAAGGCAACATAAACAACAACGTAATCAAGACAAATACAAACAGATACACAAAGAAATCCGTCAGAAAATTAAGAAAGCAAAAGAACGTTGGATGGTGGAAAGGTGCAACGAAATAGAACAATTGCAGGAAAAAGGAGATAGTTTTGGACTACATAAGAAGATCAAAGAAATATCGAATATACACAAAAGCCACCACAGAACAAGAATACGCAACGACAGAAACGAATACATAGAGTCAGAAGAAGAGATAGCAATGGCGTGGAAAGAATACGCAGAAAGCCTTTTTAATGACGAAAGACTAACACAACCAACGCGCAAACTTCCTTCCGAAAACTTATCAGGGCCATCAATAATGCGAAGTGAAATAGAATATGCAGTTAAAACCACAAAGATGCATAAAGCAACAGGTCCAGATGAAATTAATATAGAAGCAATAAAACTACTAGACGAGGAGAATATCGAAATCTTGGTAAGGCTGTTCAATAGAATTTATGATACTGGTTACATTCCGCGAGAATGGCTGCAGTCATCCTTTGTGATGATCCCAAAAACAGCTAATGCCACAAAATGCAATGATCACCGCTTAATCAGTTTAATGAGTCACTTGTTGAAACTCTTCCTTAGGATATTACACTCAAGAATGTATAAGATACTAGAAGAACTTAGCGGGTCAACACAATTCGGTTTTAAGGGAGGACTAGGAACAAGAGAGGCAATTTTATGTTTGAACACCTTAATACAAAACTGCTTAGATCAACGAAAAGATGTCTACCTCACCTTCATCGACTACGAGAAGGCATTTGACAATGTTAAACATGATATCATGATGGAACTACTACATAGGGCCAACATTGACCAGAAGGAGATCAGAATTATTCAGAATCTATACTGGAACCAAATGGCAAAGGTGAGGATTGATCAAGACCAATATACGGATGAATTTGAAATCCGGAAAGGTGTCCGCCAAGGCTGCATACTCTCTCCGATGCTTTTTAATTCATATGTTGAAAATATATTTGCGGAAGCATTAGAAGATACGGAATTAGGCATTAAGGTGAACGGCATACCAATTAGCAACCTACGCTATGCGGACGACACAGTGATTATAACTGATAATTTGGAAGATCAGCAGTTATTACTTGATAGGGTGAATAGCATAGGTAAAAAATATGGCCTCAAAATCAACATTTTGAAAACGAAATATATGGTCATTAGCAGAAACCCTCCAGAAAACCCGATATTATGCATAGGTGACAATCGTATAAATCGCGTGAAAACTTTTAAATACCTTGGCACCACAGTCAATGACCAATCGGATCCACAACACGAGATAAAAACCCGAATAGAAATGGCAAGGCAAGCTTTTGTGAAATTCAGACCGCTCCTATGTAATCAACACCTAAACTTCGAAATACGCTAGAGAATGGTCAAGTGCTACATATGGTCCATCTTGCTTTATGGCATGGAAACGTGGACTTTGAAAAAAACATCTATCAACAAACTTGAAGCATTTGAAATGTGGTCATTGAGAAGAATGATGCGCATACCTTGGGTGGATAGAGTTCGAAACGATGACGTCCTTAATAGAGCCGGCGTGGAAAGAGAACTCTTTGAATTAATTAAAAAACGCAAGATTGGTTACCTTGGGCACATATTGAGAGGAGCAAAATATGAAATACCACAGTTAATCCTACAAGGGAAGATAGAAGGTAGGAAAGGAGCCGGCCGCAAACAATTGTCCTGGTTAAGGAATATTAAAGAATGGACAGGAATACACAATACAGGTGAGCTGTGTCACGCCGCCAAGAACAGAATTCTAGTAATGAGATAGTCGCCTACGCACTTTGGTGTATGGCATGTTAAGAAGAAGAAGACCCTATCCGTACACTGGTTAGATCAGGAATGCACAGACTTATTAAGACTAGGGGCCACTCGGGCAAATCCTAAACTGATGGCAGGCCGGCCACCAGAAGTGTAGGTAATTAAAGACAATAAAGAATTGATAATAATTTATTAAAATTGAAAAATAATTTATTAATTTGAAGCGTGGCACTGCATAGTGCTTACAATCTTTTTTATATTTGGCTCAAATTTACTTGTAGCAACACGTAAAACTGCTTCCAAACTTGCATTTGCAAGGCGGTTTCGATTTTTTGTTTTATTATTATTTAGTAGGCACTGAAAACGTTTGTTCACATATATAGGTAGAACCAAAGAAGCTGGCACATTTCAGAGCGTTTATGCGCAACTCTTCGTACATATTTTTATCAATGCAGCGGTAAAAGTTCAGCAAATCTCCTTCGTTGAATTTGTTGCGTAAATCTTGGTCGTTTTCAATGTCGATAATTTCTAACTGCATTGACTCTGGCGCATTTTCAACTGAAAGCGTGAAAGGATTGCTGAATATGTCCAGCAGAGGTTACTTTTTTAAACTCCGAAAATCTTTCTTGAAAAGATTGAATCAAAATATCTAGCTTTTCTGCATAACTGAAATTAATCGCAGGTTTGTTGAATTTTTCAGCCATTTTCTTATAATTTTGAAAATGATTGTAATTTCCAGAATTCAACTGTGATCTGAAAAGTGTCAGCTTGCATTGAAAGGATGATACATGAGCGTAGAGCTGGGATATCAGTTGATTTTTGCCTTGAAGCCGTGTGTTCAAGGCATTCAAATGATTTGTAATGTCAACTAAAAAAGCCAAATCACGCAACCAATCAGGATTTTTAAGTTCCGGAACACCCCTTTACTTTTCCGCCAGAAATATTCCAATTTATTCTATTAAATTTAGAAATCGTTCCAGTGTCAATCCACGACTTAGCCACCTTACTTCTGTATAATACAGTAAATCTCCGTATTCGCTTTCAATGTCATCAAGGAATTGTTTGAATTGTCTGTAATTGAGTCCTCGTGATTTTATGAAATTTACAATCGAAACTACCACTTTCATAACATTTTGAAATTCATTTTTTTTAGAACAGATGGGTTCTTGGTGTATAATGCAGTGAAACTGCATAAGATCTTCAGCGTTTATGTTTTTTTTTCTTGCAGATGCTTTTTCAGCAAAGTAACTAGCCCGGAATTGACACCAATCATCGAAGGAGCACCGTCAGTCGCAACTCCCGATAATTTTGATAAGTCCAAATCAGTTTTTGAACACTCATCCAAAAGAACATTGAGTATATCAACTCCTTTGGTTTGACCTTTCAATGAACACATTCCTAATAACTCTTCTAAGACTTCAAAATCTTGAGTAACACCTCGTATGCATATGAGAAGTTGAGCTGTGGAACTAATATCAGTGGATTCGTCGAGTGCTAATGAAAAAAATTCAATGATCTTAGTTTTTTCAAGTAATTGTTCCGCAATATTACCTGACAAAGATATTATTCGTCTTTGGGTAGTCATACGATTCAGTTGAAACTTTTTTGATGCTTCTGGACACATTTTCTTATCGTCAATTTCTATGCATTCTTTTACAAAATCGCCATCATTGAAGGGGCGACTTTGCTTTGCTATCATTCGAGAAATTTCATAACTAGCTTCTGTAGCTGTTTCTGAATCTTGAATGGGTTTTGCAAACATAGCTTGCTGACCAATAAGCTCCCGTTTTAAAGACAACATTTTTTGCTTTCTTAATTCGCCTGTGAACTTGGTAAAAGAAGGATGCTGCGTTTCATAGTGCCTTTTTACATTATATTCCTTTGCAATCGCAACAGAATTCTTGCAAATTAAACAAACGACTTTGTTATGCGACCATACAAAAAAGTATTTCTCAATCAAAATTTCTTGAAACTGCCGATTTTCATCTTTAACCTTACGTTTTGTACTAGGTCCTGGCTTCTCCATGTTGCATTCTAATCCTGGCTAGGATTAACACAGCATCTGAAAACAATTACAGGACCTACTTAAATTACCCATCCTTTTTTAAATCATCAAAAATAATTGATTGAATATTATTCCTAAGAAATTTTAAGATTTTTATACAGATTTAATATCTGAAATATTGACGTAATTATTACAATTAGAGAGATTCTAATAAAAATAGTAATTTCTTTGTTTTATTTTAATATTTGGCCAACATTAAAGCTAAATTTGATTAAAATTGATTAAATAGGTAGGGAAACACTTATTAATAACAGAGTTTTACTTACGATTTCACAACACAATTATACACGGCACTTGACTGGTTAACACTGCAATAGTAAAGGTCGATTCAGACACATCAGTCCCGTCACAGTCTCGGCGCAGAACCGGTCCTGTTTGGTCACAGAACTATTAATTATTTGACAGCTGGGAAACTGTTCGTCGCTTGATGAATGTAAATGCCGGCGCCATATTTCTATAGGCGCGTCCAAACTTGCATACGCATGCGGTGAGAAGCCACGCATATGCGTGCGTGTTCAAATGTGGACGGCGCTTTCGTAACCTCTCGCCGCATGCGTTGCTTCTCGCGAATGACTTGAGCACACATGCTACGAGCCAGTGTGGTGTCGGTTTTTTAGCACACATCAAAGAAACATACGTGTGCGTTCGCGCTCAGTTTGGACGGATAGCGTGGGGATTTTCTGCATTTGCAAGACAATTTTATATTTATTGAGTTTTATTAAATAAATGCGTCGTCCACCATCGTCTATTTTTCCTTTGTTTTTTCTTTTATAATGAACCAATAATCACAAACGCGGCACTAATCATACCCAGTTCCTCAGACATTTTGTCACGAATGGATGGAGCGCCTTGAGCACGCATGCATATGCGGTGATTTCTAATTTCAACGAATGCTCTGAGCGCGAATGGTTTGAGTACGCACGCATATGCGTGGCTTCTCACCGCATGCGTATGCAAGTCTGGACGCGCCTTAATAAGGAATATTTTGTATGACGGATTGTTCGATTCGGCGCCAGGACTGTGACGAGACATGACTGATGTATCTGAATCGACCTTAAATCGACGTGTAACTGTACTCTGTGCATACGACTGTGGAAGCTTCGTATTCCTACGCTAGCAATCGGGAATTCGAGACTACTGCTATCTCGCTTGCTTGCACCGCGCTAGAACATTCTTGATTTATCTACTATTTTAAACTTTATATAAAGGCAGCAAGCGATGTTACTTGACTTAGCATTTTTGACTAGCGTCTAGCCGTTGGCAGGTCAGGATAATCCTGACCAATCCAATCGCACTTGATTTTGTGTGTGGCGCGTCATTCAAATTATGTACAGGTTTGAATATAACAGTTCTCATTTCTCATACCACGAAACGTTCTCAGATTGTTTCATCGAGTTAGAATTAGATTCTAACTCGATGGATTGTTCACACAAACAAGGGGTTATGATTAATTGTTTTGAATACACAGTTTTATTATTTTACATATTATATATATTATCTTATTGTGAGTTGGCAACAAGTGACAAGACAGTAGACAGAGGGGCACCGAAGGGCGGGCTTGTCTGCTTGTCACTATAGTTGTTGTTATCAATGTTGTTATGTTGTATAATAAAAATAATAACCACAATCAAATATAAGCAATAGACTGACGTTCAGATATACTTAGAAGTAACTGTCCAATACCAGTTTGATGTCCAATGTGTGTTTTTATAAAATTGACTTTAACTTTTTCTGCTAAATCAACCACAACCTTGAGACCTGCTGGGCAAAATCCACCAATTTTTATACTGCTTTTCATTTTTAAGTGCCTCTTTCCTTTGCTTTCAGAATTAAAGCAGCCTGACCGATGACACAGAAACTTCATTGTTTTGTGAGTCTTTGCGGAAAAGTTCTCTACTTTAACGTATTTGGTTTTCGTACTACTTTCAATAGAATATTTCCACTCTTGAAAAGAGGCTAAATTGGAAAATTGAAGTGTTTCAATTTCTAGGATTAGGTTGTGTTCTTCTTGAAAGTGAGTGTGCAATTCTGCAACATAACTTGAATGAAAATTACACAAAGGACACTTCTTAGAATCTTTCTTGATTTTGCTATCTTTCGTGTCTACAACATTTTTGTGAGTTTTTTCATGATAACGTAAATGTTTTTTGTGGTTGAAACTGTTACCACATATTCTACATTTAAAATTGTAATTTACTACTTCCACCTGCATTAATTCTGGGTGAAACTTCTTAATTTGTTTGCGTAAATTTGAGGTATTTAAGAATACTTTTTTACAGTTGTTGCACTGGTAATCCATTTTCTTTTTTCTTTCACGGGGTCTCGTAACGAAATTCAAAATTGAAATTCAAATTCAGCTAAATAACACAAATTGATCAATGCGACTGCGCAGTGTATATGTAAAATAATAAAACTGTGTATTCAAAACAATTAAACATAACTCCTTATTTGTGTGAACAATCTAAGAAAGTTTCGTGATGTGAGAAATGAGAACTGTTACATTCAAACCTGTACATAATTTGAATGACGCGCCACACACAAAATCAAGTGCGATTGGACTGGTCAGGATTATCCTGACCTGCCAACGGCTAGACGCTAGTGCATTTTTGGGCACTAGATTCAAATAGCGCGCGCGAGATTCAAATTACTTTTCGAACATATTTTTTTTTGGTTTTATTCTGGAATAGAATTCAATAGTTTTCGAATGTACAAGAGTATTATTTTTGCTGTCGGCGGGCCACCAGTATTCGGAATGTGGCCCGCGGGCCGCGGTCTGTGCGTCCATGGGTTAGATTTTTAGACCCCCCTTCTACTGCCGGGTTAAATATCCAGGTTTTAAAATCTAAAATTTATTATCTCTTACAATCTGACCTTTGATCCAATTTTCATCGTAGTTAATTTACTGTTTTGATTGAGGATAATAATAATTAGGTTCTTCTATTAAGTATATGTACTGTACACAAAAAAATGCGACGGAAATAAAATTTTAACTTTTTGCAGGGTAAGTACATATCTTGACCAATTCCTTTAGAATTATACTCGAAAAACTAAGTGCTGATATGTTAATTTCTCTTCTTTGCAATTTGCCTTTGCGGCAACTTCCCGAATCATTTACTTGACTTGGAGTAATCTTGCTCCATTTTTTATTGCCATATTTGGAGAAAGACCTATCTGGTTTTACAACAAGTAATTGGCAGTGATGAATAAATCCGGAAGTGGTGAATAAATTCAAGACTGTCGCAAATAAATCTTATCTTGATGGTAAGCGAGTTTTCATTTAAACTGATAGGCCAGTATGTTGACATTTTAGTTGGGTTTAAATTTATGTGATTTTTTTTCGTATAAAACTAAAAGCTGCACAATATTAAAAAATATGGGCATGTGTAGTTACATAATATAGATCGAGGTAGCATATAGAACTATTACATACAAAATAAAGTAAAAAAATAATCATCTAAAGTTGTATTTAAAGAGCCGCGCTGAAAGGCCGCCTCCAATGTAATTAGTTGGCTTAAAATATATTAGGTGTTTGGATGGAACTATTTGTCGAAGTCTCATTATCCCATTATCATGGCGTCACAGTTACTTATGTGACAAAGCCAATAAACTTTAATATATTTTTAAGTAATCAAGTATTTAGGTTGGCTACTACATCAACTCCTATACGCCATTTCAAATCGGCTATAGATCTTACTATTATAATCTCTTGTTTATGTTCAGCCTTTCACTGGACTGTTCTTCCAGATACCTATGGATTCGATCATTTTTCCATTAGACATATGGATTCTATTTCTAATAAATGCAACCAACAAATCTTTTAAAATTTTTAAACTCCCAGCAAAACTTTTCAAAACGCCAACTGGGTGGGATGTTGAATATCTCCTTGCTTTGAAAGTGTGGAAAAAATATATAAATCCAATCTTACCCTTTTAATCTTTATTGAATATAAGATGAAAAATATTTTGACTTTGGAAACAAACTTTGGAAAAGTGGATACAAAATTCAGGCTACCAAAAAGTACACCACTTATGATAATATATATGGTAGAAAGTCTTTTTTCAAAAATCTCTGGATCATGTCAATCTACCAGTATTTATATTGAGCATCTGACGAACTTAAAAGAAAATATTAAGTATTCTAAAAATACAGCTCCTAGTATTGATGACATTAACCGTAGCATGACTGCCCAAAATTGCCATACATTATCTGTGCAAAATATGCAACAATATTTTACCGAAAGGACATAACGGTGATTCTCTCAAACAATGGTTGGTTGTTCCTACTTCTTCTTCTTCACGTGCCATATCAGAACTATCCGACGTTGGCGATCACCATTGCGAAGGCTTGTCGATCTTCTGCAATATGGAATAATTGTCCTACATTTGGTATCTGAGTCCATTCACGAATGTTTTTTAACCAAGAAACTTGTTTTCTTCCTACACCTCTACGGCCCTCTATTTTGCCTTTAAGGATCAGTTGTAAAATTTTATATCGAGTTCTCCTTACTATATGTCCCAGATAAGACATTTTTCGATGTTTAGCAGTCTTTAGCAGTTCTCTGTCTTTGTTGACGCTACTTAGTACTTCTTCATTAGTTTTTCTTGCTGTACAAGGTATCTTCAGCATTCGTCTATGAACCCACATTTCCAATGCTTCAATTTTGTTCATGATCGATACTTTTAGCGTCCGCACTTCTTCACTATACAAAAGTACAGACTAAACATAACACTTAACCATTATTTGCCTTAGTTCTAAACTGAGATGGTTATTGCAAAGGAATGACTTCATTTTCATAAAAGCAGTTGTAGTCATTGCTATTCTGCGTTTTATTTCTATGTCTGGATCTAGTTGGTCCGTTATAACAGTTCCCAAATATGTCATTTTGTAAACTTTCTCAACTTGGTCTCCGTTCAATTGAAGCTTTGCATCGGGATAAGGGTCACGACTAAACACTAAAAATTTGGTTTTGTTTTAGTTCATTTTAATGCTCATTTCCTCTCCTACCTCGTGAATACGATCAAGCAGAATTTGAAGACCTTCAATATTATCTGATAGAATTACTGTATCGGTTGCATATCTAATCACATGAAGTAGTTCCCCGTTGATTTTTATTCCATATGGTTGTCTCTCAAGTGCCTTTTTTAAATAGCTGATCCGAGTAAACATTAAACAATGTTGGCGACAAAATGCAACCTTGTCTGACTCCTCGTTGTATTGGGATTTTATCGGTGTAGTTATCTCCAATTTTTACTATAGTAGTTCGATTCCAGTACAAATTTTTAATGACACGAATATCCTTCTCATCTGTGCCGATATTTTTTAGTATTTGCATTAATTTTACATGCTGTACTTTATCGAATGCCTTTTCGAAGTCCACGAAACATGCAAATACTCACTCCGGTGTTGGAAAAATATCGAACACTTAGTATTTGAAATTCGGTTCGTATTGCCCCTTTGTCCGATTTCTCGTCGATCGATGCTAGTAGGGTTAAATAAATGTTGAAGTTGTAGAGTAAAAGTGATGATTTATTGACAGCAACTCGTAATTACACAATATGGTGTTCGTTCGGTAACTACTCAATATTGACTGTGTTCATTTGAACTCAAATCCCCAATTTATAATCTCACACATAATAGATACATAAGCAGCTTAGGTCATTGCTTCGTTCATTCACACCACCTAGCTTTTGCTTATAATACAATTTAATCTACGCCTTAATTGCGACACTTACGAAGTTCAATTAGAAAATATTATTATTCGGCAATTTATTTAGTTGTAGGTAAATGAACTAATATTAAATTATCATACGATATGGTTTTGCAATATATATAATGCAAACTTATACACGGTGAAACTATAAAAGATTAAGAAGTTAAGAATAATGTGAGATTACAAATTAAGGGGTTAATTTGTGATTAAACATATTGGCCACTATATAAAAAACAGACGACCAATAGAAAATATTTAAACACATATAAGTAAAATATAAAATAATAATAACAATAATTATAACACTAATTCACTCGGTTTTTGAATTATTATCTCACCCGAGCAGTGCTACCTATAATTTGATTATTTAGAATTCTTGTTTCAGCTAAACTATCTAATTCAAATCTAAGCTCATTAAGTGAAATTGATCTAGGAGGGCTTTCTTTAAAGTACTACCTAAATTTGGTTGTGATGAAGTATGTCTTCGAGGCGCTGGATGAGGTTGGATGTAAGAACCTTGATGCCTTTGTTTTCTGGCTCTCTTGGAGTTTCGAAAATATCTGACTACCCTCCTTTAATTTCATATCTCACTTAAAATATTAGTGTAAGTTATTGTAATCTACTGCAAGTAGATTCCTTGGGACCAACAACGAGCGCACAACACCACCTTTTCTTTTTCTAGGTTTGTGTCTCTTTGAAATTTCTTCTCTAATTGCAGAAGTCTCACATATGCTTGCTGTAGTGAGTCCCCCTAATAGGCTTTTACTAAAATTGAAGGGTATTTTAAATTCAAATCTTCCTTCGTTATCCCTTTTTACTGTTCTTTTATAATATCTTTTAGACTTTTTTTCTTCTACTGAAAGAGTATTTCTTTGATCTACTTCTTCTAACTTCCAGTATTGTTTTCTATCTTCATTCATTTGTCGTCTAGATAGCATGCTGAGCACTTGTATATTAGGGATATTCTCTTGCTCTGCTATCCCTGACATTATCCAACCCAATTTTGTATTTTGGGCCAGCAAACCATTCTTTGTTCGATCTACTCCGTCCAGTAATATCAAACTATATTCTTTGGCTCCTAATAGAATATCTATTGAACCTGTTTCATTAAAATTTGGATCCGCCAGGATTAAGTTCCTATGGTTCCTTTCTTTCATTTGTATCTCTTTCTCCGGTAGATTTTTTGTTATTTTTCTTAGCACAATTGCTTCGGTCTTCATTTCAAATTCATTTTTGAAATGCGCCTCTAAGTTTAATGTTACGCTCCATTTCGACGTCCTTTGGTCTTCATTGCCAATTCCAGATATCTGAGCGTGGACAGCTTTTCTTTTTATTCCGAGACTTGTAGCGGCCTGCTCCGTAATGAATGATGACTGCGAGCCTTGGTCAATCAATGCTCTCATCAATTGTGAGCTTCCTTTTGAGTCTCTTACTCGTACTAATGCCGTTGCAAGTAGCACTTCTTCTTATTCTGATGACTTAAACAGCTCACGGCATTCTCTTGTCTCCTTGACGATCCGTCGTAACTGTTGTCACCTCTGTTCCCACTAGAATTGGGTCTATTTTGTGGCCCTTTTTTCAGAATTCCTTCTGTTGTCATACTGGCACCCACTAGAATTTGGTCTATTCTGTGGCCTTCTGTTTTCAGAATTCCTTCTGTTATCATGCTGACCTTCTGACATGTGTAGTAATGAATGGTGCTGTCCACCACATTCTGCACATCTATGAGAGGAATAACATGGTACTTCCCTTTTGTGTAGTAGGCATCTACCGCACCATTGCTTTTCCTTTACGATTTTGTTTCTTTCACGTACTTGTTGACGTAGAAACGTTGTACATTTCAACAGTTTATGTTCTTCATGACACACCACACAGGTTATCTTCTTCTTTACCTGTTGTCTATGATCTGTTCCTTTCCTTTCTGTTTCCAACATCTCCAATGTCTGGAATCTTCTTTGTAGGAATTCCTGTGTTGACTTATATGTCGGAATGTCCCTACTGTCTTGAATTGACGTTTCATATAATCTCCTGGTTTCTGTGTCCCACTTTAACATACTTATCCTTGCTATAAGAGGGCTCCAGGACTCTGTCATTACACCTAGTCCACTAATGGCTTCTAAGCATTCGTGGAGAGTATCATGTAATGATTTCAGCGCCTTTGCTGACGTTTCTTTTATCTCCGCAGCCTGAAGTATCTTGTCTATTAATATAAATAGATTCATCCTTGGATTATCGTATCGATCTTGCAACATTTTCCAGGCAGCACTGTAGTTTGCTTCTGTTGTGTTTAAATGTTGTATTATTCTACTTGCTTCTCCTCGGAGGTTTGTCTTCAGATACTGCATTTTTTCCACATTTGATAGTTGATTATTCTCATGTATCAAACGTTTAAAAATATCATAGAATGTTACCCAGGATTCATACCTTCCTTCAAAACAGGGTAACTTCACTTGGGGTAATATTATTTTGTCTTTCTTGCATCCTTCCGCCTCTAATCTCTTATTTTCTTTTATGATCGACCGCACCCTTCTTTTCATTGTATAAAATCTTTCTATTTCACCTTCTTCTAGTGCATCCTGTTCATTGTCCACAGTTATTTCCATTATTAATGTATCTATTTTTTGTACCTCTTCTTTTAAATCCTCTTGTAAATCTTCATCGGTTTCGTCGTCTTCCAATAAATGATGAAGTTTCCCCATCCTAATTTCTATTTCTCTAATTTTTGTCGAAGACTTGTACGAATTTTTAATAAATTCCTCTAAAGTCTTTTTCGTTTCTTCATATCTTTTTTGTACTTGTTCGTAAAAGTTAGATGTAAAATATTTATCAACTCTCGAACCTTTTTCTTCAATTTCTGTGTTTTGATCTTCAAAGTCGTTCCACAATTCATCAAGTGTCTGTCTTTTAATGTTTAAATATTCTCTCGTTCGTTTTTCTTTCCGTAGTTTTCGCAAATTATTTAAAAGCTTCGTAATTTCTTGACCTAGCTTTTCCTGATCTAAATATAATCGTTCCATTTTAAACGAATATAAGTTTGACCTAATTTCAACTTTTAAACTAGTGTCAGCAAGATTACCTTAGACAATAACGCAAAATGACCTCTTGTCTAACCTTTGTGACACGGCTATATAGTACAAATTAAATAATGTAATATTATCACTTGTAACTAGACAGAAAAGAAATTCTTTATATAAAAAATGCAAATACTACAAAATACTATATATTTGGAATGAATGAACTCTGAATGTGTATAAAAATAACGATTTGTCACGATATTTCCCTATATTATGAAAATCAAATGTTTTAAGAATTTTAAGTTATAAGAATCAAAATTATCGAATATAATTAAAATTAAAATAATTAAGCTATTAGATTTGAATTAGCTGTAGACAAACTATTACTATTTTAAGTAAAAAAAGTATGCAGAATAAAATATTTCCAAATAAGTATTATTCAATTTGAATCTTAAGTTTCTTTAATAATCTTTTTAATGTATTAAATTAATGCACTGCTCAAAATGATAATAAATATTCAAAAACTTACAGTTTTATCCCGACGTTCACTTGTATGTTCCTGCTTCCTTCTTAGAACTGCAACTGGAACTGGTTAGCTGGACCTCTGGATGCTACTAGATTTTTCTGCTGGAAACTGGACCTCCAAACTGCTGGAATAGTAGACTTAAGGACTGCTATTAAGGTTCTCTGGTGATCAAAGGCTCTCGTAAGGCTCCTACCCCTTATTTCGGTGCTTTCTGGTCTTTTTTATTTCTTTTTTCTTTTCTCTACACTTCGAATTCGATCGTCGATCTTGTACGGAACTGGGAAACCGCTATTTAGGTCGCTAAGGGTCGTCTCCTTCGAAGCTCCAAACCAATTAACGCCCTTTTGATGATGTTTTGACGAAGGACCAATGGAAAAATATCGAACACTTAGTATTTGAAGTTCGGTTCGGTTCGTAATGCCCCTTTGTCCGATTTCTCGTCGATCGATGGTGGTAGGGTTAATAAATGTTGAAGTTGTAGAGTAAAAGTGATGATTTATTGACAGCAACTCGTAATTACACAATATGGTGTTCGTTCGGTAACTACTCAATATTGACTGTGTTCATTTGAACTCAAATCCCCAATTTATAATCTCACACATAATAGATACATAAGCAGCTTAGGTCATTGCTTCGTTCATTCACACCACCTAGCTTTTGCTTATAATACAATTTAATCTACGCCTTAATTGCGACACTTACGAAGTTCAATTAGAAAATATTATTATTCGGCAATTTATTTAGTTGTAGGTAAATGAACTAATATTAAATTATCATACGATATGGTTTTGCAATATATATAATGCAAACTTATACACGGTGAAACTATAAAAGATTAAGAAGTTAAGAATAATGTGAGATTACAAATTAAGGGGTTAATTTGTGATTGAACAGTGTTATATATTGAATTAAAAAGTCTTACTACTACTTTTATGTTATCATTCTCTATTAGTTTTAGCAACTCAGTTGGTGTATCATCTGGACCACAAGCTTTTCTAATTTTAGCATTATTTATAGCATGTTCTACTTCGCATTTCTTTCTGGGCTGTCAGTACAGTTTTGGTAGAATTCGACAATATTATTCCTGTCATCTTCAAACAACTCTAATATATACAGCTGCCATTCTTTTCTTATTTCTTGCTTATTTACAATAATTTTGTTATTAGTGTCAAAAAGTACAGAGGGAACTCGTTTTTTAAATATATTACTCATGTTTTTTAATTTTTTGTGCACATTAAATAAGTCGTGTTTAGATATTACATCCTCCATTTTGTCGCACCTTTCTCTCATCCATTTTTATTTGGCTAATTTGATCTCCTGTTTTATTCTTCTCTGCAGGTGTCTATATTCTGTTACATTGGATTTTATCAGTCGACTTTGTTTCATTAATTTCAAGATGTCGTCTGTCATCCAGTTATTTTTCTTAACTTAAGATTAAGTTTTTTCTATAATCATTGTTTGTGGAGATTTCGTTAACTTGGTTTTTAAATTCACTCCATAGTTCTCCTGGATCTTCTAGTTGTTTCCCGATGTTTTTATTCTATTGTTAAATTCTTTTTTATTGTTATTTCTACACCCAAATTAAATCAGAGCACTGCTCTAAGAGCTATCTATATCATGTTTTCTTTGCTTAAAATATTTTAACGAATTATAAAAAGCAGATTAGAATGTTATGAAAATAAAAATATATTTCCAGTATCTCAGTATGGCTTTCGTAGAAATAAAAGTTCTATGGATTCTGTTTCTTAATTAACAAATGATATTCGGTCAGATATTGATATCCTACTCAAATAATAATTATCTTCAGCCATATGTCTTGATATTTCAGAGGCGTATGACAACGTCAATTTAAATCTATTGTTCTAAAAGCAAAAGAACGTAGGTATTCCATATGTTAGTAAACCAAAAAGTTTACCACAATGCACTGTCCTTAGCCCCTTGTTATTTAATCTATAGAATAGACTATAGATTTTTTTCTACTCTCTTACTAGTAAATTGTATAATACCTACTATGTGGATGCTAAGTAAATACATCAAAACAGATACTGACACGTAATGACTAGCACATAATAAAAAAATTACGCTTTAGTTCTATAAAAATGTGTAATATCACATAAGTCCTTGTAAGTCAGTTGGTCTAGTTACCATGGAAACAAATTAACAGACGCTATTTAAACAGATTAAAAATTATTAATCTGTCAGTGTAGATATAGTGGTAATTTAAATACAGATAAATAAAAGGAGTTCATCGAATAGTGAAGATGAATTTAGTAGCACACCACCCAATATTATGCAGTTAACTGCGAACACTACCGAGAAATTATTACCAGAAAAATCTAGAGGAAGATATGAAAAGGTATATCAGCAATTTATGGATTGGCGTACAAAAAATTATTTAAATGAAAACGTACTCTTGGTTTATTTTTTAGAAATCGCTAAAAAATTTAAACTATCCTCATTATGGGCAATGTATTCTATGCTAAGAAGTGTTATAACTTTGAAAAATAATGTTAATATTGAAAATTACCCGAAATTGCGAGCTTATCTAAAAAGAAAATCAAAAGGTTTGAAAACAAAAAATCTAAAATTTTACATGAAATAAAACTTTTTTAAATGAAGCTCCCTGTGAATTTATCTTTATTGTACAGCCAGAAATTGACGGATTTGTAGTTTACTGTTTTTATTTGCAAAAAAACAACTCAAATTCCTACAATATATAAAATTAACAATATAAAAAACTAACTAATTCCCATTACTTACTGTTCTCTTGCTGTCTGCTAAATTATTAAATTATTTAAATGTTTCCCTAATCGGTGACAGTTTGTTTTCTCACGTTTTGATATTATATTTGACATAGTTTATAGAACAGTAGCAACGGAAAATTTTCGGTAACATGATAGAACTAAAAATTAACTAAATACATTGTATACAAATAATAAATATTCGTAACACTCCTGATGTACAGTACTTGTTAATAAAGGTATGTTATTTAAAAGTATTACATAAATGTGCCTACCTATAATACTTTTATTTTAAGGTTATTGCTATTATTGGAATATGTGGAGCTTGTAGGAAACAAGAGTTTAAAAATCTTAAAATTTGTGACATTGATGATTTAAATACCATGTTATTGGTTAAAATTCCTGATAAGGCGGAAATACACCATTCAATTCGGTTAAACAATGTGGATGATTCAACCAAAATGAACCATGTATTTTGCAATTCAATAAAAGTGTTCAACCAAATTGAAAGTTGAAATGAGTCGAACCAATTTCTACTTTTTTTCAACTTCGTTGTACAGCTGGATGATTCATCACGCGTCTATACAAGTTTTGTTGAGTGTGTTCGATTCAACCGTTTATTTCATTTTGACTTTTGATATATGTTTCGTACGTACGTTTCGAATCAAAATGTACACAGGTCACTATTTAGACGAACTTCTGCCACTATGTTGGTAGATGCCGGTGGTGATTTAATGGCTCTTAAATGACATGGCGGATAGAAACCTTCAACAACGGCCGAAGGTATGTCGATGAGTCAATAAATAATAAGAAGTCAACAGCCAATAGAATTATAAATTCAATTGAAAGTAGTTTAATGGCCTTTACATACACTGAAAATACCAATGTTCAAAAAGAACACACCGAAGTTTACGTCATCTCACCATTCACTCCGGTTTATTAAAAAACCGCCAAACTCGGACAAGGTTATAGTTATAAATAATGGCCAAAATTTTACAATTAAGTATTATAAATAAATGTTTAATTTAAATTGTTCCCGAATTTTGTTAAATAAATAAAAGTTACTTGTGATACTTTTAATTTTTAGAAATGAAAATAATCGTAGAAAAAGTATAGTACACAACTTGAGTTGTAAGCTTATTACATGCTTGTAAAATTACTGCGCTCGCCGCTACGCGGCTCGCCCGCTACTTTCTTACTCGCATGTAATAAGCTTCTTACAACTCTTGTTATGTAATACTCTATTACAGATTAAGTATTAAATAAAATATATTAAAATATTCATATGACTTCTGCTTCTACACTATGACTAATTTGTACCAACAATGTATTAATTAAATAAAAACGATTATTTGTGATGCAAGAAAGTATTTTTAAAAAAGGGTTTGAGCTTACTACGGATAAATCAGCTGTGGTGTTTTTTACACGACATCGTTTACTATACTTAACAACCTACGCATACTTGTTTAGAAGCACTATGCTTATCTCGGTATTACATTGGACAAGTTAGCATGGGATGAATATATTAAATGCTTAATGAAATGTAAGAAAAGAATAAATATTCTTAAAGTAGTTAATCGTTATCGATGGGATCGTGACCCTAAGATTAATTTATTGTTTTATCGTGTATATATAAGATCCATTCTAGAATATAAAAGTTTTCTTCTGTTACAAACAGTCGTGTTAAGAGACTAGACCGCATTTAGTACAATGCTCTGCGGTTGGTTCGAGGTGTCCTCAAGTCGACACCTACAGAGAATCTGTTTGCTGAATCTATAGAATCTTCCTTACATTTAAGACGTCCATGTTTAGCTCAACAATGTATTCTCTTATACCAATTTTACATCCAAACGGAACTACTACAAAAAATATGTGACATCTGTTTCTAATCTAGTCATAACAGCACAAGGTGGAATAACAAAAATTCTCCTACTCTAGAAGTAGCATATCCTTACGTTTCTCAATAATCTAATTTTAATATTTCTTATGCCAAAGTCAATGTTTGTTTCCCAAATTTTGACAATAAAAATCCAATTGATTTTCAGCATTGGATAGCAAATGCTGAACATGCTTTCAAACAAGCCGACTATTAAATATGAACATCTCTACCAACAAAACTAAATGTATGACAATAGCAAAAGATCCGCTCAGATGTAAGTTAGTGGTTGAGGACAACCCCATAGAACAGGTGATGCAATTCAGATATCTGGGCATAGATATATCAAGCACCCATGACCCAGTAAAGGACCTGAGGAGTCAGATCAACAAAGCATCTGCACTGTCAGGATGTCTGCGGGAGATAGTCTGGTCTAATCCGTATATGCGCACAGATAGTAAAATTAGAATCTATAAGACTTGCATACGACCGATCATGACATATGGCATAGAAGTGCGCGAAGATACCAACAAAACGAAACAGATGCTAAGGGTTGCCGAAATGAAAACCCTAAGAACAATAATGGGGAAAACAAGAAGGGACAGAGTGAGAAATACAAACATTAGAGAGCAGTGCAAAATTCAAGATATTGTAAGATGGGGAAGACAGCGCAAGAGGATGTGGTACAACCATGTAAGACGAATGGATGAGAATAGACTCCCAAAAATTGCCCTAGAAAACAATCCGCCTGGTTCAAGACCCCCCGGAAGACCACCTAAAAGATGGAGGGATAGTTGGCAATCTACCTCCCAAGAAATTAACCAGAGGCAGCTTCAGAATTAAACAGATCGAAAGATCTACAAAAAGTAGAAGAAGAAGAAGGGTAGCAAAGCTTGACAATCCATGCAGGATTTTTACGGATGGTTTAAAATCAAGATGGGAAGACGTTGTGCTGTATTTATTCCAGATCATCAAGAATCCCTAATGTTCAAGTTAGATCAGTGACGCCCATATACTCTGCAAAAGTGTTTGCAACGTATCAAGCTCTATGATTTTTAATCACCAAGTTGCAATAATGTCAGATTTAAAGTCTGCGTTATTAGGTTTAGTAAACTCATGTCAAACAGTCAGTAAACATTTATATAAAATTCCACGAGGAAACTAAGTTCCTGTAGCTGGCTGTATACCATATATCACAAAAAAATTTTGGTTAAAATCCTTTATAAAAGGTATATAAAAATGCCCCAAACGGGCTCTCACAAACACATTGCAAAACGTTTTCGGATTAAACAATCCATCATCAGTGCAAACGGTTGTACATGCTAGTAGCCACCAAAATATATGGGTAAAAACCTTTTAAATGTTTAAAATTTGAAGTTGTTTTACATTATTAGTATTTATAATTTGTGATGGTTAAGTTACCGTTGGATAGGTAACATGGCGGCGTATGACTCTACATGAGTAAAATGGTCCTGAGACGAAGTGTCTACGAGGACCTGTTGATAACAATATAAAGAATACATGATAAATACATTTAGCCGACTCATTCAATATAAATTAATTTTTCTCTTACATTTCTTTAAAAATTCCCAGATGATTTGTTTTATTTTATAGTTTCGTGAAGATGAATTTAAGAGAGAAGCTTGATTTTCTGGGAAAGATTTTTATTATTGCGCATCAAATAATTTCGTCAACATTATGTTTTCATTTAAATAGCCAATGTTTAATATCATCAACATAACTATTGCAATCGCAAAGTTTGCAAATCGCAAAAATTTATATAAAAATAGTATAGTCGCTAAAATTTTTGAAAACCAAATAAAGCAGCCAGAAGGACATACTTTCGTGAAACTTTTGTCTGGGTAAAGGGACACTTTAGTATTTCCGGTAACATCAAAGCAGTTTTTTTTACTAAAGATGATCTTAATAGGATTGAAAATAACTTTGTTAGATGGAAGCGATCTAACAGCTACAAGCAAGAAAAGTCTAAAGCAAAATGGGGATATTAAGTGGTACGCTTTCTGCATTCGAAGCAATAAGCCCTAGGCCAAAATTCATTCTGTTTTACCTACTGAACCTTTTGTCCTCAGAAGTTACGCCAAGCGAAAAATCTATTTCATGTTTGTTCGACATCTCTTTAATCATGCTATTGTCAAGACACACCCCTATAAACTAAAACTATCTGAATCAGAACTTTGCGATTGCAATAGTTATGTCGATGGTATTAATCATGGGCTGTTTAAATGAAAATACAATGCTGACGAAATTAAGTATTTGATGCGCAATAACAAATATCTTTCCCACAAAATCAAGCTTCTCTTAAATTCATCTTCACGAAACTATAAAATAAAACAAATCATCTGGAAGTTTAAAAAAAAATGTAAGAGAAAAATTAATTTATGTTGAATGAGTCGGCTAAATGTATTTATCATGTATTCTTTATATTTAGCCTTATGTAATATTACCTCTCCCACCATGGCCCTTTTTGTGTCGCTATAAAAGTTACCTTAGCGTGAAAAGATATCTTGTCTACTTGTCTATCAATTTATGTTAGTTACGGCCCTAGATGAAGTAATTACTATTTAAATAGGAATAAGCCGTAATTAAAGGTTAAAGTTAGCTGACGTTTTAATTTCCACTTCGGAAGTCGTTCTCAAAATAAAAACAGTAAATTAAACAAATTTTGTGTTTTTTTTACTTAGTGAAAAAATTTTCTAATAATTTAATTTTATCTGACTCATTTATATTGACAATTCAGGCATACGATACAAATGAGTCAGATAAAATTAAATTATTAGAAAAATGTTTTACCAAGTAACAAAAAAACAAAATTTGTTTAATTTATTAATGTTTGTATTTTGAGAACGATTTCTGAAGTGAAAATTGAAACGTCAATAAACTAACGTTAACCTTTAATTGTGGCTTATTCCCGTTTAAATAGTAATTACTTTAAAATGCCACAAGAAAATAGCACTCTAGATGAAAAGCATACCTACTATTCCATTGAATGTGTCTATTTCCTTTTTTGTATTTTTTTTTTATTTTTATTTATTAATACTTTTGTATTTATATGGTGGATAAGTGTACAGATGTGCGCATATATATACACATAATTTATTATACTTAAATTTAACATAAACATAGTATTATTTATCGTAGCTAAAAGGATCAAGCAATCCAAAGCCATTAATAAAAGTATTGAGGTTAAAATAATCCCTATCGATTTTTTACATTTGAGATATTATCGTGAGATAGTTTATTTTATATTTTTTTACGAAAACGGCAAATTACTTCAGTAATTTCTTTTTTGTGTGGCAGACTTGATCTCCAGTTTCCCAAAAATTCATTACGAAAACTCATCCTAGCAGCACCATCTTTTATTTTTTCGAACTCCGAGCAACGACCAGTTTTCAATTAACTTACTGGAATCTGGAGAAACAATCACTGCTCCTTTAATTTATAACAAATTGTGTCTTTTACGACAACGCGAATGTTCCAGTTCGATAGATGATTGGAAGTTGATTAATAAGATTCAAAGAAAGCTTAGCCTAAGGATATTGGTTCTGCGTTCAAAGACATTATTTAAATCCTTGTTGATGGAAATTCGTTAAGTGCAAAAACAATGTTTGTGTTATTTAAAATACAAAGTAATTAAACTTGTTGATGTAAAACATTATGTGGAATTTTAATTGTTGACGTCTTTCATCTCTGTTTGAATTTTGTGATTTTTTTTACGGGACATCGACTAAGTCTTTTATAAACTTTCATCAGATACAGGGTGGCTCATAAAAAACTCAAATCCTCTCGAAATTTTCGCACCGTTTTCTTTGATAGAAATATTAATCTGGAAAAAATTATTACAATCCTTTATAAAAGGTATATAATTTAAAAACCCAATGGGGCTATATCACAACAACAAAACGTTAAAACGTTTTCAGAATCCATGTTCCATCATCAGTGTCCTAAAAAGTATATAACCACTTTAATTAAAAAGAACGCGAAATTTAAATTTTGACCAAGGTTAATACAAAATGTGCTTAATACTTACTAGGTGTACATGTAGCCACTAAATATCTGGGTAAAGACCCGTTAAAAATTATATGTTTAAATTTAGTTTACATTATTGGATCTTATATATTAAGATATTAAAGTTACCAGTCGATTTGATAACATGGCAACGTACGACTCCACATGAAGTTGCTGGTCCTGGGACAATGTGTCTATCAGGACTTGATGATAGCAATAGCTTGAATTGTGTGGGTATTGATAGGCAACCAACTATACATAAGTCTAAAAGTGGTGTAAAATAAAAATTCTAATAAAAGGCCGTTTATGTTTTTCAACATTTGGTACCTGGAAAATGGAAATTAGACATATGTGGGAAGTTAGATTCTTGAAACTTTAATGTTGATGGGTGAAATAGGAATTAATATATTTTATATTTGAAAGTGCTATTTGGTAAATAAAATAAAATGCCTTTGTAATATAATGTTCAGGTAGGATTTAACTTAAGCATAAAAGGTCCTGTAAGTTAAAAAACAACATTTGGTACCTGTTAAATATAAAACTTTTTAAATTACAAGTTCATGAACATAAATAACTGGTTAGGTATTAACGGATGAGGTTGGTTAGTTGTTTTTGTGTGTTAACAACTATACGAGACGAACAAAAAATTGATGGTTGAGACGTGTTTTTGTGTAATATGATGATCATACATTACCCAACTTATAACTTAAGAAGAAAAGGCCCTATCTGTTATAAAACAACACTAGGTACATGAGAAATATAAAAAGGATAAGTTATAAGTTCATGTTGGTGGGTACATAAAGTTAATAGACTATTGGTGTATACTGACAAGATGTTTAAGAACTGCAAAAGTAAAATGGTTGTAGGTGGCTTTTTTAAATTTAAGTAAAACCGGACAATGTGATGTTTTAAAAAGTTTTGAGAAGAGGAAAGACTCTACAAGAGGCTGAGGTCTCAAGAGATTCGAAACCAAACCCTGATGGAGCTATGTGGATAAGTAAACTAAGATCTGAATAATTTAGGAGGGGGATGACGAATAATCTGCTGTAAATTTAGAGGTGTCGAAAAGAAGCATGGAAAGCAAGAAGCATTGAAGTTTAGGTTGAATAGAAAGAAGTGGAGAAAGAAGAAGTTGACAAACGAATAATGATAAATGTTAATTTTGTTGTAAAAGTAAATTAAGGATGTGGGTTATAAGAATAGTTGGCGATGGAATGGAAGGAAGTCTCGATTGAATTAGACATGACGATTAACACAATTTGGACTTTTTTGTTTTTTTAATAATTTCAAGGTCTTCGTAGAAGTCTAGTTTGAGAAAGTTTTTTTGGGAGCTAGAGTTACGCAGACCCCTGGTACTTTAGAATTTGTTAATAACATTTTTTATATAATAATACCTATGAGCGAATAAAGTTCATCCAATTGTAACTTATTTCAGTAAAATTTTTTCAAATACTTGAATCTTTTTTTTTACGCTTTATGTATCATAATTTGCACTTCACTGATTACGGGTTAACTGAATATTTAAAAATCCCTTTGTGGGATACGCTATAGTGGAATATTTAGGTTTGCGCCAATATCGACATCAAATTTGATTTCAATTGTTATACTATTATGATATATTACTGATGCATTATCGACACTTCCTGTTCTTTTTTACTGATCTTACGAATTTTTCTTTGAAGCAACTTTTTGTATTACTGCAGTTTGTTTTTAGTAGTTTTTGAATTTTGATTAATGTTTATCTATTGGCACAATTTACTAGTCTTCAAAAGTTTCACTAAAAGAAAAAAATTCTGATATTTCGTGGAATAAAATTATGATAGTACATAATTACACTATAGAAAAGGTATTACATTAACTTAAAAAAACACTCCTTATGCTGTCTGTTCCTGGAGTAATGAACTTATCTCACTTTGTGCATAATAAACAACCCCGATGCCTACACATGAATCAAATTTGCTAAAGCGGAAGAGCTTTAGAGCTTAAAAAGACAGAAAGCTAAACGTCGCTTTCCTTTTAAAATTCCCTACGGAATCGCTTACATATACCATAATTTTTAAACAAGACTGAGATATTTTGCAAAAACATGTGCTAGTTTGAATATGTTTATTTTATTCCTCCCCGGACATTTTCAAGTTTTTAGGTCAATATCGATTTTTGTTTTGTTTGTTTTGGGATATACAAGGTGAATTTAAACTATTGGTATATAAAGACTAGAATCGGGATATTTAAAACAAAATATTTCGATTACACCAAATAATATGCATTAATAATCATTATGTGAAAAAATCTGGTTTATTTAATTTACATTTTTTTTTATTTTAAATTTTATTCTTTGATAATAATTTTACTGTATATTTATAATTTGTTAACAAACTTGGCATAAAGGCATACCTTTGAATCTTTTTTTTCTGCGCACTTCATTACTGGAGGTTTGCGATTACTACATAACATGGCTCTTCTTACTCCGCTTTGGCCCTCTATCTTGCTTTTAGTAATTAATCGTAGCAGGTTATATTTGTCATTATTTCTCAAGATGTAGTCTATATACGAGGTCTTTCTTTTCTTAATAGTTGTTTATGTCTCTATTTATGGTATTTACTACTGTTTGATTCGCAATGTGTTGTATCCATAATATTCTGAGCATTCTGCGATATACCAACATTTCAAAGGATTCTACTCGTCTCATGGTATTTCATTTTAATGTTCAGTTCCATACAGAAGGACTGACGAAACGTAGCATTTAATAACTCTAATTCGAATGTCTGAGCTTAGATTTCAGTTATGGAAAACCTGGCCTGTTCTATTCGTATTTTCATTTCTATATCTGGATGCTACTTATCATTTAGTATTGTTGTTATTGTAGTTATTTATATATAGCATTTGTAGTTATTGTTCTAATTGAGTGTTATTTACGTCAATGCGGCAGTTTTCATTAGTTTTAAGCTAGATTAGCTTAATCCAAATTAGATTAACGTTCGCGCCACGGAGTGTGCCGATACGTCCCGACACGACAGGTCACAGCGACTATAAATAGAGCGGTAGCGGAGTAATCGTCGGATTCACTCCCCGCCTCTCGACGCGTTAGTGTTCTGAGCTGTTGGACGTGAATCCCTGTCCTGGCATTCGGTTTTCACCTCTGGCTGCGTTAAGTAGTTAAGTTACTGTGACTAAATGCCCATCTTGGTAGTTAGTATTCGTCTCTGGTTGCGTTGAGTAACTGAGTTACCGTTGCTAACTACCCATCTTCCTGTCTTTTGATTTCTTTTTCTTTGTTCACCTGAAGAAGCTACATACAATTGTAGCGAAACGTCGAGATGAACCCACTTTTGGGTCACTCAAAGACGAATAAACTATAACGTCACGGAAGACGAATAAACTATAATTCTGACTCTGGCCGTGGAAGCCTACGATTTCATTTGACTACTAAATACTACTTTATAAAAAATAGAAACTACTTAAGATTGTAAGTATTTACTGATTTCTTGCAGAATACTATTTCCCTTATTATTTTATATGTTATACTTTGCTACTTAATTATTTTCGATGATGAGATTGAGCTGAAACATTTTTGCCGGGACATTTTAGAAACTTTAATTAGATAGTATGACTTAGTATCAAGATACCTGCTTCCCATCAGCGTCCTCATTTTGTTGAGGGCTCAGTTTCCTCTATGCATGATTAACCCGTTTTCATTGTGCTCCACCAGCACCACCAGGTAATCCGCATATGGTATTGCCTGGACATTAATACCCTGTTATTAGCTAAAATAGCTAAAAAGCTACCTCTCGCAATATTGATGTATTTATCTGATAAGTAGTCCCTAACCAAGTTTTGTAGATAGGGAGATATCCCTACATTACCAAACCAGCTTAACCTATGCTTTCCTATTTTGGCAACAATTGGTGACCAAGACACCTTAGTTTGCAACTCAAAATAAGAATATTACGTTCTTATGTGTTTTCGGTGCTGCTGTATGGGGTGGACGCCTGGACCTTAAAGAAAGAGGTGAGCGATCGACTTGAAGCATTCGAGATGTGGACCTACCGAAGAATATTAAAAATAAGTTTGATAGACTGAATAACAAACGTTGAGTTTCTCAGAAAGATAACAAAGGAAATGGAAATCATGAATACGATTAAGATTAGACAGTATCTCGATCACGTTATGACAGGGGATAAATATGTGTTGCTACAAACCATAATGCAGGGAAAAATACAGGGAAAACGAAGTATTGGAAGAAGACGCATCTCTTGCCTCACCAATCTGAGAAATTAGTATAATTGCAGTTCCGTCGACTTGTTCAGAGCTGCAATCTCAAAAGTGAAAATAGCTGTGATGATTACCAAACTCCTTAGAGGAGATGGTGCCTAAAGAAGAAGGTGCCACCCCTAACCGCTTTAATGTACTTATTAGAAATCTATTTGGTCCTGCGTTGAGACAATACTCAGTATTCGCATAAACACCATGCCAGAAACACTTCAGTTTATGTAACAATCCAACTACAGTGTAATTCGATGCATTCCAACCCAATATTCTACAGTCCAGAAAAAAAAGTGCGCTGGATAGAAAAAAGAGACGTTCATTATCAAAGTAGCGTACAAACACCTGAACTCTTAAATAAATATATGACAGATGTTACTTTAATAGATAATTAATACATCCATATTCGCTCCATGCGTAATCATGGTAGGGGTACCTCGAAACGATGCCAGCGTGAATTGCGGCGAAATATGAGAAAATTGGACATATCTTTTTAAGTATAAATTTTATAAAAATGGGTGCAAATGCATGTTGCGTATTTAATTGTGCTAATAATAGCAAAAATAGTAGTGTAGTTTTTATAGGCTTAATAAATTTAAAGATTACATATAAATTAGAAAAAAGAAAAAGATGGGTCGTGCTATTTATATGAAAAAGTAAATATTACATAATACCTTTAAAAAAAGAAAGAGGACAAATTTAAATAATATACCTTTAAAGATATATCAAAAGGCTTCAAGCTAACTGCAGCCTCCATGATGACTAGTTTTTATATCGTAACTTCTACTACAATTGTTTTTAATTACATGCTCTTTCACATGACAAACGTGATTTGCCAGTATTAGATTTTTTGCCAGTATTACCTTTTTTTCCGTTTGGGGTTGAAAAAATATAATTAAAAAACTAATTATTAATAATTGTCAATTTTGTATATATTTAACATATGTTTAACCTCAAATTGGGAGGTCCAAAACTGTCACATGAAGGCAATAGGTGTCGTGTCAGTCACGCACGGAGCGAATATCAATACTATTGATACTCGTTCAAATACTACTACCTATTCATAACATTTTAACATTATGCAAAAGTTATATGACAAGTTATATTCAACGCTGTTATTTATAGGTAGATTGTAAATAAAACGAACTACGTATTAAGACTTTTCGTTCTCATTGTGTAACTTGAAACCTCACAATTTTTCCAAAGATATCAAATTGCAACTAAGTAATAACGAGAAAATATCCATTAGTAGGTAGTAGAAGGTGTTTCCTTGAAATATATCCGTTACACCCATACAATTAAATTAACTTGATTGACGTTGTATTGTTTGACTGCTAATAAAAACAAAATTTTCATCTTAGTAGAGAAAGTAGAGATAAATCAGTAACATTTATGACTGTAATGTAAAGTGATACTAACAGCCATACACATAAAGGAAAATAAATATAAATGAATTTCCAATAAATAGCAAATATGTACACTAAATAACTTTGCTGGTTTTCTTGTTGATAACAACATATTGAATTGATAAAAAGTAGAAGTAAAAATTACTGCTATTATTTTGATTGGAATATTGCTAAAATTAATTTATTAAATTGTCACTTGACGAAATTTATAAACATAAAATTGAACTTATTCTTACCGTTTGATACGAAACATCTATTATTTTTAGTTTTAGTAGTTTTGTGTTTAGTTGTTAGACATTTGTTTTTGTTAGGTATGTTATAAAATATCTTTTATATTCGGTTAGCAATTATTGTTATTTCTATATTTCTTGTGATAAGCTAAGAACTAAAGACATTCTTAAATATGAACCCTCTATTGCACACAACATTTTAGATAACGGCAAATATTTTTTTTTGCAAATATGCGAAAATATGGCAATGTGGACTAGTCTCAGGTAGTTTTCTATTTTTGAAAGTTTTTATTTTTTTCAAAAAAAAACTGTATAAAAAAAAGAATCATTGATGAAAATCTAGGAAACAGTTTCTGCCTGGGACAAAACATAGGTAACAATCGCATTTGGTGCATTTTACTTTTGTCATTTTTTGGCATTTTTTATTCTTACATCTTCCTGTCTTCTTTTCATACTGGAGCCAATGGACCATTTTATCAGAAATGCAGTCGGCGTTTACAGAGACACAAGTTTAATTTTTTTTTTTGCCAATGATGGTGTACTGCTGGATTGGCGACCTCTTTTTCCAAACTTATTAGCCCAAAATAAGCTCTGAGCAGTATATATGCCTTGAAGTTGTATAAAGACAGCTGTTGTTTCTTAGAAACTGCACAGTCATTGCCAGCTCGGCTATACATAAGCCAAGCAATTATTACAGACATGTCCATTAGATAAAAAAATATTCAAAGATAATATTTCCTCGATCGGATCTTTGTTCGGTAGAGTGCTAAGAAGGAATCTATCATATCTACTCCTTCCATAAATTTATTATATAAAATAATAATGCTGGGACATTGTATGTTTATACTTTCTTCTTTTTGCGATCGTTCCTCTGGACAGTCGTTTCAGGAGAAGCACTGGCAAATGTACTTAGTAATGTCACCGTTTTAATATCATACCATTTGACCAATCTGAGTGGTGCGCTTTTATGAACAGCAAACTTTTCGACGTAACTTCCTCGACCTTTCTTCATTAGTATTTTATCTGTTGGCAGCTTTTTTTCGGGAACCCTATTTGTACGAACGAAACCCAAACTCTGAATGCCATTTTCAGATAACTTTGTTTAACTCGGGACTACAAAACCAATTGTTATAAAATAGCAAAAAGTTTTGGTTTTTGGGTATGCGTTCCGCTAAGCGAATAACTACATTACTACTGGCACTTGTATCTGGTAAGTCATCTGGTTGTTTATATTCTTCACAATAAACCTCAAAATCATAAACTATGCCACTCGCACTCGCAAGACAAAATAATATGTAACTCCATTTCTTTGGCTTTTTGGGATTATATTGTTTTAGTCCGCTGCGTCCTTTATAGGGAATAATCTGTTCGTTAACAGATAAATTTTGCTCTATTGGTATGGACTTCATATTGTGCCTTATGGTTTCAATGATTTTCCTTATTTTGATTAATCGATCTGGCGGATTCAATGGTAGTTGATGATTATCGGCAAAATGCATTTTTTTTATTTGCTTAAATCTTCGTAACGGCATTACGTCAGCCACTTGTAATATTCTACACGCATTACTCCATTACCTTCTAATACCGATATAAGTGAAATATAGAAATATGCTCCCAAAAACTGTGCTAGATCTTTTGAATTCATTGAAAAGTTTGTGTAGCGTAAAGATTTGATTGCTCCACTATGTAATCTAACAGATGTTTATTGACTAATTTATTAAAGTATTGTATGGGAGTTTTCAATTCAATTTCAACATCTATACTGGAAGAGGCGTTTGAGCTGCCTTATTTTATTTCGAATTTGTCCATTTCAAATATATCTTCTTTTTTCCATAATTTAAATAGCTGGCCACTTGATTATTTGTTACATCTGACAGAGGTAGCGGTTGGTCTTCGTCATCAGAAGAATCCACTTGTTGACTGAATTGGTCGCCTTTAAGACTTTGATCATCACTATTAGAAAAATCTACAAGCAATAATTTAACTACTAAAAAATGTTGAAAAATGTAGGAAAAAAACTTACCTTCCAATATATCTGGTAAATAAGTTTCATCTGCTATGTTATCATCGCTGCTATAATTGCTGCTATTGAAGTGGAGGTCAAAATATAATGAGAAACCCTGTGCACTCTTTAATTGTACTTATTTTTGTCCTTCGAGCTGGATCTATCCTTCTCTCATTCTCATTATCCCTTCTGTATATTTCTCTAGCGACAAGGTACTTAAACTTTTGTGTTAATCTACGTATGTGTATATAGGTGTATAAATTCCTTGATAAATGCATATGACTTATTTGATTTATACATTTTAAAGCGTGTTGTTTATTTTAATATTTGTTGTTTTAATTCAACAAATTATTTTATTTTATTAGTTTTAAATATATATCTTTATAATGAGATAACAAGCGAATTTTATTGTCAAAATTGTATGTTGTCCATAATATTTTATAAATTTTAAACTACTTTAAAATGTATGTCTGAATTGCCATTATATGACGCAAATAAAGTGAACTATTAGAGTATTTTTAATTAAGTTTTTGCAACCAACATGTATTTCAAACATATCTTAAAATCCTAAATAATTGTGCAATTAAAATTGTATAAAATACCATAAAGCTCGCAAATATTTGTGCTAGTAAACTCATTTAAACTGGCAAACATGTGTTACAATATAATAGTGATTAAATATTTAGTAATGGATATAACGTAATCACTAGCTTACGTTAATAACTTTTGGAATTAGCATAATTGAACATTAATCAATAAATAATAAATTAATCATTATCAATAATAAACATTTAATAATTATTGTTTTGAAGTATCCCTTGGCAATGTAGGTTTTAGCTGTAATACGCTAAATGGAAAACGATAAAAAACAAGGATACTACAAAATAGGAAACAATTAAAAGTTTTATAAGGTAAAAATGTCAAATCAAAGTCATCATAGGTAATCATAGGTATTTCTCACGTTACCGTGCTTTTAAAACATTTTCATACATTTTCAATTGGTCTGAAGTCTGTCTTAGGGTGCCGGTCACGAAACGATTGAGAAAACTTCAGAAATCGTAACTAGATACCTCACGAGTTCTATGATAGACAGGTATATATATATATATAGTATATATATATATATATATATACATATATATATATATATATATATATATATATATATATATATATATATTATATATATATATATATTGATAAAGTTGTATTTTATTAATTTTTTTTTTTTTTTATAATAAATGTAATTTTTATAATATGTGGTTCGTTGTTTAATTTAATATACCTCAGCTAGCTCAATTATATGTTCTAAGCAATCTGTCACTGTGTGACGTCGACTCTGTAGTCTCCTGGTAGAGTTCAAAAAAAAAATTAAACCAAAATTTACTTTAGACCTTTGATAAATTAACCCAAATGAAGCACGTTATTTATTAATATTAAACAAATTTAATATAAACAATAAAATTCGTCTGCAACTTCGGTTGCCTTTAAAAATTTACAAAAATAGGAATCGTTTAAGTCTTAACGTGGTTTAGTGACGTGACAATAAAAATGTATTACAAAATGTGGAGACTCTCTACAAGTACCTAAAAACTAAATAAATATTGCAACTTTATAAAGTGTTTAAATGAACTATAAAGAAAAAGAAAATGAACACTTTATTCCGCTGACTATTCAAATATAATCAAAATTTCAAATGATCCACAAAATTATTGTCCAACCTCACTTTAAAACAGTTCTGATTTCTTTAAAGGAAACTAACTACTCAAAAATAATCGGTGAAGCTGGAATATCAATCCTCTCTTCGGAAGTTAAGGTACGTACTATTCTATTTTTAATTTAATGATCATTAATAATTTCAATTTTTAAGGCCTATCGCAATTATGTTAATTCATGAATTTTAATTTTCTCAATTTAAATGACATTTCTATACTCCAATATAATTTATAAGTGAAATTGTTTCTCTTACTCTCTGGAACAAATTTCTGGATATCTCTGCTGTGGAAACTGTGGAAAAACTAAATTCTAATTAGACGAGTTAAAAAACACTCCCGACCTATTCCACAGTTTCAGGGCTCTCCTTCGTCCAAAAAAACCTCGTCGGCGTCCTCTCCAAAAACCAATTCCTCTTATTATCCGTTGCTAACAGCAACCAACGTTCTTTTTTTTTCTGTCTTCTATTTAAATATTTTAAACCATAAACTGTCCTGTTTGACATATTTGTCAAGCCACATTACTTTCTCATAATCACTTTAATCACATATAATTTGGAAATTTACAAAAAAAAATGTTTAGATATAAAACTTATTCTATTACAATACTAATTTATTCTTTTCATCTCCACATCATTGTAATTTCTTATTTAACAAAACCCCTATTAATTTAGCTCCCACAGACTGTCAAATAAACTGTCAAGCAGTTTATTTTCTGACGTTTATTAAAATTTCTATGTTTAAATATTTTTTTAAAATTCTTCTTTTTTTGTTCTTTTTAGGGTTTAGACGATTCATCTATACACTAGGCAACTATACTATTCAGAAATTATTAACACTATACCAGGTAAGTCAAAATTAATTTATTTAACAATTTACTAATCTTTTTCTCTCGTTTATTTCAGAGTCGAACCCACATTGTGATGGCTTCATGAAATTCATAAACAACAAACTCATATAAATATCCATTTAAGTTGTATATTTTTTAACTTATTGGAATCATTTCAATATATATATATATATATATATATATATATATATATATATATATATATATATATACATAATTGATTAACCAATCAGTAGTGTTTAGACAAGGGGAGGAGACAGAGAATGATAAAGGTATTTATCCCTAATATATTTGAATCAAGTATATATATATATATATATATATATATATATATATATATAATATACATAATTGATTAACCAATCAGTAGTGTTTAGACAAGGGGAGGAGACAGATAATGATAAAGGTATTTATCCTAATATATTTGAATCAAGTATATATATATATATATATATATATATATAATATATATATATATAATATATATATACATAATTGATTAACCAATCAGTAGTGTTTAGACAAGGGGAGGAGACAGAGAATGATAAAGGTATTTATCCTAATATATTTGAATCAAGTAGATCACGTAACAGGACGATTCCAAATTCCCTTATTATTTAATTATTTACAGAATTAAGAGAATTATTAAAATGACTGGAACAGTTAATGTAGGCTCTTAAAAAAATAAAAATTTAGTAAGAAAAAGCATATAGCAAGTTTTTATAATTACGTTTATTTACAATCTACATCATTCCAGAGTAATAAGTAAATGTGTTACTGGTTTGGGTCGTGAAGGAGAGATATCCAACGATGCCTCACCTTATTTTATTATGATTTAGTTTTGAAGTAGGTTTTGGAGCCAGGTTCTACCTAGTTTTCTTGTAGCTGGACCATTGTTTAATAAGTCCCTTACTTATTTTGAATGGTACGTTCATTTTGTGATTACGTGGCTCGATGGATTTGTTCTCTGATAAAAGAAATCTTTAAATCGTAGTGAAGTGTTTGAGTACTTACGTACCATGGTCATATCTAGTATCGATCTTAGCCGTTTAGACCGTAATCTTTGGATGATATTCAGCGATGCTTGATTTGGGTATGGCTTTGTATAGAATAATTTTGTTTTGGATGTTAAGTTTTGATTTACCCACAAGGCACATTTCCGGCCAATACATTTGTCGGAATTTTAAGTTGAACTGTCTTTTTTTTTGGTCTGGAGACTTCCATTTTTACAGGTAAGCACGTGTTGTGGCCATTGATAAATGATATTTGAGGTGATTTTTTTCATTTACCATGTGATTTATGTTTTTCATTTCGTGTATCAATCACTGAGTATGTTTAAATGATGTTGCAGGTGTTGCGAGGCTTGTATGGGATCTTCATTTACAGTTAGTATTGCTACGTCTCGTCGTCAGCAAAGGAAGTGGTTGTAGTATTATTAGTCCCTGGTATATCGACTGTGTTTCTTTTTAACATAGCTATAGACTATGTTCTCTCCAAACTAGACTCCGACACAAGAGGGATACAATGGACGTTAACCACACGCCTAAGCGATCTAGAATACGCGAACGATATCTGCCTATTAGGTCAAAGGTTCCAAGATCTGGCTTACCAATTGGAAACACTTTCCACTGAACCCAATAAAATAGGTTTGAAAATCAATATTAGTAAAACCAAGTCCATGAGAATAAATGCAAGGAACAACACGCTATTTACTATCGACAATATGCAGATTGAATATGTGGAAATCTTTACGTATCTTGGAAGTGTCATAACAGAAAACCGAGGTACAGCAGACGATATTCGTATGAGGATACGAAAAGCCCAACAAGCTTTCAGCACGCTCAACCCAGTTTGGAGATCTGGCGAGTATGCTACAAGGACAAAGATCCGAATATTCCGATCATATGTCATGTCTGTTCTACTCTACGGATATGAAAACTGGAAAGTGACAAACACCCTCACAGACAAACTGCAGGTCTTTGTTAACAAATGTCTACGAAGAATTGTTTGTATATTCTGGCCTAACACCATCAGAAACGAAGATCTGCTACACCTGACCCAACAAAAGAGGGTACAAAATGAAATTAAGTCCAGAAAGTGGGGTTGGATCGGTCACACACTCCGAAAAAGTAGTTCCAGTATCGCAAAGACTGCCCTAGAGTGAAATCCCCAAGAGAAAAGAAAAAGAGGTCGCCCAGTACAAACTTGGAGAAGATCCATCATGGACGAGATAAGAGGCCAAGGAAAGTCTTGGAATGAGGTGAAGGCCTTAGTGCAAAATAGAACCCGATGGCACGTTTTCACTGAAGCCCTATATATATATATATATATATATATATAATTATATATATATATATATATATATACATCGGCTGTGTAGAGTGAAAAAAGCAGCGACCCTAGAACACTACCCTGCGGTACTTCGGAGTTGGTAGGACAGAGGTTGGATTGTTAATCATTGAATTTTACAGAGAAATATATATTAGATATTTGGATTTGAATAGATGGAAGTACTTACTGGGTGGTGCTATTTTTACTTTGTAAAGAGACCTCTGTGCTAGACTTTATCAAGCGCTTGTGAGATGTCTAGGAATATAGCGTTGCAGTAAGTCTTTTCTTCGAGACTTTTTAATATTTAATTTATTATTCGACTGACTTGTTGGGTAGCGGAGTAACTTTCCCATTAAGTAAACGCATGTTTATGACTTTGGAGTCATATGTCGCCATGTTACCTAATCCATCGGTAACTCTATAATCTTAAATCATTATTACACAATTTTAAAACTAAATGTAATTAAACATCTGTTATCGGGTTTTTACCCACATATTTAATCTTGGTGGCTACATTCATGTACTCCTAGACACTGATGATGGAACATGGTTTCCGAAAACGTTTTGTCTTTTTAACTTAGCCCGTTTGGGCCTAAAATATATACCTATTATAAAGGATTTTTAATTAAATTTTTATATAGTGCTATGTTCGACAAACTGTCTATATATACTACAAACACATATACTATATCAAACAGCATTCTGTAACGCCACTGGACTAATTTATTATTGTTACTATTCAATTAAGAATTCCCTTGGGACACTATCCTGATTTTGTCACTTAATTGTAAATCTCCGTTGACTTAATTTTCTAGTAAACATAACTTTATCTATTTATTCGATGTTAAATTTCACACATTCCATATTTACTTAATAATCTCTCCTCCGACCCGAAAATGCTAATACGATTGTTATAAAATTTGGGTCTGAAATCAACCCTTTACGGCGAATGGAATTATCCTAACAGGACAAGGATAATACAGGGTGGCAGTATTTAATATATTAGTTTTAATTTTTAGTGCAATTATGGTAACAAAACTACCTTTTTTTAATTTTGTATATTTATATTAATAAACTAATTCTATCACAACTTTTTTAACATTAAATAACTAATAAATCAATTTATAAATGTTTTGTATTTTGAGAACCGTTTTCGAAGTGGAGATTGAAACGTCAATAAATTTAATTTAAACTTCAATTGAGGCTTATTCCCATTAAAATAGTACTTACTTTAAGATACCACACAAAAATATCTTTAGGACAATGTTATTCCGGGGTCTTGATTGATGGCTTTATTGATTATAAACCATGAAATTCCTAATAAAATTCATAATGCCTTGAACTGGAATTTCTGTATTATATTAATATTGGGTTGATATAATACGCCACAAGGTGGCGTCGTATCACTGTATCAGCGTATAATAAAGGGTAGTTAGACGTAGCGAAATGTTCGGTTTACATCCAAATATTTCCAAAACTAAAATTCTAGTATTTTCAAAGATACCAACGTACCTATGCCAACGAACAAATAATAGAATAGGTAACTTTTATAAAATGTTTGGGAGCAAATATCAACAGCCAGTGTAACCCAAAAAATAAATCCTGTCAAGAATCGAACAAGCAAGAAAAACACTCATGAACATAAAACATTTTTTACAAGATCTTTGTCTAGAGCTCAGAATTCGAATGATAAGATGTTACCTTTCCCCTGTTTTGCTGTATGGCTGTGAAAGTAGGACAATGAAAGTTGGAATAAATGCCTTTGGAATGTATATCTATAATCGGATACTAAGAATTCCATGGATACAAAAAGTTACCAATTGTGAGGTTCTTTCGCATTAGTAAACAAAAAGAATTACTCAGCATAATCAAAGAGAGCTAAATACAGTACCTACTTAGGTCACGTGATGAGAGGTGAAAAATATGAATTACTCCAAATCATATTGGAAGTTAAAGTGCAGACAAAAGATCAGTTGGAAGACGCCAGAACTCGTGGCAGAAAGACCTGGGAGGTGGTTTGACCGCTTATCCATATAAATCTTTCGTACAGCAGTTTCCAGAGCTACAATTGCCATTTGGATTGCCAACTTTCGAAAGAGAATCAATATTGGAAGCGATGGATTTAAAGCGGTTCCTTACAATTCTAATCCATAGGTCCAGACTGGTTTTAGGATTGATTTTTAGATCAATATTTTATTTTTGTTAATAATTCTGGTTTTCTGCCTAACAGCTATTAACATTAATATATACTTGTACCAGTTTACCTTCTCTCCAAGTACATACCCAGAAATTTGACTTCATCGCCTTATGTGATTTATTTTCCACCTAAATAAACCGTTTACATATTTCACTACGTGTAGTAATCCTAAACATTATGACTTCACCATATCCTGGCGAAGGATAACGGACTGAAGAGAGAGGTTCTTATTTTAATAACTTGTCGCTATATTAAAAGCAATAAAAAAGTTAAGGAGACCACAACAATGTGAATATTTTAACAACTATAAATCTTCATTGCATAACTGACAAGACAAAAATTGGCCAAGGTATTCTACCAGGTTTGATATATGGAGCAGAAACTTAAACTCTTGTAAAATAATGAGGTCGGTCCTTGGAATAAGTTTGGAAAATATACTAAGAAAGTAAGAAGTTCTTAGACAAACCGGAGTGCAAAATATTATCAAACAAACAAGCGTAGTCAGGAAAGGTTTCAACATGATGGACAGACGACCTCAAATGAAATGCGACCAATTGGACAGCAGAGGCACAGAACAGAAATAGATGGAAATGTCTAGAGGAGGTCTATAAATCATACAGAGTTTATTAACAAAATTGAGATAAAATTGCACTCTTTTTGCAATTTCAAATTTCCAATATCGAACAGCTGCTTCAAAGAACACAATTGCACTTTGATCTTATTTCAAAACACTCGCATGTTATTTGTCAATTGGAGCTTCTTTACATGCCGCCACAAATTGGATGATGTTAGGCATGCGTTTAGTTCGTTCGCAGTAGTGAATTGGTAAATAATTATTAAATAACAGTAAAGATATAATCATGGCTCCACCAAAAATGTTTTTGATTGTCACGAATATCTTTTAAAGTTTTGTACAGTTCCTGTAATTACGTCTTATGGACCGATGTACATTCATCCCAAACGATTAATTTGCATACCTATAAAATATTCGACATTACTCTATTTTTGGCAATTTTTCCATCGGGTGTTTTATTAATTTGCATATTTAATCGTAATTTCAAGGCAAAATTTGCAGTTCGTTCGTCTTCCAATAAAGTTGCAGATATTCCAGAAAAAGCCAATGCTAGAGCTACTACGATTTGATCCTTGTCAATAACAATAAAATTAGTAATGTTTTTTCTGTCCATACCCAATATCAACGAAGTACATTTGACCAGAACCAATACTCACAGCTTCGTAACTGTTGGTTTACTTTGCTTTATATAAGGAACTATATATACAGGGAAATGAATAACATTTATTTATTTACTGTCAAATATTAATGGTTCGTCATAAATTTTCTTTGCAAAATATATTAAGCAACATAAAAAACTATGTCTTGATAATAAACTAAAAGAAAATAAAATAAAAGACAGACCAAACAATTGAATTAGCATACTGCGAGCCCAGAATGTCTCCATGACAGAATTCTGTCTCCGGCTTCTATACAACATGTAGCTTCTCCTTAAAATTTTAAAGTGTTTGTTTGTCTTTGTGTATTGTATTTTGTATTGTTATGTCCAAATTTTACATTTATGACATTCTACTATGTCGGATAGGCCACAACTGACGAAATGCCCCTGAAGATGATCTATTGATCGAAAGTACTTGAGCAAAATTAAATTAATCACCTTGTTCGATAGTTGCCTTGTATATCCTCAAAGTTTAAAAAATAATTTGTTCCATACTTTACGGACACAGTGTATGTAATGCTATAGGTAAGAGAGAACAGAAAGAGAAAAAGAATTAGGTATATAGGTATATGGTGCATCGTTTGCTGTATATAAACAACATTTCACCTGTAATAGAAGTATAGTAAATAAAGGATTGAATCAATATTTTGATGAAAATGTATATTTTTATTTTAATATATGTATGAAAGGAGTTGAATGCAAAAAAATGTTTACACATACTCTGCAGTAAAATTCATTGTTTATCTTGTTATTAATATAAAAATACAATACAATACACTGCAACATATTTTAATATAATAATACCATACAAATTTAAATGCAATATTCATAAGTATTTAAAAATGACAATATACATAACTTACTTACGCATATGCTTAATTTATCATGATAATAATATTAATAAAATAAAAATATTGCTTCGTGATAAAACTGTCAATTTGTCTGACATTGACAGATACAAAATTTAATTGTTCTGTATTGTGTACTTTTTCATTTGAACTTTCTTGAAATATTTTCTTGAAAGTTTTAAGTTGTAATTTAACATGCCTAACGAGGTTTCAGATAAATCTGAACAGAATGGAAAAATAATAATAAGATTAATAAATATTAAATATATTTATAAAAGGAACATTTTTATCCTCAAGAAAGAAAGAGAGAGAGAGAGAGAGAGAGAGAGAAAATATATCTTCTGTCTCTCTCTTACCTATATCTTACATATGTAATAATTTTACCGATTCACTCTCGTACAAATTTTCAACGTTGAACGCGCGTATAGAAGTATAACTTAAAAATTAATTACATAAAACACATGAAAAAAAAATTCATTACATAAAACAAAACATACAACCAATTTTATCAAATATCTATATAATTATAACTGAAGTTAGGCGTCTTTTTTTTAAATTTAAATACAGACGGCGTTTATTTTATTAAACCACAGTAATAAAGGACGCAAAACTGTGTTCTTGTCGTATATGTCTAAATAAAGATGTTTTTATTAAAGGATGACATAAATTACGGCTTCAATGACTCTCTACTTATTTAGTTATACTCGTTTCGCTATTCCCAGTCCGAACTCTCTGGTGAATTTAGTAATTATTTTTTTGCGAAGTTAGTTACTTTTTGGCAGACTAAAAGTGGCTGGAAATTACTATACAACCAAGCACGTGTACCCATAGCCAATATTAATAGTAAACAAACTAAATAGTATGCAGTAGTACGCAAAATAGAACTTTGCGAATTACCGACAATCAATATTTATTTATCTGCACCATATAATAAATAGGTATGTTAAATTATAACAACTAAAATATATTTCTTAAATATATCCTACCTAAAATTTTATGGGTTTAGTATACACTTCCACTATTTAGAATAATTCTTCTTTTTTCGAAGAAAAAAGTCTGCATTAGACTTGAGCTATTAATACTGAGAAGTAGGAATTGTTGTGTTGTAGGTTTCCGACAATGAATCTGTCAAAAAATGCCCGACTGTGCCCGAGCTAAGCGAATGGAGTATAAGCATGCTTCCTTTGTTAGTTGTAGTATGGCGCCATCTATTAGTTATATTCCGATATAAAATGACAGAAAAACTCTATGTAAGGTATTTTCGTATAATTTTTTGAAAATTATCTTTTACACAAACCGTTCCCTGATAATAACAAACCCAACAAAAAATAGTTATCTAATTTGGCTTAGTCGTTCTGAAGTGATGCCCGTACAAACATTTTATTATAAATAATTATTAAACGAATTTTCATTTACAACTGAATAGTAATTCCTCAAATAGTTTCTTACTTTATTCTGTAATTTTTATTCATTCGTACAAATATAAGTTTGACTAAAATTTATCACCATATGCTCTTTGTATCCGTTGGCGTTGAACATTCCACTACTTTCAAAACTTTTTGTCGTTAATATTTTATAGCAGAAATGTGTACCATCAATCATAAAAATTCATCATTTTTCATCCGGATTGTGTAATTTAGTTTCTTGCTAATGGAAAACGTTCAGCTGCATTTACTGAACAATTAGTAGGGTTGCACAGCAATTTCATTTTTTTCTGTATTTGTCCTAATTTATAAATATTTTGAATATAGTAAAGGAATACACATATACAGATAACGACATTGTTTTGTTGATCATAGAAATTAAGATTTATTGCAATCCAATCTGTAGAGTATATTTATTATAATGCTCTAAAACTAAATTTTCGGTTACTTTTTAGCCTTAATAGCAATACAAATAAATAAGTACAGGTGAACAGGAATCTCGTGAAACGGGCGGAGCTTCTAGTGCGCAGAGAGAGAAAGTATTCGGCCAGAAAAGAATGGAATTTACCCGAACACTACAATCATTGTACGGCTTGATAATCTCTCGGTAGATATTAAAAATGTTACAATGTTGTCAATATGTGGATGATCTCAGTAATATTGGGTATTTTTAGTTTGATATCTGAAAAAATGAAAAATAGTTCCAAATAATTTACACAATTTAATGACTAAAAGGATAAGGGAATTATTTTTGGTGAGGTATGATATACACATATGTATCCCAAAAAATTGTATACAAATGAAGAAAAGAGTATCTTACATTTTACAAAAAAAAAAATATTCTTGATAAAAGGAAAAGATCCCATTCCGAATCACTGTCTCTTAAAGTTATGACAAATTTTTCCATATTATTTTCCATTGTTGCTAGTAGAACCAAAAATTCTTCCTCACATTTTTTGCATGGCTGCATCGACTTTGCCACTCAGTAGGAGGGAAAGTCGCAAAGAATTGTTCGCATAAGTCTTTTACATTATTGATATTAAATGTAATATTTTTTTATGCTACATAGGATTTTAAGCTGGCCCAGACCAGCTCGATTGGATTAAGATCTGGGTGATATGGAGGTAATCTTAAAATTTTATGTCCATGTTTTATTGCGATCTCGTCTATTGCATAAAGAACATATGCTGTTTTATGCATTTTTACTAAATCGTACAGTTTCGTCTTTAGCATACTATTATTTATAGGAATATTTCTGGCCTCTAACCATTTCTTTATTAATTCTTCTGTTGGTGTTGATGTTGGTGCCTTACCTGGTGGTTAATTTGTTTATTGTGATAAGGTGCATTATCTATTACTACAACATTTTGTGGAGGAAGATTGAGTGTTAATTTGTTTTCGAACCACACAATAATTTTTAAAAATATCGTCGTGATAGTCGCCTGTTTTAATAACAGATTTATAAAATAAGGCAGCTCCTTGAACAAAACCACACCACCAGCATGTACAATAATCAAACAATTTCCTTTTGATCTTGGTTGCTTAATACCTTCATTCGAATCATCACTCCAACTTTTGCGTGTGGTATGTGTTGACTGAATGTATGTTTCATCCATATACACTATAGGACGACCTTCTTCTCGATACTTATTAACAGCTCTTAAGCAGTGTATACGAAGCTTCCGAATGTCATGTCCTTCCATTAGAAGTATTCGATTTGTTTTTCTCCAGTGGAAGCCAATGTCTCTTATAATTAATCTTAAAGATTCTCGACTACCTTGATAGCCTACAACATCTCTGAATTTAGGCAGAATATTTTTTAGCTGAGGTACTTCTGTCTCGCTTATATACATTTTATGAATAATATGCCTTAACACCCCTTTGTCGAAGTAATCAATAGTTTGCTTCTTTTTTCTTTTATAATATGTTTTCTTGGAAGGGAGAACGAGGAGCATTGCCCTGCAAGTACATTTATTACATTAGTGCTAGCATGCATAATTTGTTGTAGATATCATATAAAATAACTAAATAAATAGGTATTTTCTTCAGTCTTCAGAGACGAAAATGCCACTGAACCTCTAAAAATCATACGAACAAGTTGAATTTGCTGAGAATGTCAATTTTTGGACCCCAAAAAAGATGTTAAACGTTCACCACTTTTAACCTCGGACTTTCCCCTAAAATTTCTGGTTTATTCTACAGAAAAAGTGCTAATACACATTTTTATTCAAAATGATCTACTTTTTCTGCGGGTGTTTTCTACGAAAATCAGAAAAACAAAACATACACATACAAAACCTAAAATCACAACAAAATTAAATTTAAATACCGCGAGTAAAAGAAATAATGCAACAGTGTAAAAATATTCAGCTCCTCACTGCATAACGTTTACTGCACGAATGGCTTTGCTAGACCCCCACTTTTAAATTTGTTTCTGCGCGGTGACTTTTTTATTTCACGAGATATCTGTTTGACATGGTCACTGAAAATTGTACAAATTTGATGGACAAAGCTTATAACAATAAGACAAGAAAGAAGAAAAAAGATCAGAATAAGAATCTTTTGTACTTTTAAATAAAAAAAACAATAAAACTCTTTTAAACTTAAACATAAAAAATACTACCTAATTAAGAACCTGCATACTTCGTAAAATGTATCTAACAAAAAATAAAAATTATGAAAGCAGATTAATAAATTAAGGGCTCAAATAGTCCATCTCCTTGTGCTAAATAGCAACCAAATCTGTCATACAGATTTCTCCTCATATTTTGGAGTAGGGCTGGTGTAATGCTTGCAGATAAATAAAGTATTTTTGCCCTTAATTCGACTAGGTTTGTGGCCCTTTTCTTTGAGAAAACCCCAAAAAATGAAATCGGTAGGAACTAAGTCACAGGATCTAGCGGGCCATTTAATTTTACCACGTGTACTTATCAGTCGATTAGAAAAGGTTTGATTGAGAAAGTCGATAGTTGCTCTAGAGTTATAGAACACCCTGGAACACCCATCCTGTTGGAAATAAACCTCCTGAAAATTATCGTGAAGGCGTCGAATTGCCAGAACGATCTCATTCTGTAAAAGTAAATATTTGGGCCCGTTTAGGTTTCCATCGATAAAAAATGGACCGACAATATGGTCGCCTAATTCTTCTTATGGTGCCTATCTGTTACGGATGTTGGACACTAACATGGCTATTCTGAGTTTGTTGACTGCTGCCCTGAAAAGTCCGGTAGTGGTTAAGTTAAACCATTTTCGCAGGTTATGCAGCCAGGATATTCTTCTTCGTCCTGGACCTCTTTTCTCATGCACTTTATATTGAAGTATGGTCCGAAGTAGGTCATAACGTTGTTTATTACACATTATATGGCCCAGGTATTCCAGTTTGCGACGTTTTATTGTTACGACTAGATCGCGCTCTTTACCCATTCTATGTAGTACTTCTTCGTTGGTAACTCTGTCTATCCAGGAAATCCTCAACATGCGTTTATAGCACCACATCTCAAATCCTTCGAGTCTCTTCAGTGATGCTTCAGTTAAGGTCCATGACTCCACGCCATATAAAAGAAAGGAGAATACGTAGCATTTTAGTAAACGAACTTTTATTTTCAATTTTATATCGTGGCTGTTAAAGATTTTTTTTCATTTTGACGTCGCCTAATATCTCAGTCCAAACATTAAACTTTTGCGGTGCTGCGTTCGCACTGCAACACTGAGGTGCTTATTTTTCCGAGAATAATACCTTGCGACGGATGTATTGTGTTTTTTATGTAATAAAAATGAAGATTTGTCACATAACAACAATTCACTATATTCATTGAATAATTTACAAAACTCAGTATTTGTACAATATTGCAGGGTTCACTAGCTTCCACAAAAGCACAAATAGCAATATCCCTGTTTTGACCCTCCTCATTGACAGGTCTAACACGTGGTTCATTACCTTTATGACTTATGACACTTTTTACAACTATTTACACATACCGAAATTTGAAAATGTTTAATTTTATTTTTAACTGTTGTAACACTTGGTGGGGGTCTATTTTCGAAGGCAACAATAAATACATCAATTCGCGTATCGAATGACCCTGAAAGTTCCATGTTACAAGTTGCGCTTTTTCTTGAACGGTATACAACGTAATAGGCATTTTATTAATTATTTGTTTATTCTTTCAGTACTTCGTTTTAAATTTTTAATCATAGTCAATGTGACAATTACGACAATTCGGGGCTAAAGCACCTCACGCTTTTCGGGTATGTTTGGGGTAGGTTATCATTAAGGAGTCCTTGTAACCAAAGCTTTACATTCTGCTATTTTAAAGCTGTTTTAAAGCCTCTATAGCGGGGTGGAGTAGTTCATGAATACACGAGCTAAAGCCGCGTTTTCAAGATGCCAATTGGCGAGACAATTATCAGAAGACAACTGACTGCCATGAAATTATTGTCTTCGTGTAAACATTTCAGGCCAATTGCCTTGCCAACTGTCCTCACAATTGGCCCAAAATTCAGTTGTCTCCGGGAGTAGACTGAGGTCAATGAGCTGCGCCCAGTTAGCCCCTCCACCACTCAATGGAGTGAAAAAGTGGGTGAAATCTCAATTGTCGCGACAATTGGTGCCGTGTGAACGGTGTAGGCCAGTAGTGCTGCCAGTAGTAAGTGTTATTTGGGTTAAATTTAATTTTCGTACAATGAACATAACCTATAGAAAATAAATGAAATGAGGTTGAATGCTCGAATAAATGAACTTTGAAAATAAGGCTATTATCGAGCACAAGTTAATTAAATCTAGCCCAAGTACTTTCGCTTAAAATAGCATCTTCAGGGGCATTTCGGCAAAATAAGAACTATCCGGCAAGCGTAGGATGTGGAAACATTAAAACTCTTTAATGTTTCCACATCCTACGCTTGCCGGAGCCACAACTAAAGGTTAAATTAAGTTTATTGATGTTTTAATTTCGGATTTCCGAAGTAGAAATTGAAACGTCGATCAACTTACTTTAAACTTTAATTGTGGCTTATTTCCATTTAAGTAGTGACCGGTACAGAAGCTCTACAAGTGAAATCAAATCTTTTTCCTCAAAAGAAGTAACAATAAATTGGCTTCAATATGGATGCTATAGCGACATCTGAGAATAAATCACCAAAGTAGAAATCCTAAGATTTCTATTATCAAAACCAAAATTCAGATTTTTGCTTTAATCTGTGCCTTCTATAAACTGAATGACTTGCAGTTTATAGAAGGCACAGATACGTCTGTTTATGCAAAACAAACGATGATAAAGGTATAAGAGAGATATGGGGAACTTAAATGTTGCATTCCACAATATATCTCATCGTCTAAGCAAAAATCCTCGAATCGGTTTCTTGTACTCATAAAGAGTAAACCGAATTTAGAGATGTGTTAGTTTCTAACGCCAAATCAAAAAAAACCGGCTACATCATCAAGTTGACTTGCCGCAAAAAATGTTTTAGTATTTCATTTACTAATATGCAGTTAAGTCTTTCTTATGTCAAGCAGGGAGATTCTTAGCACCCTCTGATGATCAAATATTTGCTCGGTACTTACAGTCATATTTTTTAGGTTTTCTGACAATCCTGACATGTATCTAAATATATTTAAAGTCAATCAAGGTTTCAAGAACAAATATCTATAATGTTGATTGGATTGCAAAATTATTGCACTCGTTGTTTTACTTGATAAATTTTATTTTCTTTAAACGAATTTTTAAATCCAAAACATTCCAATCTTACATAAAAAAAGCACTTCAAATATTCACCCTGTAAATTAAGATAGTAAGGATAATATTGAGGACAAGCTATTTAATAATGGGCCAGGAAGGGTTTGTAGTTATGAATAATGACGCAAGAGATAGACTAGACAAGTACTGGGAGGTGAATTATATATTACGGTGGATCTGGCATGACTCCAGGTTGTATTTAATCCCCTGAAACAAAAGTGGTTGTCCTCAATGGATTTACTTATGTACGATCCTTAACAGATGTGGAAAATGAATAGTTTTGAAGATGTAATCCAATACTAAACTTTAAAGTAATATATTTGAACATTGTATTTTATATTATTGGTAATAAAGCTTTATTTTTCAGTAGTATTTTTGTATTGTATCTAAACTATTGTAACGTTATAAATGTGACATGTTTGTTGTTTTTCTTTAAATAATTATTTTATTCTAATTTCTTTTGATTTTATCGATTTTGGGATAATCTTTGTTGATACTTACATTATTAATATTGTCTTTTGTGTCTGAATCATTTTGATCAATAAATTCGTCTTCATTTTCACACTCTTCCCACATACGCATGAGATGAGCCTACTGTTTTTCATAGTCTCTCATTATTTCCAAACCTATGAGAGTGAAATTATAAATAACTCAATATAAATAGTATGTGTATGATGGCTTACGTCTAAAAATTACGTCGAAGAAAAAATTAGCTTGTTAGTTCCGACACGTGATAAACCCCAGACAACTTGAAAGCGACAACACTTAAGGTATATATCTAGTTGCCGACTGACCTGATTGCATCAGATTGTAGACAAATATATATTCGAAAGCTAGTGAAGCGCCTACCTATAAATCGTGGAGTAAGACAAGGATGTGTGCGTTCCCCTTTACTTTTTAATATGTATTCAGAAAAATTGTTTAAAGAGGCATTAGAAGACGCAAATGAAGGTATATTTATTAACGGAGCACTTCCGAATAATCATAGATACGCAGATGATACAATTCTCCTTGCGGACAGCAGAGAAGGACTACAGATTTTGGTTGATCGCATTACCCAATACTGCGAAAGGTATGGAATGGTACTGAATACAAATAAAACAAAAATCATGGTGGTAAGTAAGAACAAGATTGAGGAAGACAGTGTTTATGCTAAAGGAAAACTTTTAGGCAAGGTGCACAGATATCAGTACTTAGGTTGCGAACTAAATGAAGAATGGGATAGAAGTACGAAAATAAAACGGTGTAGTGAGATAGCTAGAAGTGCTTTTAATAAAATGAAAGCAATAATATGGAAAACTCAACATTGAAATTAGAACTAGAGTATTGAGAGGCTACGTGTTCTCTGTCCTGCTGTATGAAGTTGAGACCTGGACAATTACAGAGGCCACAGAGAAAAGACTCTTCTTCTTCTTCTTCTTCAGCCTGTGTTCGTCCACTGCTGGACATAGGCCTCTTCCATTTGCTTCCATCGATTTCTACTTTTGGCAATTCTCATCCACTGCTTGCCCGCGACTTGTTTGATATCGTCTGTCCACCTCTTCTGCGGTCTGCCTACTCCTCGCCTGTTCTCTCTTGGTCTCCAGTTTGTTAATCTTTGTGTCCATTTTTCGGGATTATCTCGGGCAACGTGTCCGACCCATTGCCACTTGAGCCTTGCAATACGTTCTGAGACATCAGTAATTTTTGTTCTTTCACGAATGACGTTATTTCGAATCCTGTCTCTCAAACTAATCCCTAGCATGGCCCTCTCCATTGCTCTTTGGGTTGTACTGAGCTGCTCTAAGGTTTTCTTTGTGAAGGCCATGGTCTCCAGTCCATATGTAGTTACAGGCAAGATACATTTGTCATAAACTCTACGTTTTAGACACATTGGTATATCTTTATTCTTCAAAATAAAGCTTAATTTGCCGAAAGCTCCCCAAGACAGTTGTATGCGTCTTTTTATTTCGGCTATTTGATTTTCTTTGCCGATTTTAATGGTATGTCCAAGATATATATAGTGGTCTACATTTTCAAGACTGACGTTGTCAATAACAAGATTAGTTTGTAAATTACTCATTATTTTTGTTTTCTGAAGGTTCATTTTGAGACCTATTTTATTTGACTGCTGGTTTAATTCCGTTAACATTTGCTCCAGTTCCTTGATATCTGTACTAAATAATACTATGTCATCCGCAAACCTCAAATGACTCAAACGTACACCATCAATGTTTAGACCTTTTTCCTCCCAGTCAAGCTGTTTGAATACATTTTCCAATGCTAAGGTAAAAAGCTTTGGTGAAATAGTATCACCTTGTCTAATACCTTTATCAAGGCGCATTTTTTCAGTTTTTTCGTCTTCATTGATTTTGATGTGGAATGTGGCCTGTTCATAAATGTTTTTAATGAGAACACGAAAGATATAAATGAAATAACACAAAAATTAACGAATGACATAACATCAACTGCAAAAAAGATCTGTGATAAAAATAAAAATCCCAGAAAAACGAAACTGAAACAAACAACACTTAATTTAATAGAAGAAAGAAGAAGAACATCGAAAGAATTACCAGAGTATAAAGCTATCAACAATAAAGTTAAAAAGAGCATAAGGTCAGACTTGCGGGCTTATAAACAAAACAAATATTGCAAACCATCGAAAACAATAGAAACATGAGAGTATTGAAATCAAATTTAACTAAAGGAAAATCAAATATAACTAAAATCAAAAATCAACAGGGGAATACGGTGACCAAAAAAACTCAAATAATCAAGGAAATACAAACGTTCTATAAGAATCTTTATACATCTACTATACAGAACCCCGAAACAGACCACAGAACAATTCTAAACGTCGGCTCGGAAACCCTCCCTAAACTAACCTCTTCGGAAATTAGACATGCCTTACAGCAAATGAAAAACAAAAAAGCTCCCGGCGAGGATCGTATAACGTCTGAAATGTTAAAAATGGGCGGCAACATCGTTGTAGAAGTTGTGGAAGTCTTACTGAATAAGTGTCTAACAGAAAAAAGAATACCCAGCCTATGGGAAAACGCCGAAATAATACTTTTACACAAGAAAGGAGACACTACTAATATTGAAAACTACAGACCTATAAGTTTGTTGTCACACTTATACAAATTGTTAACAAGAATAATAACCAACCACATAACACAAAAACTTGATTTATATCAACCGGTTGAACAGGCGGGATTTAGAAAAGGGTTTGGCGCTAATGATCACTTACAAACCATCAGAACACTAGTAGAAAAAACCACAGAATATAATGTACCTTTACATATGGCATTTATCGACTTTCACAAGGCTTTCGATAGTATTGAGACTTGGTCCTTTTTGTCAGCCCTGAAGGATGCTCGAATAGAAAAGACTCATTAACTTTGAAATGTGGTATTATCGAAGAATGTAGACAATATCTGGGAGACAACACATAATAAATACGGAAACGCTACGAAAAATAAAAAGGATAAAGAACTTAACACGATAAAGAAAAGAACAATGAGATACTTTGGTCACATACTAAGTGTTTTCTATACTATTCTATTCTATTCTATTTACGAAATAACAGGACGCAATATATTTTAACAAAGTCGTTAGAATGCAGCATTGAATTAGATCACATTATAGTACACTAAAAGAAAAATATTAAATGTAAAAATATGAAAAGAAATAGTACATACTTTGCCAAACATTAAGAAACGAGAAATACTAATTGATGCGGCTGGTCATACAAGGGAAGGTGGAAGGCAAAAGAGGACCGGGGAGAACTCGCACGTCCTGGTTGAAGAATCTGAGACAATGGAGTGAGAAAACTTCATATGAGTTCTGAAAAATAGAACTTTTCAGAACGGCTGCAGATAGAGTAAAATGGGCCATGATGATCGCCAATGTCCTTAGAGATGGGCCACGTTAAGAAGAAGAAGACTTAAGCGCTGGAGTTTGGAGCTTGCTTTGGTGTTTGAAGTGAAATTTGAACTTGTAACGGTTACTCTCTGAACTAACTCGGGTTCAGACCCCAGTATCGTATGCCAGGTTCATAACTCAATTGCCAAATAAAGATATAAACATGAAAGTATCTAGATTTAGCTACATCAGCATGTAACCACTACATTCTGCAATCCTGTCATAATAATGCTACATAATTTATTTATACGTGCATTACATTTTAAAATACCTGTTCGCGATCTTCTTTTCTGACTGGCCTCCCACAATGAAAATACTTTATTGTACCCACCAGAGGCCTGCGTAGCTGACTCGTATTCGAGGGCGGTGGATAAGACATCAACCAGCGTCTTGTGGTGAGCTAATCGCAGTGTTCTCTGCATTTCATGATTACGAAGACCATCAATAAACGTTTGAACGGCCACTTTTCCATCATGTCTTCGGGAGCTGTTGGATAAGCATATCGTACTAAACTGGCAATATCTACCTCTTATTCTTGAAGAGCCTCATCTTTCTTTTGTGTTCGGTTTTTAAGCTGCGACTGATATACTTGCTCCAAGTGTTCGTGGCCATATCGCATATTTAAGCTCTTCTTAAGTTGTTCGAAATCATCCGTCTCCTCTACGGCTATGGACTGGAGCACATCTAAGGCATCTCCTCGAAGAGCGATAGTCAGGTTTACAGCCTTTTCTTTTTCAGACCATCCATTCGCTCTTGCAGTTGATTCGAACTGCTTCATGTAGTTGTTCCATGACGATTTTCCGTCGAAAGTTGAGATTTTGACATGAACAGAACCTCCACTTCCTTTAAATTTCGGCCGTGTTTCCAACTTATATTTCGTCTCGTCTTCTTTTGTCTCTGCTGTAATTGGATTGTTTCCTCTCTCTGCTGTCCCTGTTTCCTCCAGCTTCTTTTCCATTTCTTTTTATATCTTTTTTCAAAGGGCAACATATGGGCAGCAACTTGGTTTTTTAACGAAGACACTCTATCGTTGAGAGCAGACATCTCAGAAGTGACTTTAGACTTGAGATTTCCAAGGAGATGTTAGCAGAAACTTTGCTTTCTAGAGAAGAAATCTCGTTAGAAACTTGTTTTAAAGAAGCGATGTCGCCGGAAACTTTGTTCTCTAATGATGCGATGTCGCCGGAAACTTTAAATGTTATGTGTAGTCAGTGCTTCTGTACGGAGTAGAAACGTGGACATTAAAGGCGAAAACTCTATCAAAACTTCAGGCTTTTGAGCTATTGTCATACAGAAAGATCTTAAAAAAAGCATGGATAGACAAAGTCACCAATGAAGAAGTACTGCGGAGAATGGACACAACTGCTGATTTGGTCAACATCGTGAAGGGCCGTAAGCTGCACTACTTGGGACATATAATAAGAAATCAAGGCAGATATGAGCTTTAATGCATTTTGCAAGGTGAAATTGAAGGAAAAAGGGCCCAGGACGAAGAAGAATATCCTGGCTTGCTGACCTCAGAGCATAATATAGAAAGACCTCAACACAGCTATTTTGTATAGCAACCAACAAAGTCATCATAGCCAGAATGATCGCCAACGTTCGAAACGGACAGGCACAATAAGAAGAAGAATGAATAAAAGAAAATCATTCAAAACAAACAATCCAAATAAATGTAATGAAACTGGTCGATTAATTAAAAAGAGAAGAAAAGAAGCTAACAAGAGAATGTTACATGAGCAGTGCCAAGAACTAGAAGAAATTGAGAAAAAATATGACTTTTTTAAAATGCATAAAAGAATTAGAGAATTAACAGGAATGAGAAAAACACTTCAAACTAGGCAACTAAGAGATGACAGTGGTGCACTTATAACAGTTATAAACGAAAAAATGCAGATGGACACAATAAATAGCACAACTTTTTGAAGACAAAGAGAGAACAGAAGCACCAAAAGAATTAAAGGATGATACTGGACCTGACATTATACGAGAAGAAATTGAATATGCAATGAAACAAGCTAAAGATGGTAAATCTCCCGGGCCTGATGAAGTTCCTATCGAATTACTCAAAATTGTGAATACTGAATCTATTGATCTTCTTTTGGATCTATTCAATACCATATATAGAACAGGTATAATACCTAAAGAATGGCTCCAATCAACATTCATACTACTTCCAAAAAAAGCTAATGCAAAGAAATGCCAATGAACATCGCACGATAGCCTTAATGAGTCATGTCTTGAAATCGTTTTTAAACTTAATTCACAATAGAATACACAAGAAATTAGATGAAGGCGTAAGTAATACACAAATGGGATTTATGAAAGGATTGGGAACACGAGATGCACTGTTTGCAGTAAGTGTTGTTTCGCAGAGATGCTTAGATATAAATGAGACAGTATATGCCTGTTTCATTGATTTTGAGAAGGCATTTGACAGAGTGCAGCATAATCCGCTTAAAGAAATTTTATTAAATATGAACATAGACAGTAGAGACATTAGGATCATATGTAACCTCTATTGGAACCAAACAGCAAAAGTGAAAGTTGAAAATGAACTGACCGAGGATATCCAAATTCGCCGTGGATCCGCCAAGGGTGTATTTTATTACCCTTGTTATTCAATTTATACAGTGAACCCATTTCAGAATTAGCGCTTGCCGAGTTCAAGGTCGCCGTACAAATACCTTGGAGCATGGAACACAGAAGATACTGATCAGACAAAAGAAATAAGATACCGCATTGAAATTGCACGGCCAACTTTTAAAAGAATGAGAAAACTTTTTTGTAATCGCGGTATCAATATATCGCTCCAGTTAAGAATGGTTCGATGTTATATTTTCTGTACCCTTTTGTATGGGGTTGAAGCTTTTATACTTCGAGTGTATTGAGTATTGAGTACAATCTAAATGAGCAAAAAGTTATAAGACGTTTTCCAATGTTGGTTAATTGTTGATATTAGAAGTCTTTGTTAAAGTTAATTGTTGCGTATGTTTCACCACATATTTTAAACTAAATATATCCAATGTTTACGATTTGTATATAAAATAACTAGTGGGCTTGATGGCTTGTTTCACTGGTAGGCACAGTTCGATGTGTGCAGATTATTGGGTCCGAATCGAGGTAAAATCTTAGTACAATATTGTAGAGGTTACAAAGAATGAGAGAAAAAATTCTAATAATATATAAAATGTAACGTTGCAACGAACATTCATTGGACGTCAATCTATGACGTGCCAACAAATATTCATTGGGTGCCAATTTGTAACCCTTCGAGGCTCAATTTGTAACATCCCAACGTTTGGCTGCTGTTGTCAATCTGTAACCGCAAACCTTAGTTTGCTGCTACAACCTGACTAACATCACTAACAACGTTGGAGTGACAAATCGTTTCCCGTTGGGACCAATTTTTAACGTCATAACCCCTAATGTATCAATTACAAAATTGCTACATTAGACGTTATACGATAACACTCCCTGGCTAGCTCACTCAGGACGTGAATATGGCCTATTCTGGAGCAACACACACAAACAAGTAAAAAGAAGAAACAATACACAGTTAAATTAACACATGTTTATTCAAATATAAAAGAAAACAGAAAAATAAATGTTAAGTATCGTATTGAATTTAAATAAAAATTATTCGACTTCTTGCTACAGTGTTACATTAGGTATATGAAAGAACAATTTTTGTCACCAAATCCTAAGTTTTATCCTGGTCTTTTCTGCTCTGGTTTTTAGCAAGCCATGTTGGTAGTTTTGGATTTTCTTGTCCCGGAGTCAACTCTCCTATTGGAATGATGGTTCCATTCTCAGGCCGGTTGGTCTTCTGGATGTTAATAGAATTTGACCCGCACCTGAGAAATGTATCCCGGAGGTTGACTCCAAAATGGAGACGACACAACAATTGGTTATTCTACTCTTAGAGAAGTCATGAAGAAAATCGACATTTTTAGAAAATAGAAGTCTTTATATCGACTTTTGTATCGAATGGGAAGGAGAAATGTCGACAAAGAATAAAGATGGGACCTCTCGTTCCAAAGTAACAGAAATAGAGATTAAAATAAAATTCACTCTTTAGAAACTTGAGTAAAAGATAAAAATGATGATTATTAAGAAAATAGGAAAGGTAGATACTAAAATATATATATATATATATAATATATATATATTATATATATTATATATATATATATATATATATATAAAGAAGATAGATTTGGACGCCAACTGGTTTTTATACCAAATATCAGTAAAAATGAAAAGAGAATAATGAATCAATTAAGTAACGACATAATTCTGATACAATCTATATCCGAGAAAATATATAGAAAAATAAGAGATACGACCGAGGATATAGAAGAATATGAATTATGACAGAAGATACGGAAATTGGAGAATATAATTAACGAAATATATTAACATAAGAAAGAAAGCAGGCAATGTAGCAGTTATAACGCTACAAAAACATTACAAAATGAAATAAGGAAAATAGGTTGACCATAGAAAAATTATTGCAGTATAAAATAATAAAATAAAACAGTAACTTTTTAAATATAAAAATTTATGAAAGGTGACACTTATTTCTTTAGTTCACTTGGATCAAAATTGACTACGTACTATGCGGTTAAAACAATTGTTTTTAATATTTAAGTTTACTTCTAAAACACATATTTTGTTTCAGATGGTGCCTTTGGCAGTTCTTGCATACCAGTTGTTACTCCCCAATCTCTTCTGTTCTCTTCGAGAGGTAGAGTCAAGCTTTGTCCTAGTACGTTATGCGATGGAAAGCTTTCTACCCATCTCATGGGGTATTTGGCTCCTGAATATATTCCAAGGAAAAGATTTACTGACACCGAACTGGAAAAGGTAAGAAGTTTTATTCTAGGATAAGTAATAATTTAGATAAGAAGTAAGTCGGGAAAGGCATTCAAAATAAAGAGAAGATTTAGAGGAAACATATAGGATGGCAATTCCGTGATAGGTATTCCTTTGAAAAAATTAAATAATCTTTTACTACATAATCACTTAAAATAAAAAATCTTAAATAAGGTCATATTTCTCTTGTTACATATCGAATCTGGTAAGATTGTTATTTTTTTAGTTCGTTTGGTAAAACAATTCTACATAAAATAAAATGCCGTTTATTTTTGTTGTTTATATGTTAATGGTCATGTTTGTGATGACACGTGGTCGGGCTTAGGATAGGTTAACTCTGGAGAGTGGAGGTTAGGTGAAACAACTTATACCTATCGTGTCTAGATTCAGAATGGTTTTATTTTCTCTTCCTTGCACCTGTCCGTTACGTCACTCTTACAATGTTACCAACCTGCCAATTTAAATAACATTCTTTGAAGTCGTGGTGGCGCATTCATTAAAGGTTTCTTTACTATGGATATCAATGGTTTGTGATAATTTCTATATCAAACTTTAAAACATATACATAATTATGAAATTTTTCGCATGCGACCAGAACTCCATGAAGTTTTTTTTCAATTGGTGCATAGTTTTGTTGTGTTAAAGTTAAAGTCTTTGATATGTAAGCTACTGGTTGACCTTATTACAAAAGTACAGCTCCCATTAAATCTTTTGAACAGTCAACAAAATGTCTTAATACTGAGCTTCGTTTACATACTTCTTACTGGGTTTCCTTTCTTTATGTAGTTTACCCAGATTGATTGCTTTTTCCAAGCTCATCTCATCTTGTTCTAACAGTCTCTGTCTCATAGTTCTCCTATCCCACATGTTATGCAAGTCTTAATCAGACTGTTCTCCAGATTCTCTAGCTCACAATTTTTTGCCTTTTTTATATCTGTTATAAATTTGTCTACTGACTCACCTTCATCTTGTTTTCTGGTAAACAGGCACTACCTTGCGTTTGATACATTGCTTTTGGGATTAAAATATGTTTCAAATTTTGTGATTAATAGTTTTCTAACTTTCTAAAGATTATCTTTTTCTTCTGTTGAGAACTTGAACGTATTATGGATTTTGAAAAGTCCTAAAGTATTCGGTTTGGTTTCAGATTTGGTTTTCGGCTCCATGTGATGACACGTGGTCGGGCTTATAGGTTAGGTTAACTTTGGAGAGTGGAGGTTAGGTTATAATGAAACAACTTATATCATGACTCGTGTCTAGATTCAGAATGGTTTTATTTCCCCTTCCTTGCACCGATCCGTCACGTCACTCTTACAATGTTACCAACCTGAGTGCGTTCCGAATATTTTCTTATTTATATACATCACAGTGTTGTATTATACGATTTGAAAATGAAATTTCAGTAACACAATTTTCCTAGTGGTATTATCAAAAAGGGTTTAGAAAATAACAGTTCGTACTGCAGCGTACGGCAGAATAATTCAAATTCATTTAAAATAAATGCAAATTTAATTGAAAATAGGTTTACATTACATTATTTATAAAATTAGTTAAATCATTTGGAAGAACTTGCCATTTTTCCAAAGATCTTGCAAAATACATATTCTTGTTCAAAAATTAGTTCTACAAGACTACGACTCACTTCAGCCATTTTGGATTAATAAAGTTCACCTTTTTCACGATCTCCTTGACAACTCAAGGTATTTAATTATCCTAGGTTGCTACAACTATTTTTTTCTTCGATATTTTATACCCAAAAATAAATAAAGTTTTCCAGACTGAATCAATCTTATACATTGTAATTATACTGGCGGTTAAAGCTCAATTGTTCATTGTTTAATTTGCTGATGTCAGGACCGAACATTAAAACCATTCAATGCTTACCTTGACCGCACACATCGTTGAAAAGGTCCCAATTCGACCGGAAGCCAACTATTGACTTCGCTTTATATAATTGGTATCCAGCCAAAGGGCGACATCCGCTGAACTTTCTCTTATATTAAAAAGTTCTTGTCGTTATGATGTTTGCAAAATGTTGATTTAAAACTAAAAACTAATGGAAAAATGAGGCATTTTAAATAACGATGTGGATGTCATCCATAATAATGATAAAGACATCACACACATATCTCTTCTTCATTGGATCAAATCTATCTCCTCAAGAACTTCCCGTTTACTGCCAAACAACTGCAATAACAGAATTGAGTTCTCCATTCAACAATACATAGTAGTTTCAACCATGTCCTACCATCCATCAATTAATAGAGTACCGGCATGTAAGTAATGTTTATTTTATTTATTTGCTCATTTATTAATTTATTATGATCTATTAGACTATTTTATAACAATTTGTGGGCCTTACCTTGTCTGTTTAAACTTTTAAAACTTTTATACTTTTTATTCAACTTACTCTTTTAAATAAAACCACAGACATGTAATATTGGCATAATTATTGTAATTTACAACATATACTTTGTTTATCTTTATTAGACAACACCCTAATATGGGTTTTTATCATTTCAGCATTTGTTTAACTTTGTATCGAGACCTGAGGATGCTTTGCATATTGTAGAAAGCGAAACCGGTCGTCTGATAGTTAAATTAAATTGATTGTGAGTAAGTCTTATTTATTATTTCTTTACCTATTTGAAATGGACTCACACAGGCAACACATTCATGATTATATTATTTGTACAGGACTGAAATCTGTATTGAAAACAAATTTTACAATTGAATCACGTATTTCAGAAACCCCAAAAATCACAAATTTATGAAATTACAGTTTTCTGTAATTTTTGGTAGTATATAGGTATACGCACTTAACAGTAAACAGAAACCCCAAAACTCACTAAATTTACATACATTTGTTGCCAGATGAAAATTTCATGTATTGCAGAAACACCAAAACTCCAGGAATTTTGGTGTTTCTAAAATATAATATTTGAACACACTGATTTTTGACATGACAGGTTTTTGTTTTTGAGGTTATGCACATTATTTATTTGTGATCTCTACATATGGTTAGTTGTTATTACAGTAAAAATTAATAATAATTTAAGTAATGGAAATTGAAAATCAGTCTTCAACGCGCAAAAAAAAGCGTGGAATACGTAATATCAGTGAATATAAAAGAGAAGTTATTAAAAACTCTAGAGTTAAAGGGTCTGCCTATAAACGCTGGAGTGGTGTCTTGGCGCCTGAAGTGAACCAAGGACCAGACTGCAAGTAAGCCTTAAAACTTTAAAATATTACTAACTAGCTAGACAATATCTAATATTTTATTATCGTAATTTGAATGATACTTATTTTTAGATGTCGCCAAAAATGCTTTTTACAAATTTCTGAAGAAGCACGCATTCAATTATTCCGAAACTTCAGGAGCCTTAACACCAAGAACGAACAAGATTGTTTGCTACAATCGCTTATTTCAGTCCATGAAGTTGCACGTCGAAGGCGCAAAAAACCAGCTGATATTTCTTGCAAGCCTGATAGACTAGCTTCTTTTAAATATACAATTCAGGGACCAACAGGTACAAATAAAATCTGTAGAAAAGCTTTTATTGCCATTTTTGGCATTACTAATGATCGGTTGCGTCGCTTAACCACGTTAAGACGAGAGGGGCAAGTTCCTATAGATAAACGAGGTAAAAATAAATCTGGCAATGCGAAGTCAGGACTTGTTATAGATTCAATCATACAACATATTGCTTCGTTTCCGGTCAAAACGGCCCATTATACTAGTAGAGAATATAGGTATCTAAATGAAAAATTAAATATTTTTATAATGTATAAGTTGTTTAAAGAGGTTCACCCAGAACAAAACGTTAAATATTCATATTATCAAAAGATTTTTAAAGAACAATTTTCATTATCTTTCGGTCGCCCACAAGTCGACACCTGCTCTACATGTGAAGAGTTAGAAACTAAAATAAAAAGTAAATTCTTAAATGAAACAGCAAAAAGAGTGGCACTGGCAGAAAAAATGGTTCATAAGAAACGGGCAAACAAATTTTATAACAAACTTAAAACCATTTCAGAACTTTGTAAAGTAGATGAGAATGTAGGTGGTATTTGCATTGATTATATGCAAAACCTGCAACTACCAGTTATTCCTGTCCAGGAAACATTCTATTTAAGACAACTTACTGTTAATGTTTTATGTATTCATAATCTGAAAGATGATAAGGTAACATTCTATGTGTATCATGAGGGAACAGGAACTAAAGGGCCTAATGAAGTTGTATCATTTTTATTACATTTTCTTGACAACAATCCAGAATTTAAAAATATTAACCATTTTCACTTCTTTTCTGATGCATGTGCCGCCCAGAACAAGAACCATACAATAGTTAGACTTTTTTCTGCATTAGTTTCAACCAATAGATTCAAAAAGATTGAACAATATTATCCCACACGGGGACATTCATTTCTACCGTGTGATCGGGATTTTTCCGTTCTTAAAAGGAAAATTAAAAAATCAGACAGGATTTATACCTTAAAAGAGTATGTAGAGCTTATCATAACATCTAACAAGAGTTTAAACCGATTTACTGTAGTTTTGCCGAATTCTGATGACATATTGAACTTTAAAGGATGGTGGCCCACGTATTTTAAAAAGACAATGCTCTCCAATGAATCTTTGGGCAGAAATATCCCAAGAGATCAAAAAATTGCTTTTAAAATATCCAACTTTCGACACTTTATTCATTCGAGTGATCACGATGGAATTGTTATTGCAAAAGAGTACATAGATGGCTTGATACATCATTCTTTTCGGCTACGAAATAGCAACAAGGATGTTATTAGTTTCCCTACCAGAAAAGCGTACACCGAAGGACATATTCCTATTAATATCAAGAAGATGCAAGACTTGAGAAAACTGGAAAAGTATCTACCAGATAATGAAGAAGTCAAGGACTTTTACGGAGAAATTTTTAATTTGCCAACATGCGAGGGAGATTCAAATGAAATAATACAACCAGATGAGTGATTACTACTGATATATTATTCTGTATGCCCATATTTTTGAATAAATGTTTATATAAAACTTGTTTTCTTATTTTTACATCTTTGAAAAATGTGTATATTTCAAAAACCCCAAAAATCCACAAAAGTAAAAAAGGAAAAAAAAACATAATATAAAGCTAAAATTCACCACTTTTTATGCAAACTGATTAAAACACATTAATCTCATGATTTTATTACAAAAGCACAACAGGTTTTTAAAAATATTTCATGAAATAAGGTTTTTTCTAATTTCTCAACATTTTATAAAAATGGAGTTATGGGGTTTCTGAAATATGTGATTCAATTGTTCTACGAATTAAACATATATCAACATTTTGCAAAATTTTTGCCAGATTATTGCCACATGTAGTGATTTTAATTTTCTAAATTTTAGCTTTCCTTGCAATATTGGTTAAACTTTTTCTCTTCTTACTGCCTTTTTTCTGCGTTAACATTTCATTTATTTTTTTCCAATTTTCTATTTCTTCTAATCTCTGTTTCTCGGCAGTTTCTGAGTAAATTCTAGATTTTCCTCGATTTGCTCTAATTTTTCTTTTTGATTATTGACGTTTTTAAACTTTTGGTGATGGTCTAACCTAACACATTCAAGACTTAAAATTTTGATCGGAAATGTTTCATCGCTATCGATCTCCTACTTTTCAATACCATCGTCTAGACGTCTACAGAGGCATCATGAACTGCGCCGACATATTTTGAATGACTAATTATTTATGTTAAACTTTGCATCTTGCTTTAAGTTATGTTGACGTTTTAGTTCATTCTTATAGACCATAGTTGAAACAAAATCTGCGTCACTGAAAGCTTGTGAATTAAAGGGTTATATTTATGGTTTTTAAATAAGTTGGTAATATTTCTAAGCGAAAATGCATGTAAAAATGGTTGTTTTGTAATTTTTGAGATTTTTTTAACAAAGCCAGTTTTACCCGGATTATCTATCATCCACTGATTTAAGGCAACTGTCTTAAAATGCCCATAAACTTTAATATTAAGCGGTTGGAGTTTATGAGATGTATACGGGGGGAACGAAAGCATGACTAATCCATAATCTCGTGCATGAAGTATCGCATCCAGGCTTGTGTGTGATTCGTGGTTATCCAGTAGCAACAATATTTTACTTAACAATAAAACACTGAAAATATTTGAAAATAGTCTTTAACTGAAAAACTTGATGAGGGGAGAACTGTTTGTCTCAAGTTGGTTATTCAGAATTATTTCTGTATTTTTAATTTGTTGATTTCCATAGTTTCTCATAAAGATAGCTGAAGGTCTTTATTTTGAATATGAAAAATTTGAAATTTGTCATTAAAAGAATGATTATGCTCTAAAAGGTGAAGTGTGTATATACAGTCTGATTTTCTATGATTAAAAACCCTTTTATGTTCTGTTATACGTTTGATAAAAGTTCTACCATTTTGACCGATGTAAGGTTTTGGACAGTCAGCACATTTAAGTTTGTGTACATCGCTGTGTAATAGTTTTTTCTTTTGGGCCGATGACACTAGACTTATTTTCTTCTTACCCTTTGATGCTATGATCTTTGAAGGGGGAGGACTGTTGTTACACCTCTTTCATCGAAGTAAAATATTCTATCAGAGCTAGAGTTATATTTTTGTAAAACCGTCTTAGAATTTTGAAAAAATTCTTTTCTTGTTTTAATAAATCTAAGACATTTTGCCAAACTTGTGCTTTCCTGCTTTCTTAAAGATAAATGAGAGTGTCTTTTCCATAAGTTCAGCACCCTTGATATTTGCAGTTTGCTAAATACTTCGCCTAGCCATTGATATTTGTTCGTAGGTTAAGCCATAATTTATATCAGAACACTGCTTTATGTAACTTACCAGCATGTCTCTTGCAAGGAAGAAAATACACTTCTTTAGGCGTAATTTGTATGTATGTAATGTAAATCCAAAAAGTAAAATTGCTAGAATCAGCCTACCTAAATTTAAAAAAAAATTAAAACACAAGAACAAATTAACCTACCTTTTCTTTATTTTCGCTCTCGTATCCATCATCACACTTTTGTAAAAACTCTTCAGCTGTCATTGTTCTTAACATTTTTTTATGCGCGATTGCAAAGTTTTTAAATTAAAAGATCTGGCTTCTTCTCTTTAGGCCAATGAAGTTAGGTTTTAACTCATCACAAGTGTATAGACGGGTTTGACAGTTGAAATAAGTAGTATGAGATATTACAAAAAGACTGTCATTTAGGGATTCATGAATTTTTTAGTGGAAATATTTTTAAATAAACAATTAAAACGTCAATATCATTATTTTGCTCATAACTTATAAACTTGTCTATTTAAAGATTTGACGTCCACAGACGAGTTGTCGAGAAAAAAAAATACACAAAATGAGATATACTAAATTAAAATCGGTTAATAAACAAAAAAGTTATTGCATAATAACCAAGCAAAACCACTTTTTTTGATTATTGTTAATTACTCTTTTATTAATCAATCACATTTATTTAAATGTATCTGAACTTAAAGACCTTATCGTGTTCGAAGTGTGTGCGAAAGATAGGCTAGATCCGTCGAATAGTTTTTGCACAATTTAATTTGTTTATAGGATTTTTTGAAAAATGCACAAATTTCCAAGGCCGCTCCAGATAATTTGACTGAATGGATCTTAATAATTCGGGGCTTATTTTCTTTGTTGAGACATATATTAATATCCTATGAAAAAAAAAGTTAAAAAAATTACGTTTATGTACAGAAAATGATTTAACAATAAATAGCACTTTTTAAGCTTATAAACATTTACAATAACTCCGTACTATTTAGTTTAAATTAAATGGCAATAGAATATTCGGAAGGCTGGTTAAAAAACACAACTTAAAAAAAGAAAAAGGTCCTGCGACCATTAGGAACCGAGTTAGTCCTTTTTTTTTTAAATCACTGTTACGTCAATTAACAACATTAAGGGCTGAAATTAACCAATCTTTTAGAAGAAAAGTCAAAGTTTTTAACAAAATATTTAGCAAACAAAATAATTGAAAATTGATTAAACAGGAGTGTTGTAAACCAAGAGTACTTTGCGTTCCGACTCAAATGGAAGGAGTGGGGATTGCCAATTGCACTCAAGCCGCGCTCTAAAAAAAGTTGAGCGCACGTCGAAAGCAGATGCTGTTAGGCCGTTTAAGTGTACACCTACATTGGAACCGTATTTCTCCCGATCCGATATCTGGCGACGTCGGCCGACGTCGGATTAAAAACAAACTCAAGGTATTAAATCAGAGTGCCTATACTGCTTCGTCACGGAAGTAATATAGGCACTATGATTTATTACCTTGAGTTTGTTTCCAATCCGACGTCGCCCGATATCGGATCGGGAGAAATACGGTTCCAATGTAGGTGTACACTAAGTTAACAACTCATTTTCCTGCGACTATACAACCGGTTTGTTGTATTAAAATATTTAGTGTTTTGTTTTATTTAATAATTGGTACAAATAATTAATGGTAAGTAAAATTCATCTGAATATTAAAAAAAAAACTACGTGTTGTGATATATATTAATATAAACACATGGTTGTACCACGTTGTCTGAATAATATACGGTTAACTTTGAATATAATATGATTTTACTATTATTATAAGTTTACGTGAAAATGAAACTATGATATTATTTATATGGAAAAATTATTAAATATTTCTATTTTTATTTTAAAACATGATATTTATTGTACTAATAAAGATTTTAAACATTTATTTCAAAAATATGAGAACACTGCTTTAAATTGTATACGAATGTATACAATATAATGTATAATTTTTGAAAGTTAACCAATGAAATTTAACGTACAGACATGTGCGGTACATGCATAGAAATTCAATGTACTAATATTTATGAAATTATTAATGAAGAAGAAAACGATACAACAGATGAACAAGAGATAATTGATGAAATGTATTTAACTGGGTTTGATGAGAATAGCGACAATGAAAATGAAATGATTTATGAAAGTTATAATACAAGTGAAATGATGAAAGTGAAGATGAATGTTTACATAGTAGTAGCAGTGACGATATAGAAATTAAGCGTAGAAAATTATAGTAAATTAAATTATTTTAAAAAATCACTACACAAAATTTCAACTTCTGTAATAACATGAAATTAATTTATTATTTCATTAATAAATTTTTAGTATACATTATTCAAAATGTTCATTTACTTATAACATTTATTTAATATAATCATATTTGAAATAAATAAATAGAAAAATAACAATAAAAAGAAGACTTAAGAAAAAGTTTGTACATTCCGTAGTCATTAGCTGCTTTGTTTTGAATAATTTTGCAATGAAAGTACGTTAAATGTTATTATTTTAACGTTGTACCCCAGTTTAAAAAAAAAAGAACAAATTTGGTCCACTAGAACCCGAGATATGTCATTTTTTTCCAAGCACTCTATTTTGAAACCGTGCGCTCGACTTTTTTGGAGAGCGCGGCTTGTGTGCAATCGGCAATCCCCACTCCTTCCATTCTAGTCGGAACGCAAAGTACTCTTCGTTTACAACACTCCTGTTTAAACAATTTTTAATTATTTTTTTTGCTAAACATTTTGTGAATAACTTTGACTTTTCTTCTAAAAGATTGGTTAATTTCAGCCCTTAATATTGTTAATTGACGTAACAGTGATTTAAAAAAAAAAGGACTAACTCGGCTCCTAATGGTCGCAGTACCTTTTTTTTAAAGTTGTGTTTTTTAACCCGCCTTCCGAATATTTTATTGCCATTTAATTTAAACTAAATAGTATGGAGTTATTGTAAATGTTTATAAACTTAAAAAGTGCTATTTATTAATAAATCATTTTGTGTACATAAACGTAATTTTTTTTAACTTTTTTTTCATAGGATATTAATATATATCTCATCGAAGAAAATAAGCCCCGGATTATTAAGATCCATTCAGTCACATTATCTGGACCGGCCTTAGAAATTCGTGCATTTTTCAAAAAATCTTATAAACAAATTAAATTGTGAAAAAAAACTATTTGACGGATCTAGCCTATCTTTTGCACACGCTTCGAACACGATGAGATCTTTAAGTTGAGATACATTTAAATAAATTTTATTGATTACTAAAAGAGTTATTAACAATAATCAAAAACAGCCGTTTGCTTGGTTATTATGCAATAACTTTTTTGTTTATTAACCGATTTTAATTTAGTATATCTCATTTTGTGTATTTTTTCTTTCTCAACAACTCGTCTGTGGACGTCAAATCTCTAAATAGACAAGTTTATAAGTTATGAGCAAAATAATGATATTGACGTCTTAATTGTTTATTTAAAAATAGTTCCACTAAAAAATTCATGAATCCCTAGATGAGAGTCTTTTTGTAATATCTCATACTATCCATTTCAACTGTCAAACCCGTCTATACACTTGTGACGAAAAAACGCTTATTTTCTACTAACTTGACTCGTCTACTTGGGGACAATATTAGAGGAAAATATATTTTGTAGAGCATATTTTATGCGTTGCTTACTTAAACAGGCCATTCACGTTCTGATTTTTAGTCCGACTAGTGGTCCAACTTCCGCAGTTGGATTTGAAATCAGACCGTGAGTGGGCTGGTTGGATTAGTTGGACAACTAGTGGCATGAGTCAAGAACATCTAACGGGACGACTTGAAGGTCCGACTTCCGACTGTCGACGAAGTGGGAGCGTGAATCGTGAAGTTGGAAGTCGGATCACAGGTTGGATCGAAAATTTCCTCAGTCAGTTGTCCTTCGGCTTCTGTTACGTATGAGATTTCTATGAACTACTCTACGCAAAGATCCCTAGTTCGCAAATATTTAATAGAAAATAACTTTTAATTGCACGAAAATTGCCCTATTAAAATACACGACTCTTCATCATCATCTATTTTTTGTTAGGGCAAATTATTTTCCTTTCTGAAGATCTATTTCGGACACTACAACACAGGTACAATTTCTAACACTCCGGATTGGCTACAGAAGAATTATCAACAAACAACGAAAATTAAATCATAGTTGTATTAAAATTAGAAGTAACTGTTTCTTTATATTGTTCTGAAGGTATTTTCTTATGGCATCTTATGCAAATTTACTATTCTAATTAGAAATATGTTTAAGTATTATTCAGTGAACATCAATTTAATATTAAAAATAGAGAATTTGATAGATCTCAAATATGTAAACACGCATGGGATAATGAACATAGGGTTCAATGGAATGATTAAAATATAGTCCTAAAAGAAACGGATGGTGAAAAGAGAAAAATCAAAGAAGCGGCTCTAATTATGCTAAATGAGACCAATTGTGTCGCAAATTCCTCGGCCGCGGCCGGCGAACCAAATTGTCTTTGTACCTAGGGTAATCGAAGGGTCAAATTTTATTATAGGAAATTTCGACACCGCGGCGTAAAGCAGGTAGGTAGGTAATTAGCGGCGATGTACATTTGCACCCAAGCAGGACAAGCGGGTTTTCCCAATATTTATTGTCACGGCGGGGGGCGTGGCACTTGTGTACTTGTGACTAAATTATTTCAGTTGTAATTTATTTCTTGTTTGACGTTGACTTGTGCACGTATACGGATATTTAAAAAATGAGTTTGATAAAAAGTTCCCGTGGTTGAGATTTATTAGTGGTGGAGCATCATTCGTTCTCGAAACAGAAAGTGTTAAAAAGCGGCGAGATATTTTGGCGCTGCATCCAAAGAAACACTAAGTGTTCCGCAAAAGTGTTTGCAATAGGCTGTGAGGACCTCACCATCACAAGAAGTGATTTGGTACATAATCATGAAGCCGATCCAAAAAAGCTTGAAGTAAAGATGTAACCAATGCATGTAAAAGAAAAGCCCAAGAGGACATATCGGAAAAGCCTGCCAAAATTACAAGAACTGCGGTTGCTGAGTGTGATGCCAATTTGCTGACGGTTCCTGACATAGCTAGCATAAGAAAGAACATTTACAACTGTCGTCGTAAACTGTTACCAGGTCCGTTACCAAGAAGCATATCAGAAGTCCATAACGCGGTTAGTAATTATTCTCTTAAAACCTGTCGCAATGAAAGTTTTTTGTTTTTAAATCATCCTGAATTAAATGTAATTGTATTTTCATGCGAGACAAATATTGGTTTGTTGTGTAAATTAAAAACTTTGTATATGGATAATACATTTTCATACAGTACCAAATATTTTCTACAATTATTTACTATACATGGCTTGGAAAATGGACATTATGTTCCTCTAGCAAACTATTTGTTAAAGGACAAATTGTCAATGACATACAAAAATTTATTTTCTTTATTAAGGTCTAAGATTTTTGAAACTATATATTTTGAATATTTGTGGACTTTGAAAAAGCAATTCACTGTGCTTTATTGTATATGTGGCCCAATGCAAAAATTAGTGGATGCCGTTTTCACTTACACCAAAACTGGTTTAAAAAAAATTCAATCTTTGGGTTTGGTACAAGAATATAAGGATACAAATTCAGAAATTGGAAAATGGTTAAGGCATACGTTTGGTTTAACTTATTTAAATCCAGCAGAAGTTGAAGAATGCTTTCTTTATGATTTAATGCCATATAAACCTATAAACGCAACACTTGATATATATGCAGATTATTTACTGGAAAATTACATTTTCGATAGCGCTCTATTTCCACCACACATATGGTCTAATCAGAATCCGTCTATTGCGAGGACCACAAATGCCTGTGAATCCTTTCATTCGAGATTTAATTCTTCTTTTTATTCAACACATCCTTCTATTTTTATTTTTATTGAAAAGTTACAAGAATTTCAAGTAGACACACTTATGTCAAAATAAATAGTTTACATATACCAGCAAAAACCAAAGATACTACTGTTAAGGATAAATTGGCATTTTTGGAGAAAATGATGGATAAACTACGATCCCAACAAATACGTAGGTTAGATTTTATAAAAGCTGTATCTTATCATTTCTATAAAAGCAAATAAATATCATTGTATACAATTATATTAACGGTAAAATGTACAAAAATTAGGTACCAGTTGTATTATATTTAGATATTATTACAGTTATAAAGAAACAAAATGCACATTACTTTTATTAAAATAAATAAATAAATTAATTATGGTATTTTATTTATGTCGCAGCTATTTAAAATTGCCATTAAATTTTAGTCGCCACCTGCTTAGTGTCGAAATTTCCTACGCCCCTCGGCCGAATGTAGTAGGATCTGGTTACCCATATTGAAAGAGTTATTACCAAAGTTATTAAAAGGAAAATACAAGTATTAGTAAGTCAGTAACATATAGAGGATACATCATTTATGTTTTTTAAATAACAAACATATAAAATCAGGATTTGGTGTTTATTGAAGTTAAACTAAATTCACTAAATTCATGGTAACAAATACTTACCATGTCGGGATAGTATGTTGAGTTTTTTTTTGGTTTTGTCCTCATAATTTACTATGGAATTACTAACAGGAGAATTTTACGATCATCATGGCATGTGTTTGTCTTTTTAAAGACGAATTACATGCTATGATTTTTTCTGTCGGATATTATCAGTAAAGTCGTCCCAGGAGCGCAACTCAACAATATCATCAAACAAAATTTATTTAATTTATCAATGGTTGTATTTTGAGAACGATTTCCGAATTGGAAATTGAAACGTCAATAAACGTACTTCAACCTTTAATTGTGGCTTATTCCCATTTAAGTACTAATTACTTTAAAATGCCACAAGAAAATAGCTTCAGAACAAATTAGGAATATAAAGTGTTAGACACTTTTGATGTCTGTATTTATCTGTTCAGTAATAGTATTTACTATATCTGTTGCATTCTTCATAGACTGAGCAATGAAGCTATTTGTGTAGATCTTCAGTAAAATATGTATTATTTAAATAAAAATATTAATACAAGACATTTAATTTTAAATATTGTTTTCCGATTCTTTATAATTGCAATTTCAATACATATATGTATGCATTTAATCTTCATGATTTCTAACGCCAAACATCCACGGAAACACAGTAACCGTCGTATTTTCGTTGTTATCAAAAATCAAGAGCAAACATCAAAACGGGAGCAAACGGGAATAAAGACCCAAACAGAGTTTGTTCCTGCAAAGCTTCCCAGATCTTCTAATAATAGAAATAAATCGCGACGACCCGATTCGATATCAGAAAATAACAGTAACAGAAAATGGACTGTGTTCTCGCTTAGAATGAAGGGGGATTGAAAATTTACGTCTCTTTGATATAGAGATATCGTTTACAAGAAAAAAGGGCTCCTTTACAATGAGGGATGTTTAATGTGATAAACGGAATCGAGCGATCTTTTATTCCACCCACGGATTCGTGATCTTTATAATCTCAGCAGGTTTTTATTTATACATATGAGACCATTTAAAAAGTAAAAAAGTAATTTTTTATTTTTTGCGCTTTCAAGACTAAATCGACTCGGGTGAGTACACACTTAATTCCAAGATTTCAATTCTTCTTTTCTTATATAAATTTTTAAATCTTATTTAATGAAACTACATTGAAAAAAATGAATTATTAAATTGTGATGATGTAATTTTGATAAAACACATCTTAAATTGAAGTTTAAAAAAAGTAAATAGCAAAACTACAAAGAAGGGCCAAGAAAAATAAACGTACTTTAGGAATGACATATTATTTAGAGAAAACTATTAAGTTTAACAAGGAAAATCTGATATTTCGAGCAATTTTGTGACTTTTTCTGTAGTGTAAATTGAAAATTAATAGAAGACAAAGTGGCTTTTAACAGGAAATAGATAATTTAACAAAAAAACGCTCTTGTCATGATACAAAAAAAAAGCCTAATTAAAATACGCCAAGATATAAAAAATGCATGAATTAAAGAAGTAGATAAAGTAGGGATTATTACAAAGTAAGCGATGAATAGATACCAGTGGATGAATTAAAAGAAATGTCCAAATGACTGGAAGAAGTTAGATTAGATAGATAAGTATAATATAAACATATTGTATAGTAAGATTCGTGGGTTTATGCCTGGAAGGAGAACAATAAATGCCTTGTTTGCTATGAGACAGTTGATAGTGAAATGCAGCGAGAAGGGAAAAGAGCTACATCCTCAGAAGGCGTTCGACAGAGTCCCTAGACAAGAACTATGAAGATGTATGAGACGAAGATAAATTCCTGGGAAGTACGTAAAACTTGTGACGGATATGTATGGGGAGCGTACACCAATATAAAGCTCTTCACTGAGTCCCTACCTATTTAATATTAATATGGATGTACTGGTAGAGAAGATATATAACGGAAATGGGACACTGGATCAAAAACTTGCCCACAGAATACAGCCTGGTTGGTTCAAATCGAAGCGGATGACCGGGGTTTTTTGTGATCCAATATCGGGGAAGGGTTGAGAGGAAAGATATACAAGAGTGTAGTGAAGCCTGCGTTGGTGAAGCAGGCTTAACCACACATGCTTTAGGTACGGCAAAAGAAAATGGAGATAGCTGAAATGAAACTGTAAGACCAGAAGCGACAGGATCCGGAACGACCCGATTAGGGAAAGATCCAGGGTAACTGCATTCTTAAAAAAATTTAAGAATAAATACTGCAATGGATTTTTCACGTCAGGGTAGAAATTAGAACTATGCGGGACGAAGCATAGAGCTGTAATAAGTTTATGAAGAGATAGGTAGAGGAAAACCAAGAAGAGTATGGAATGTGTAACAGAGGACTTGAGAGAGAAATGTTTAGGTAAAGAAGACATGATAGATAGAAATTAGTGGCAACGAAGAGTAAGGAATAGCGAAAAGGGAAAACCTAAGGAAAAGGAAGAAGTATAAGCACTAAGATTCGTGAATACAATCATAATTTTACCTAACAATAAAACACTAAACACTTTTGTTTTCTAAATTTTCACAAATTTGATTAATTATTATCACTACAGCTGTTTCGACAGAGTGCCTTTCCTAAGTGATTTATTTTTATATAAAAAATTATAATTTACTTAAAATCTGTATTTTATATAACTATACAATTATAACAACACTAGCTAGATTTATCGCTGTTCTTATTTGCTGAATCACCAAAATAGCAGTAGTAGCTAAATCAGCAAATAAAACTGCTATAAATATATAACTAACTTAAATATTTAAAATCTCTTACTTTTAAACTAATATTGTTATTAACACAATTAAATAGTTTAGGATTAGGTAAATTAAAAATAAGAAAATTGAGAATATTTACTATAGTTTATATCACAAACACAATAAAATTTAGCAAACTTAAACGACTTTAAACATAAGGAAAAACAAACAAAAAAAAAACAAAACTTATAAAACCGAAGATTTATAAGTGTTTGGAACCAAATTCAGATTATTTTATAAATCTGCTCCTTCTACGATTTTCAAGACAAAAAGACGGTGAACTGTGACGACATGGGGAATCTAAAATTGCATTTCACGATATATCGGTTCAGCTATAATTTGAATTTGGTTTCGAACACTTCGAAATCTTCGGTTCTTTAAGTTTTGTTTTTAATTTCTGAGGGCGCCTGTAGCGTCTATATGAAGTAATGGTATTATTACTTCGTATGGCGAAAAAAATGTGATTTTACGTTTAGGGCTTCTACACCAGTCGATCTAATGAATCTTCTTAAGACGAATTACGTATAGGCGAATAGTAGAGACAGTGTAGCATTTTCAATTTCGTTGATTCTTTGAAGTATATTGAAAGCTCCTCGTATAATGAAATATATTAAAAACTCCTTATATATGTTTAAAAAATAAAACGAGGAATACTTTCCGTTTTTGTTAGTTCGTATCTTTCAAGTTTGAAATACGCATTGCTGAAGGTTAATGTAAACCATTTTAAAGTTGTTGATTTATTTTAACTTTCTCGGCAATTTGTTTTAATGTTCATTGGAAGCCGCGTTATAGTTTCAAATACGTCGCAAAAGGATATTTACGTTCTAATTTCGTTGTTTTGTTATGTCAGCGTTTGTCTTATTTTCAATTTAAGATCGAATTTTTAAATTTTTAAATTTAAAAATTCGAACGAATTTTTAAATTCGTCATTCATACTCGGGCCTTCGCAGAGTGAGGTGTTTTTTAACACCTTAATGGTGTTACCACCTTAACCAGGTGTTTAAAAATCAAGGTAACCGTTTTTTTTTTGTGTTAAAGATTTAAAGTAAAGACAGACAGTTTTTTTATAAAATAATAATTGCTTTCGTTGAAATTTAAAGATTGTTACATTTAAAATTGTAAATTTTAGGTTTTGAGTTGAGCTGTCAATTTGTGTGTTTAGTTTTTTTTAAATTTAATGTTAACTTTTGACAGCTCGTTTTTTATTATTTTTTTTTTGACTGTTATAGTTTGTTTTATTTTTTATACAAGGTTAACCTCCATGTCAATTTGTAAGATTATGTAGTATCTCCAACTCCTGGAGTTTGTAAGCGGATGACACGTAAGTTTTTGTATTTTGTATTTCTCCATTTTGTAACTGTTTGTGGTGACACAAAAATAAATGTTGAACTTTGTTTTCTTAACATTTTATTTCTTTTTTGAACTAACCCTTTTTTGAGTCTTATTTGAAAAAGATATGTTTTTGATGTTTTCTAATTATTTCCCTAGTTACAACTAGTGGTTGTAATAGGTATAATTAGGCACCTCAAGTGGCGCCCTATATTAAATTCCTTAGGTGTTTCGTGTTTATTTTTATGTTGTTTATCTTAAGAGATTAAGTACCCCTTTATTTTTTTTTGTAGTTGACCCATTCCACCCCCCTTATCTTTTACTTATCCACGACCCCAGCTCTCCTACCAAACCCTGAGTGCCGTTCGCACAAGTAGCGATTATTTTGCTTGCCCTATCTCCACCCCCTTAGTTTCTTCCCCCAATTTTCTATCTCTTGTGTTAATGCCCCCTGTGGTAGGCAAAATATTTTCGTTACAACAGTAATGTGAAATCAAGAAAATTATAGAAGGCACAGATTTAGGTATTAATCTGAATTTGATTTCGAACACTTAGAAATCTTCGGTTTTCTAAGTTTTTGGTTTTATTCTCAGATGGCGCCTTTAGCGTCTGTATGAAGACATGTTATTATTATTTTGTAGAGCGGAAGAGATTTGATTTCACGTTCAAGGCTTCTACACCAGTCGCTCTGACGAGTCCTATTTAGATAAAGTACGTATAAGCGAATAGTAGAGGCACTATACGTGAAATCAAATCTTAACTGTCTTTTCTATAAGGAAAATATTTTAAAAAGGATTATTAGCACACTACTACATAGGTTTAAAACTATGTATTATAAAAAATAAATTTAACTCGTAATACCTCTTAGTAAGCATTTAATCTTAAAAGAATACAAAAAAAGCATTTACATTAGTACAAAAATTTTTGCAAATAAAATAAGTCAAATAATGGAAAAGAAAAGTATTTTTGATGTTTACACATTCAAAAATACTTTTCTTTTCCATTCTCTGATTTGTCATAAGTGAATACAAAACTATATCAGTCTTTTCATTTAAATAAAATAAGTATACCAACAAAATAAAAATATACAAAACTACTGTCACTGTAGACATTACTTCCTTCTTACTAGATTGGATTGAAAGGACACCAAGATACCAGGACGAAAGTAGGATCTGCCTACATGGCAACGACAAGAGGCGTTGAGTCTATAGAAGGTAAGCAGAATGATTTGCTCAATGTTGTATACGAGCAATTGTGTTATATGGAGGAGGTTCTTGTATGTTTTGGGCAGGCATTTCCATATATGGATAAACCGAGTTGGTTTTCATGCGTGGTGGAGGACTTGGAGGAGGTTTAACGGCGGATTGTTACGTCAGAGATATTTTGGAGAAACATGTGGTTCCATAGGCGGAATTTATTGGTGATACCTTTATTTTATTGCATGATAATGCACGATGTTATACCGCACGAGTCACCACCACCTATCTGCCTGAGATCGGTATACCTTCAATAAATTGGCCTGCGTTGAGCCCGGACATAAATCCAATACAGCGTGTTTGGGATGAGCTTAAATGGAGAGTCCGGAATAGAAATCATGCACCAAGGAGCATAATGGAATTGAGAGCTACGCTTAATGATGAATGGAAAGCAATGCCTCAAGAATTTATTAGAAAAGTCATTCGATCCATGCGAAATCGATTGAAAAGTGTAAACTTTAAATTAAAATTAATTTTGTAGTTGATGATTTCTCTGTTCATTACGTCTTTCTTGGGATAGCTCCAATGATGAATATTTGAGAAACTCTGTTCGTATTGCATCAATAAAACAGACTTGTGATCAGTATGGACTAAAACTCAACGTTAAGAAAACTAAATATATGATAGTTAGCAAACAAAATTATATACATGATGACGGTATAAAAGTCGGAGATGCCACACTGGACAGAGTAGAGAAACTCGTGTATCTCGGCAGTAATATCAATGAGAGCTGGGATCCAACCACAGAAATTAAAAGCCGAATAGAACAAGCCCGAGCTGCCTTTGTAAAAATGAGAAACGTACTTTGTAGTCATGATCTTAGCATTGACCTTAGAGTTCGTATGATATCTTGCTACATCTTTCCTGTCCTGCTGTATGGAGTAGAAGCGTGGACCCTAACTGAGGCTATGCTTAAACGCTTGACAGCCTTTGAGATGTGGGTATACAGACGACTACTGAAAATAAGCTGGGTCGACAGAGTTAGAAATGAGGAGGTCCTTAGACGGCTGAACCAAACAACACAACTGGTCAATATAATAAAGAAACGCAAGCTGGAATAGTTCGGTCACATCATGAGACACCCTGAAAAATATGATCTTTTATATCTGATCATTCAGGGAAAGATCCAAGGTAATCGTGGTCCTGGTAGAAGAAGAACATCATGGCTGAAAAATCTAAGGCAATGGTATGGAAAATCAACTACATCGTTATTTAGAGCTGCTGTCAATAAAGTCACGATAGCGAATATGGTAGCCAACATGATATCCAACGATCGATAACGGTCATGGAACTAGAAGAAGAAGTTCGTATTGCATATTGTTTTTATAATGCGTCTTCCAAATAATGAAATAGCAGTTTTTGTAAGTTTAATAAACAAATAACGCTTTGGAGTCGATTGATTTGCACTCAATTGTATTTAAAGAGCTATAACTCTGAGTTAAGTGTAGCGGTTTTAGTGAAAGTGAAAATCTTTTTTTATCATTTGTACACTGATAATAATTTTTCGTGATGTAATATCAACCCTTAAATATCAGAATTACAGATATAAATAGATAAGATATAGAAATATAAATAATATTATAATTCATACTCGTGTAACATTTGTTTATGTAAACATTCGGTAATTTGAATCAAGGACATTCATAAATAACATACTCTAATTAGAACTGGTAGTCAGCACTATTATTGCCGATCACCACATGCTTGGCGTAGGTCATGAACAAACTTGACATACTAATAAGTAAACATTTGCTGATATAGCAAGGACTACTATAAAAGCCCCAACAAACATTCTCTCGGGATCTTAATTATTATTATACCGACACGATGGCCAGCGTCAATTAAGTACTGATATATTTAAGTTTATAATAGTGAAATATTGTACAAAGCAGTGATTAATAAATGGGCAACTAGTTACAACAATATTATTTACTACCCAAGATAATATTTACCATATGGCGATCCTGAATTGGTAGAAACCAGGAGTCTTCGTTCCAGAAGTACAGAATGGGAGGAAAGTCATCCAAGGAAGATCTACAGGAGAATGGAGTTGTCAACAGCAACTTCATAGTAAAAAGTAAAGATGTCAGACCAGGCGAAGAAATAAAAGTACTCTTATACATCATTACCACGGTCCTGATACTAAAATTGGTATGGTCGTTATGGAAGGCGCATAGGAGAAATATGAAGCGGAGCATACACCGGGACATGGCAGCGAGATCAACAACAAATTTAGACGTTTAAGTGGTGAGTCTGCATATTATCTATTTTTTTTGCACTTCCTCACACGTATATTAACATAGCAGTTACTTTGTTAAATATTAATTATTATTTTTATGACTTTTTAAAGATAATTTCACTTATATTTTAGTATGGATAATTTTTAATTTATTAATTTATTGAATTTATTTAAATTTATTGAATTTATTGAATTTTAATGGGTATTTGACGATATTATATATATTTTTTTTTTTGCTACATTATTCTCGAATTTTATCGTACTACATAAGACTATCGGATTTGTGTTTTCGTTCTTAAATGCCTAGCAGTTGGGAAGATTTTGTCAAAATACTTGAAGCCATTACGCAGGATATTACTAAGCAGAGCAAAAGAGTGTTAAAAAAGGAGATACCTAAAAGCAAGGAGGTAAAAACTGAGATAACGACACAAATAATTGAAGCTTATAATAGATTGGTACACCTCATAACCAAAAATTGGGATGCACTAACTGATATCCAGAGAGAAACTTGTAAGAGATACTTCAACAAAAACCGAGACAAAGTCATACGATCATTCCAAGCTATAAATTCCAGAATATTAGTTCCTAATCTGATAAATCAACAGATTGATAAGAATATAGAAGAAGATCAAAGTGACACGGAACAAGAAGAAACCATGGCGCTTAGCATCAATGAATTTTTAAACATTGCAAGCAAAATCTTACCAAGTGAATTTGACGGAACCACAGGCAAACTACAATCCTTCGTGGACGCGCTCGAACTTTTACAGAAAATAGCAGTAGGACATGAGGAAACAGCGATAAGCCTCATAAAAACAAGGTTAACAAATAAAGCCAGAAACTTAATAACCACAGAAGACACTATTTTAGACATACAGGCAACACTGAAGAGAGAACTAAAAGGTGATACGCCGAAAACGGTGATAGCAAAACTAGACAAAAAGAAGCAAGGACATAAAGATGCAGCTGTGTACGCAGCCGAGGTTGAGGCATTAGCCGAACAATTAAAAGTGGCATATATAACAGAGGGAATGCCAGGAGATTTAGCTAAGAAATATACAACAGAGGCTGTAGTAGCTACGATGAAACGTAACGCCAACACAGACAAAGCCAAGCTAATATTAGAGGCAGGCAATTTCACAACCCCACAAGAGGTGATGTCAAAATTCCTATCAATAGACACAACAGAAGACAATGTACATGGAAGAGTGTTAAATTATGAAACATACTATAACAAAAGAGGGAAATTACAGCACAAAAGAGGATATCATAATGGATATAACCAGTGGAGAAGACCAAATTTCTCGCAACAAAACAATGGAAAAAGAGACCACCGTCAACATGAGCAAAAAGGGTCCAGAAAATTTGATAACCAGGCACAGAGGGGAAATTCAAGAGGATTCAACAGACATATACGATTATTAGAACTAGAAGATAGTCCGAAGGAATCAGAAAACCCACAGTTGGGGTTTTGAACAAACAACTCTCATCTGAGACGGATGAACAGATGACAGAACCAGAATATTTTATCTACAATTTCGACTTAAACCTTACAAACTTCGTAAGAATAAAAACAGGAATCTTAGGACAAGTAAATACATTTATTATAGACACAGGAGCAGATATTTCAATACTTAAATGTACACAAGACTCTATGAGAGAATATGTAAAACCGAACTCAAAAGCAAGAATAAAAGGAGTAACTCGAGGAGAACTACAAACAATGGGAGAAATCGAAACTACGCTAGACGTACGTGGCAATCTTTTTGGACATACCTTTCAATTGGTAGAAAACAACTTTCCTATACCAACAGACGGAATAATTGGAAGAGATTTTATCACAAATTTTCAATGCATATTAGATTACGCAAATTTGAAAATACATATCAAAAATGATAGAAACTATTACATCAGTACAAATATTTTGGATACTGTAGACGATAGCACAATTATAATACCACCCAGATGTGAAGTTTACAGAACAGTTCAATATTTTCAAAAGTTAAAGGCAGATAGACTAGTGGAACAACAGGAGATACTACCAGGAATATTCATAGCGAGAGCGATAACATCGAGGAATAACCCATATATCAAAATTTTAAATACGACTTACGAAACTGCTACGATAGAGACGGGTACAATCAAAACATCAGACATGAAATTGTTTAAAGTATACAGATTAATCAACGACAGCAAGGACAGGAAGAAAGAACTACGGGAAACATTAAAGCTAGATATACCGGAATACACTCGAGATAAATTAGTATCGTTATGCGAAGATTTTGCAGATATATTTGCATTAAGACATGATATGCTAACATGCAACAACTTTTATGAACAAAAATTGAGAGTAAAAGAACATACACCAGTTTACATAAAGAATTATAGGACACCACATTCGCAGACAGAAGAATTGAATAGACAAGTACAACAATTAATAGACCAAGGAATTGTCGAGCCATCGACATCAGAATACAACAGTCCAGTCGTACTAGTACCGAAAAAAGCTATAGATGGAAACAAAGCATGGAGACTATGTATAGATTTCAGACAGCTAAACAAGAAACTAGTCACAGATAAATTTCCGTTACCAAGAATAGACTCAATATTAGACCAACTAGGTAGAGCAAAATGGTTCTCAGTAATAGACTTAATGTCAGGATTTCATCAGATACCACTAGAACAGTCATCAAGGAAATACACATCTTTTAGCACGGAAAAAGGAGCATTTCAATTTACCAGATTACCTTTTGGACTAAATATAAGCCCAAATAGCTTTTCAAGAATGATGTCAATAGCATTTACAGGTTTAACACCGGAGAAAGCATTTCTGTATATGGACGACATAGTAGTAATAGGAATAACAGAAAAGCATCATTTAGACAACTTAAAAAAGACATTTGAGATATGTCGGAAATTTAATTTGAAGCTAAACCCAGCAAAATGTCAATTTTTTAGAAAAGAAGTTACATATTTGGGACATGATCTGTCGCAGGAAGGAGTATCGCCGGATAAAGCGAAATATTCGACAATAGAGAACTACCCGACACCGAAGAATGCGGAAGAAGCCAAAAGATTCATAGCATTTTGTAATTACTATAGACGTTTTATTCCGAATTTTGCAGAGATATGCATACCTATAAACAGATTGTCGAGAAAAGGAGTAGAATTTTTTTGGTCGCAAGATTGTGAAGAATCATTTAAGAAACTCAAATCATCTTTGATAAAACCACCTATTTTAAAATACCCAGACTTCAACAAACAATTCATACTAACAACAGACGCATCTAATGCAAGTTGCTCAGCAATTCTAAGTCAGAACTATGAGGGAACAGATTTACCAATAGCTTACGCATCGCGCAGCTTCAACAAAGGAGAGCTTAACAAACCTATAATAATTAAAGAATTACTTGCAATCCATTGGGGAATCAACCATTTCAAATGTTATTTATACGGAGCACCAACATTTTTGATAAAAACGGATCATAAACCACTAACACACCTATTTTCAATGAGAGATCCTACCTCAAAACTCACAAGAATCAGATTAGATTTAGAGGAATACGATTTCGAGATAGAATATATAACAGGGAAAAATAATTACGCAGACAGTCTGTCGAGAATATCAACAAATCAGTTGAAAGACTTATATATAGACAACAAACATATTTTAGCTATAACCAGAGCTCAATCAAAGAAGAAAGCCGAAAGTGCGAAGCACAGGGAGATAGAAGAGGAAATTATATCACAACATAAAACCCACAAGCAAACAGTAAGAAAGGTACTAAACAACATGGAGGCGCATAGACTACCAATTTTGTCTTTTGGAGCAAACCGAGTCTCACCAAGACTGAGCATTCGGGTCAAAAACAAAATCAAATGCAGCAAGAGCATGACCACAGGATTTAATCACTTTGATTTAGGTCAATTGTTGGTACAGCTTGATCAGCTAGCGGTAGAGAATGCAATAAGTAAAGTAAAAATATATTTAAATGATATTATTTTTAAATCGTGCACAATTGAAGAATTCATAAACGAAGGAAATAAGATATTGAAAAATGTAGAAATATACATATGTGAAGTACCAGAAGTCATAGAGGACGAACAAGAAAAACTAAGAATAATAGAAGAATACCATAATCACCCGATGTTTGGAGGTCATGTGGGAAATAATAGACTTGTAAAGAAACTAAAAGCAAGATTTAGATGGAAGAACATGGAAAAGGACGTACGTAAATATATTAAAAAGTGCCATAAATGCCAAATTAATAAACCAAAAAGATCACATGTCGAAGAATTTGTGATATCGGACACTTCGTCAAAACCATGGGACATAGTGTATATAGACACGATAGGTCCATTCCCTAAAAGTAGTGAAGGCAATCGATACTGTATCACGATGATTTGCGAACTGACGAAATACGCAGTAAGTATCCCAGTAGCTAATAAAGAAGCTGAAACGATAGCTCGTGGAATTTTTGATAATTTCATACCTACATACGGACTCATGAAACAGATTAGAACGGATCAAGGCACGGAATACAAAAATGAAGTAATGAATGAATTAACTAAAATGCTAAAGATCACACACAATTTTTCAACAGCATACCACCCTCAGTCAATAGGGAGTTGTGAGAAGCTACATAGGACACTAAATGAATACGTAAGATCATTCATAGACGACAACAAAGAAAATTGGGATATGTGTTGCAGAATGTTCACATACTGTTACAATACTACCCCTAATGCATATCACGGTTACACACCTTTTGAATTGTTGTATGGGCGAAAGGCAAATTTACCAGAAGATCTCACACAGGAAATTCAACCATGCTATAACACAGATGCCTATTACAATGAGCTCCGATATAAACTACAAATCGCACACGACAGAGCTAAAACGTTCTTACTAAAACACAAAAAGAAAAGACAAGACGCAAGCAAGCTAACTGCAGCACCTCAACATTTTAAAATAGGAGATCTAGTCCTGCTCCAAAGAGAAGAAAATAATAAGTTTGATAGTCTTTATGCAGGTCCTTTTGTCATAACAGAATTAAATAATGTTAACTGTAAAATTAGGCTAGATAACGGAAAGATTAGGGAGGTGCATAAAAATAGATTATACGCTTACAATCAGTAGACACAAGTGAACGCGGAGATTTTATGAGACAATATTAATGATATCGCGGGAAAAGTGAACGGACAAATGAATAAACTATTTTACCACATATGTTTTAGAGTTAAGATAATGTATATATGTACACAGTAGCATAGGTAAACAGTACTTACTTGAGGTTGAAAAATTTCTCTTCTTCCGAAGGGAAGGAGAGAGAGGAATAAGACAGTTGTAAAAGAGAAATTTTTTTCCCAAAAGGGGATGGTGTAATATCAACCCTTAAATATCAGAATTACAGATATAAATAGATAAGATATAGAAATATAAATAATATTATAATTCATACTCGTGTAACATTTGTTTATGTAAACATTCGGTAATTTGAATCAAGGACATTCATAAATAACATACTCTAATTAGAACTGGTAGTCAGCACTATTATTGCCGATCACCACATGCTTGGCGTAGGTCATGAACAAACTTGACATACTAATAAGTAAACATTTGCTGATATAGCAAGGACTACTATAAAAGCCCCAACAAACATTCTCTCGGGATCTTAATTATTATTATACCGACACGATGGCCAGCGTCAATTAAGTACTGATATATTTAAGTTTATAATAGTGAAATATTGTACAAAGCAGTGATTAATAAATGGGCAACTAGTTACAACAATATTATTTACTACCCAAGATAATATTTACCATAGTGACAATCCCAAATTTCATAAAAAATTAGGTGAAAGTAGTTCTATTCGTATACACAATGTTTACTTAATAATTTATTTTATGTTTACTTATTTGGACACAGTTCTATAACTATATTTTTTTTGGACGCTTAAAAATTCAGCTTTTTGCTTTATAAGTAAGCCAACATATGTGGTCGTTAGTGATTTCTCTCATATATTTAATTATTCTGAAATATTAAAAATTTTTAGAAAGTGACGAAAATTTAAATTTAAAAAAATGTAAAGAGCTTTATAATACTGTTAGTTTTATAAAATATTAAAAAATAATTACAAAGACTATTTCAAGTGTTCTGCAGAGAAAGTGCACAATGGAGAAAATGAAAAAAAAAAGAAAAAAAAGTTTCTAGTCCGTTAACACTGTTGATATAAACATATTTTGCCCTACAAACTAAACTTTTTTCAATGTAATAAAGACCAATGCGTAATATAATACCCTATACATTTTCGAAAATCTAAATTTTCGACACTTTTTAAAAATTTACAATTTAAGCAAAATTAGCGTTCACGTGTTTAATGACTCAGATTAGTTAAAATTAAAACTGCCATAACTTTGGTTCTCGACTACCTAAAAGTTTCCTTAAACGCTTAAAATTTAGGTTTTGTTATCTATTTTAATAATTCGTGTAGTTTTAGTATAACAGAATAATCAAACATATAAGAGAAATCATTAATGACCACATAGGTTTAGCTCAATTTTTAGGTAGTTAAAAAATAGTTAAAATTCCGGTCCAAGAAATTCAATAAGTATACTTTATTGTATATATACAGTGTGGAAACCACTTATGGAATAAAATTGTTCGCGTACTTATTATAGAAAATAATAAAAATTCTGGGACACGTTAACTTTTGAATTTAAATGTGCGCTTGTTAAACATAAATTTAAATGAACTTTGAAAATTAAGGCAATTATATCGAGCACAAGTTTAATTAATCTTGCCCAAGTACTTTCGCTTAATATAGCATCTTCAGGGACATTTCGTCAAATATGGGTTATCCGGTAAGCGTAGAATGTCATGAATATGAATGATAACATAAAATTGTACAAACACTACACTAAAAACAAGGACAAACAGTTTAAAATTAGTTAAAATATTACTACGCTCTACATTCTTTGGCGGTATCAGGAGAGAGAATGATGGATAAAATTAACACAAATGAAATAGCTCGTGGCACAATTATTTTTTCTGATGATTTAACATTTACATTGAACGGAGAGGACAAAACTGTAGATATTGGTTAGCGGAAAATCTTCATTGGATGCGTGAGACACACACTCAATATTCTCAAAAGTTTAATATTTGGGCAGGTATTATAGGAGATCATATTATTGGTCCTATATTTGTAGGTGAGTGAAAGATGGTAAAGCAGTAGGCCCTGATAATTTTCACTTAGAATTCTTAAAACTTATGGATTATGATGGCATAAAATGGTTGACAAATATATTTAACAATATATATGATACAGGTATAATTCCCCAAAAATGGTTAGTGTTAACTTTTATAGATCTTCCAAAAAAACCCAATGCGAGAAAGTTCGAAGACTATAGAATTATAAGCCGTATGAGCCATTTACTTAAAACATTTCTAGAGGTCATTCACAAAAGAATATATACAAAATGTGAGGTACAACTAATAAGAACACAATTTGGATTTCGTGATGCTCTGGGAACACGGGAGGCCCTTTTTGCTGTACAGGTGCTATTTCAGAGATGCAGGGATGTGAATTGTGACATATACGTATGCTTTATAGATTACCAGAAGTCATTTGACAGTATATTAACAGAGTAAAACATGACAAATTAGTGACTCTAATGCAAGAAATTGGAATTGACAACAAAGATCTTAGAATTATCAGAAACATTTACTGCAATCAAACGGCCAAAATCAAAATAGAAGACCAGTTAACTGATAAAATTGCAATAGAACGTGGAGTACGACAGGGCTGTATTTTGTCTCCATTGTTGTTCAATATTTATTGTGAATGGGTATTTAAGGAAGTTTTAGACGGTTCTGCGAAAGGAATACTAATAAACGGTGAATGGTTAAATAACATTAGATATGCAGATGACACTATAGTTTTTGCCGATAATCTGAATGACTTACAGATATTAACAAATCGCATAACAGAAGTCAGCAACAGATAGGGACTAGCTCTTAACACAAATAAAACCAAATTTATGACAATTAGTAAAAAACCAATACTAAACGCTCAACTTACAATCAACCAACAGAATATCGAAAGAGTCGAGCAATATACATATCTAGGCACCAATTTAAATAGGGAATGGGACCACTTAACAGAAATTAAACAGCGAATAATAAAAGCAAAAGCAGCATTCGTTTGCTGCTCGAATGAGAACCATTTTCAACAGTCGAGACATATCATTAAAAACAAAAAGCCGTCTATTGAACTGCTACATATTCACAGTTCTGCTCTACGGAATGGAAGCATGGACACTGACTGTTGCATCTATGAATCCGATCGAAGCTTTCGAAATGTGGTGTTATAGGCGCATCTTACGTATATCCTGGGTTGACAGAGTTACTAACGTGGAGGTCCTGCATAAAATAGAGAAAGAATGTGAAATTCTCATGACCGTCAAAACTAAAAAATTGGAATATCTAGGACATGTAATGAGAAATCATGAACGTTACGGCTTTCTTCAGCTGATTCTCCAAGGGAAGGTAAATGGTAAGAGAGGACCGGGAAGAAGACACATTTCCTAGCCTCAAAATTTACGAAAGTGGTATAACACGACTACCACTGAACTGTTCCGCGCTGCAGTAAACAAAGATAGCCGTGATGATCGCCATCATCTGGAACTGGTAGGCACTTTAAAAAGAAGATATTTGTAGGTGGTAATTTGACAGCGGAAAAATATGTAAGCATGCTAAGAGACGATGTTCTTCCTCAGTTGGATAACTTATATCCCAATCCAATAGATCCGACCCTACCGCATGAAACTGTCTGGTTCCAAATGGATTGAACAAAGGGGTACTATTGAGTGACCAGCTAGGTCGCCAGATCTTACGCCTTTGGATTTTTTCTGTAGGGTTATCTTAAGAACAAAGTATATTTAACACAACTAACTAGCATTGAAAACCTCAAAGAAAGGATAACTACAGAAGTACGGAATATTTCTCCTCAAACTTTAAACAAAGTTCGGGAAGAGTTTTATAGGAGACTGTGTTATTACCTACAATAAGAAGGAGAACATTTTGTGCATGTATTTTAATGTAATCCAATCAATTACCTCGGGTATTCTATGAATTAATTGTCTTAAAGAAAATTATACTTAATTTCAAAATTTCACCTTGTATTATTCATAATAGACCCTACATAATATAGTTCGTTGAGATCAGGTTGTTAAGAAGCTTTTAATAACATAAAAATATACAGGGTGTTTCATTTAAAATACATATTATACACTATGCCAGACTTGCGCGGATCACACTGTACATTCAAATTTATGTTTAAAAAGCGCACTATATCTTGGTCTAAAAAGTGCGAAGAGTATCGAACAATCAGCCTAATGAGGCACATGTTGAAACTGTTTCTTATAGTCATCCATGGAAGTATTTATAGGAAGTGCGAGGAACAAATATCAGACAGACAGTTCGGCTTCATTAACGCAGTGGGTACCAGAGAGGCACTTTTCGGAGTACAGTTACTGATTCAAAGATGCAGGGACGTTAACTGCGACGTATACGCGTGCTTGATCGACTCTGAAAAGGTATTTGACAGAGTTGAACATCAAAAGATGATAAACATTTTAAAAGACGCAGACCTGGATGACAAAGACCTAAGAATAATTTCAGAACTCGACTGGAATCAGACCGCACACATGAAAATTAACGGAGAAGAAACAGATCACATAAAAATACTACGTGGAGTTAGACAGGGATGTATCCTATCGCCGTTGATATTTAATTTGTACTCAGAGAAAATTTTTAACGAGGCTCTTTACGGAATAGACGAAGGCATCCTTCTAAATGGTGAAAGAGTAAACAATGTTAGATATGCCGACGACACCATGGTGATAGCAGATAGTTTAGAGGGACAGAGGCTAATGGACAGAATAAACGAGTACAGTCCAACAGTACGGACTAAACATTAATACCCACAAAACGAAACAAATGATTATCAGCAAGGAGAATATAAACGGGGCTTATCTATACATTAATGGGAATCAAATAGAGCGAGTAAAACAGTATTGCTACCTGGGAACTATTATAAACGAACAGTGGAGCAATATACAGGAAATAAAGTGCCGTATAGGAAAGGCAAGAACGGTCTTTACCAAAACGAGCGCCATCTTAAAAAGTCACAACATATCTCTAGATACAAAATTGAGACATTTGAGATGCTATGTTTTCTCTGTGTTGTTGTACGGGGCGGAGGCATGGACGCTTACAGACACCATTATTAAATAACTTGAATCATTTGAGATGTGGCTTTATAGAAGAATGCTGAGAATATCATGGACAGCAACGATCATGAACAAGGAAGTTCTAGGAAAAATTAAGAAGGAACCAGAGATTGTGTTTACGATCAAACGCATAAAATTGCAATATCTGGGACACGTTATGAGAAATCAGCACCGTTACTCCCTGCTACAGTCTATAGTGCAGGGTAAAGTCAAAGGTAAGGGAGAAACCGGTAGAAGGAGAATATCATGGCTGCGGAATTTAAGAACATGGTTTAAGAAAACCTCAACGAAGCTGTTTCGAGCCGCAGCCAGCAAGGTTATGATTGCCAATATGATTTCCAACATCCGAAACGGATAGGAACCAGAAGAAGAAGATATATTGGTCTATTCCAAACGTATATAATGCTTTTTGTAGCTTTCGTCAAATTAGTACCGTATAATTTTACTTGATTATAAGAGTCCTAAAATTCTCCTGTCCAACAGGTATTTTTATCCGTTAATTACTGTAATATATTTTATATACATAATTTTCTAGCAACAAAATCACCCTTCTCTGGCTTATTTAATTTGCTATAGAGACTTTTGCCACACAATTGGTTAGTCTCTAGTGACACTACAGTTAAAATCCAAATCCACCAGTTGAAAATGATATATAAACTTTAGTTTTTGTGGAATCACCATGTACATATTTTTAGCGTAATAGGTTAAAGCACATTGAAAACCTATAATCCATAAAACTTTTTATTTTTGTTGAAATTATTTTATTGCACCGTGGGTAAAATATAATTGGAGTCCCGCTATGTTACACAGTCCAATGCCTCTAAAAGTAGTAAATGAAAACAGTTATTGTTTTAGATTGTCGTATTTTGGACGCTTTTCATGTATAAACCCGTGCATTAATTAAAATAGGAGTTTAATTAAATTTAAAAGCGCTTTCAATTTAATTTATTTTTTACGCGCGATTTACAGTGACACTTACATGGCGATTCCCTAAAGTCGGACACTGTTATATTTTCATTTGAAGGTTAGTGATTATCCTTATGATTTTTATTTCCTGTCTATTTCAGCTGTTTTAGCTTGCTTATAACTTGATGTGAAGTAAACAATGGTCTACTTATATTTTGTATACAGGGTGAGTCATAACTATTGGGACAAAGAGTAAGGACAGGTTATTTGGACCAAAATATGGCCATTGGGCCAAATATGCCTTAATAAAATGTTGCCGAGAAAAAAGATACAGGGTGTTAAAGTGAATTTTTGTTTTTCGTTTTTTGCTAATAGTTTCCCTGTATATTTATAAATTGCTATCAACATTGGCACACAGGCATAATCTTAGACAAGAAATAGTATTTTATTTACAAGTCTACTATCAAATACAAAACTAATAAACAAAGTTGCAACTAACGTAAGGTTTCCGTTTTGACGATAAATCAAAACTAAACACACTTTAACTTACTCACAAAAACTCTAACTAAATAGTCTCCTCCGATTTCTATGTCTTTTCTAATTCTTTTTATAAAGGATTTTCGGTCGTTAAAAAAATATTATTCTGTCCCCTTATAAGATTAGCTGCATTTTGAATGTATCTGCAAAGTTCGTCTCGTATATTAATTTCATTAGCATAAACTAAGGACTTCGTATGTCCCCAAAAATAAAAATCTAGCGGGTTCTACTCAGGACTTCTTGGTGGCCATTGAAAATCACTGCCTGATGATTTCTAACAGCTAATGAAAAATGATGTGGCGCTCCGTCCTGCATAAACCACATTTTTCTTCTTACATCCTGTGACAGATTATCTAAAATATCACTAAGAGTATTTTCCAAAAAAAAAAAAATAGATAAGAATCTACATTTAAATTCGGAGGAAGAACATAAGGCCCTAGTAGTTGGTCGCCTATAATGCCACACCAAATATTCAATTTAAACTTATGATGAAAACGTCTAGCTTTAATAGCATGCGGGTTTTTTTCTTCCCAATAATGACTACTTCGCCAATTAAAAACCCCTCGTCTGGTAAAAGTTGCTTCGTCGGTGAACATAATATTCTTAATAAAGTGTCTGTCATTGCGATGTTTATTCAGAATACGTTGGCAAAACTGTAACCGTCGTGGAAGATCTGTTTGAAGTAAATTTTGAACAGGAGTGAAGTGAGAAGGATGGAGATTCTCTTTTTTTACAATTCTAACAATGGACGACTGACTTACTCCTGTTGCTGCTGATAGATGTCGTGAACTTATTTTAGGATTTTCATCTACTCGAACCAAAAGTTCATCTTCTTGATTAGGTGTGATTTGTTTTGGTCGACCACCCCGATTTTTAGTGTGAAATGACCCAGTTTCACCTAAACTACGATATAATCTTGCAAAAGTTTTGTGATTTGGTTGTCTTCTGTTTGCGTATAACATTCCATACCTTCTGGCTGCCGAGCGACTGCAAAAATTTTCTTGTGCATATACGAAAATCATATCTCGCATTTTTTTCATTAGTAAAATGATTATGATGAGTCATTTCAATCAAAAAAAGTAATGATTACTTTTAAAAAATGCAACATTACACTACATTGTCACATCAAAAATAATTTACTCTGAACAAATGACATTTACCAACAACAATTATTTGATAGTCCAAAGCATACTTTTCATAAATGAAATAATATTTGAAATCCTTTTTTAAGATCCTAAGCAGTTCGACTGCGTTTATCGAAAACGGTTGAAATTATCATATTTAAACAAGAGTACCAATTTTACGTAAAAATGATGTTTACGTCATATTTTCTAGATTCTCTGATCATTAGGAATGATCCACATGGCGCCCTCTATGACAAAACGTAAAATTGTAAATAAAACACTATTTCTTGTCTAAGATCATGCCTCTGTGCCAATTTTGATAGCAATTTATAGATATACAGGGAAACTATTAGCAAAAAACAAAAAACAAAAATTAACTTTAACACCCTGTATCTTTTTTCTCAGCAACATTTTATTAAGGCATATTTAGCCCAATAGCCATATTTTGGTCCAAATAACCTGTTTTTAGTCTATGTCCCAATAGTTATGACTCACCCTGTATATGTATGTTTGATTCTTTAATCAGCAAAGTTTCATTAGTAAAACTCAATTGCGTTTCTCTGCAAAAATAACAACTTTATTATACAATATTTAAAGCTTTTAACTAATATTAAATAAATAAATATTAAAATGACGCATCTTATGGCAGTAATGAAAATTAATAATGACAATACACAATGTCATTGTCAAAAGCGAAATAAGATTTTGACAGTGGCATAACAAATTATTTAGAATCTAAATTACATAAATTGTCTCAATTAAAAAAAAAAAACATTAAATTTGGTTGAATAGAGGGGGAGATAATTGAAATTTTTATGCTCGACGCGATTGTGAATGCGTAAAATCAATTTCGATTCAGCCACGACGGCCGCTCTCATGTAAATTTTTTGACGGATGTAATGCTTTTAATTCACATTTTAACCAACTTGTAGTGGCCTGTAGCTAATGTAAATTTGTACCCAATTACTGATTTGTATAGAAAGTTTTATACATGGACGTATAAACATAAATGGACACAGCAATAAGATACCTTTAACACACAATGTTTTGAAGCTTCGATAGAATGTGATGCTTCCGCAATGAGCATAAGCGTGCTTGAATTTTTACTCGCGGGTACTTATTCAGATTTTAAAAATTGGAAGTAGTAATAATGTATAAAAACACGTTCAAAGAATTAAAACAAAACGAGAGTTTAACTATTAACAAATCAAGTCTTTATAGAAAAATTAAAATACAATTTTATTTGCTTTAAAATTAATACAATTAAATATAGTTGAATTCAAGTTAATTTTTTAATAGGTATCAAAATAATGCAACAATAAAAAATCTTGTTATTTTCTCCTAAATTTGCTACCCAAATAGTTCGATCGTCAATATTATTTGGAAACCTACATAGAAAAATAAATGAGTTTTATTTATTTCACTAATTTATTTGTATCCATGAGAAATATTAAATTAAAAAGGTACTAATCAGATCTTTTTTAATTAGATGATGTCTACTTACAATTTAAAAATGTCTACTAATTTCATGAACTCATATCTTATTCAATACATTAATGAACATGAATAAACCCAATGGTACGCATATTAAAATGTAAACAAACACGCTTCCTCATTTTTCCATCTTAAATAATGTAAATTGTGTGTACTTACAAATGAAATGAGAGATCGGGATGTAAATATTTCGTTTAGTTTATTTCACTTTCCACAAATATCACTCAAAATACAGCCAAAACATCGAAAAATAACTTTTCCTCATCTACTATAAAAAGTAAACAAACATGGAACAGCATTTGAAGTTTGACGTAGATCCAGAAGACAGAGAAATGTAAACAACCGTTGCCATTTATAAATAGTTTTCAGTGCTTCTACATATAAAATAATTGATTGATATCTATTATACGCTATTATTAAATGATAATGCACACTATGTGCACACTTGATATTTTGATTACAATTAAATACATTAATCTAACCAATAAATTATTATTTTGGTTTGATAGCATCTGTAGAGTATAAAATACGGAGTAATATTTTCAGCGACGCGCGAATAAGAAATTTTAAAACAAATCGTGACAACAGTTGAAGGTGCTGAGAATGTGACCTATTCAAATAATTTTGACTACACAATTTTATGTAAATAACTGAGTCCATCTGTGTTTATACGTCCATGGTTTTATACTTCTATTCTAAATTGCAGTCAACTTTGACCGATTATAACTCCGGAACTTATGAATCGGTCATTTTATTTATTTTTTCTTTTTAAGCGTTTTCGACGCACTCTTAGCATCCATTTTAAGAAATAAAAACGATAAAAACATGATGAAGTTATTCAATGATGAAGTTATAAGTCTAACATTTAAACAAGTTTTTAAAAAATTCCTTAAGCTTTTCTGATCGACTGATTTTAATTTTTTAAAATGGTTTTAAAACCTTGAATATTCTTCTATATGTCAAAATGTTTTTGTATCTTTATGTATGTTTAATTAAGTATCTTAATGTTTTTGACCTGCGAATGAGAATTATTCATTTGAAAAAAAAATAGTTGCAAAATTATTTTACAGAACCTATTAAATCCATTTTAATGAAATTTTGTGTGATAATTAAACATAACAAAGAGTTTTTCTTTCTCGGAATAAGATAGTCCTAAGTTTGATTTTAGTCTGGAAAATAAGACGGTCAGTTAGAGAAAACCAAGACGGTCATGGAGAGAAGATGTCGAAGATACAATGACCACCAGAGATTTAGAAACTGAAGATTGCTTCGACAGAAAATGCTGGAAATTAGTATGCGAGAAAAAGAATGGAGGAGAAATGAGGAAAACCATTGTTGTTTGCTATTGGTTTAATAATTGTGATTTCTTTATCATAGTTTTCTTGGGACATAGGGATGTCGAGAAGTCTATGGACATAACATTAAATAGCGGACATGTAAAAAAGGATGATTAGGTGATGTCGGTATCATATTATGATCAGTTTAAGTAGATTTTCTGAAAATTGAAAATTCTAATGTATAACAAGAAGACGACGAAGAAAACGCTGGATAAACGTCAAAATAAACATCAAAATTTACTAAACCAGTTGAGAACATCAGCCTACTATATGAGTAACATCAGCAATTTAAAATTATTTTAAAATAATAGTGTAATAATATATATATATATATATATATATATATATATATATATATAATATATAATATATATATATATATATATATATATAATATATAATATATATATATATATATATATATATATATATATATATATATATATATAATATTATAGTAAAATAAATTTTGAGTGAAAAAACTTTATGTTTGACGTTTCAACGGCCACCTCTGAAATCGTTCTTAATATACCGATTTTGAGTTACTTGGAAAAGAAAAAGATTTTTTGAATACTTTAATTTTATCTGCCTCATTTATAACGACAATTTAGCTATATACATTATACATTTTAAAAGAGAGGTCTTGAGGAAATTATGTTATCAATATTTTTGAAGTGTATACATTTGACGACTTTATTTAACGATATATCACTTAATTATATAAAGTCAAGTAATATCAACAAAAATAATAATAGCATGCAATTGGTCTTTGAAAAAGACTTTTGGAAGTTAATTTAAAAATGTTTAACAAAGAAAAAATGTCGCCCATATTATACTCATTGATATAAAAACTCTTATGGTTAACTCTTCTTATATATCTGCTCTATAGGCTTCTTTCATATATTTCTTTTATGTATTAATGTATTGTTTACAAAGAATCTTTCATTTCTCATTTCTCGCCTCGCGCTATTATGATTTCGGCTGTATGTCTTTCCATTGACGGCTTGGAAGATTGGTCTACTCGTATTGTGAGTTTTTGTGTTGTCACAAAAAAGACGATAAGATGTAGTCTTATTGGAAAGAAAATCGTAATATATACTTAATAAACCGTATTCAAGCGAGTATGTGGGTGTTTCCGTTATTAATTTCTTGTGATGAATTCGTTGTTATAATATATACGCAATTTCAAAGATATAATACCAAATAAACAAAAATCTTGAAATGAAATAAATGATATCAGTAAACAAGTCTCTAAATTTACTCCATATCAGTGATCGAATTCTAGATTGTACTTTAGGAGTAAGTAATTCCAATACATGAAAAGTTTCAAGAAAATATCGGGTTTTTTAAAGTAAAATAAGAGTAGAAAATGAGTTTTAAAATATTTACTGGGAGTTGATGTAGAGCCGCCGACGAGTTAACATCGTGAGCGTTTCAGCATCGAATATATCGTTTAAAAACTGGTGTAGTGTGCCTGATGTGGTTTTTGTACGATAAGAACAATTAATACCTTTTTAATAAAAAGTGATTTGAAACATTATTGTATAAAAATAGTTAATACAAATAATTTGCCGGCCCTATAGGCCAGGCATTGAGAATTAAATTGTTTAGTTAATACCAACAATTGACGTGTAGCTTATGTGTACATGAGTAGCACAGGAAATAACATCAAACCAACTGTTCCTTCCACAACAATGTCTCAACAAGATTCATCAATCCGCAACAAACAAGATACATCAAACAAAAACACTTCTACAATGTCGTATGTAACAGCAGCAAAAACAACACCGAAACCAACCTACCCAAAGAAAGAACAAGCAATCATACTCCATGCCGAAGACAGCCTCAAATTATTTGATTATGTAAAAGCAATTGGTGATATTATCGAACCCAGGAACATCTGTTTCGCCTCCAGAATCTCCAACAACAGGGTCTGTATATATTTAACTAATAAAAACATAGTAGATGAACTTGTAAAATCTCATCCTACCATACAAATCGGCTCCCTAACTTTAAACATACGTAAACTCGTTTCTCCTACAAAGAGAATCTTAATATCCAATGTCTCACCGTGTATCCCACATGAAATTATCGAAACCGCTGTTAAAAGCCTAGGTCTAAAAATTGCCTCCCCAGTATCATTTCTTAAAGCAGGTATTCCGGGGGATGAATTCTCACATATCCTTAGCTTTAGAAGACAAGTTTATGTATTTCCGCCCTCCGAAACCTTTGAGCTCCAAACCTCCCTTGTGCTCTCTTTCGAAGATAATGAAAACCGCATCTTCCTTTCTACTGACAAAATGGAATGTTTCGTTTGTAAAAGATCAGGGCATGTCGCTTCAAATTGCACAAATCCGCCAGAAAGTACCTCTTCTGACCAGACAATCGTTTCATCTCCTTTAAGAGCCGAATCCACGTCTACTGAAAAAAGCCCAGAAACCAACACTGTACCTTTTACACCAACAGAGACATCTCCTCCAGTCAATAATATACCACCTACGTCGTCAAATAACAACTCCTCATTAGAACAACCAAGTCAACATATTACAGATACACAAACACACTATAAACGCACACACTCAGAACTTTCATCTCCTAGTGACAGAACTAGCATAACTGAAGAATCCACTCATAGTGAACAAACTAATATTTATGCCGGGTTTTCCAAACCACAAAGCAAGAAAAAACTTAAACGGTCAAATTGTGACTCAACCCTATCCGAAATAGCAAAAACAATTATACGCGAACTTTATAAAGAAACCCCACAAATATTCATAATCCCAGCAGAGAACATAATTTCTCTTCTTGAAAATTGTCACGGTAGTAGCGATCCATACACAGAAGCATTAAAATTTACACCGGACATCAAATCACTTATTTGTAGTTATACCAAATCTATCCCAACCTTAATGAAAAATCAACCAAAAATAGGCTAACTTGTCTTATAAAAAAATTTAAGGACAAAACCGAACTCTTAATGGGTGATTCTACAAAATTACCCAATCTTGACTTCTCACATGAAACAACTGACGATGAGTACATCTCTGATACATCTCAAAACTCACAGACATCTCAAAAATCCTCTCATTAACAAATTCATAATTATCCAATGGAACTGCGATGGATTCTATCCTCGCCTGGCACGCATACAACAACTTATTTAAGAAACCAATCCTGACTTTATTTGTTTACAAGAAACAAACTTTACAGAAACGCACAACCCTCATCTAAAAAACTTTATTGGTTATCAACATATCAGAACTACACACCGACGCGCTAGCGGAGGAACAACAATTTTCGCATCAACTGAAATTTTTCACCGTAAACTTCACCTAAACACTGCATTAGAAGCTGTTGCTATAACAGCATGGTGTCCAGAACAAATCACAATATGTAGCTTATATATTCCTCCTAATTATACATTGACAAGCACTGAATTAGAAAACCTAATATCTCAAATTTCTGGCCCATTTATTATGGTTGGAGATTTTAATGCACACAACACTATGTGGGGATCCAAAAATACATATGGTAGAGGTAAAATAATCGAAAATGTCATTAACAATACTGATATTAACTTATTAAACACAGGAAATAGTACATACTTTCATGTTCAGTCAGGAAGCTTCTCATCAATAGACTTAAGCTTATGTGATCCCAAAATACAGCCGTTACTAACCTGGCATACTATAGATAGCTTATTTGATAGCAATCATTTTCCCATTATTATTACTAACAATGCAGTCAAATCGGAATATACAAAAACGAGATGGAAAATCTCAAATGCTAATTGGGAACTCTTCAAACTAACTGTAAAAGAACGCACAGATGTACTCAAATATCAAAATAACATAGACGAAGACATAAAACAACTAAACCATTGCATAGTTTCATCCGCAGAGGAGTGTATCGGCAAATACAAAATTAACCCAAAACAAAAACACGTTCCCTGGTGGAATGACTCATGCAAAACAGCAATACAAGAAAGCAAAAGAGCTTTAAAACAGATTCCGAAAATCTCGCACTCTAGCTGACTTAATAGATTTCAAAAGGCTCAGAGCAAAAACAAAACGAATAATAAAAAACAGTAAACAAAATTCATGGAATCATTTTACCAGCTCTATTACCAAAGATACCCCACCGACTCAAGTATGGTCAAAAATAAAGAGAATGAAAGGACATTACACATCATACAAAATTCCAGCTCTCACCATTCAGGACAAAATAATTACAGATGACCAACAAATCAGTGATATGCTTTCCCAACATTTTCTCAATAAATCAAATAATTCTACTAATCCACATAACGAAATTGATGCTACTCAAAAAACGTACAATACTAATCATCCCATTAATATACCTTTCAGTTTCCAAGAACTAAATGATGCCCTTTTTTCAACAAAAAGCTCAGCTGCAGGTCCTGACGATATTCCCTCTATCTTTTTAAAAAACCTTCACCAAAATACATACGAGAAAATACTCCAACTGTTCAACAAAATTTGGTCTTCTCAAAAATTCCCGTCACTATGGAAACAATCCCTAGTCATTCCTATCAAAAAAGGCGATCAATCCCTAGACACGCTGAACTCATACAGGCCAATCTCTCTCACCTGTACATTATGTAAACTTTTGGAAAAAATGGTTAATAAAAGATTACTTTGGTACCTCGAACAAAATAAAATCCTCGACCAATTTCAATCAGGCTTCAGACCAAATCGATGCACCTTGGACAATCTTGTACTTCTGCAATCAACAATTGCGACTGCGCTATCTAACAAAAATGAAGTCATTGCAATTTCCCTTGACATCGAAAGCGCTTTTGACTCTATACCGATTTCTGTGATACTAAACAAACTAAGCCAGAACAAGCTATCCGGTAATATATATTCGTTTATAAAAAATTTTCTCACAGACCGATCCTTTAAAGTAATTACTAATGGCAAAACTTCCTCCCAGCACACAACCGCAAACGGTGTCCCACAAGGGTGTGTTCTAAGCAGCACACTATTTCTCCTTAGTATTAACGATTTTAGCTCATTTATAAACGACCCTGTGCAATACGGAATATATGCCGACGACATAGTATTATTTTGTCATGGAAAGGTCACTTCTAGCACAAATGCTTTACTACAAAATACGCTAAGTAAAATAAACAACTGGGCCAGTCAATCGGGCCTAAACTTTTCCTCATCTAAATCCAAAGTTATTCATTTTACTAGAAGACAAAACACGCAATCTCCAACCATTACTCTGAATGGAAATTTTCTCCAAGTAGTAGACCAAATAAAGCTTCTCGGCATTATTTTCGATAAAAAACTTTCCTGGAGACCACACATTCGAGAACTTAAGGGTAGCTGCCTACAAAGAATGAATCTCCTTAAATCACTAGCCCATTATAGTTGGGGAGCCGATGAGGAAACACTACTAAAAATATATCGAGCTCTTATTCGCTCCAAACTTGACTATGGTAGTGTTCTCTACATGTCATCAAGTAAATCACTACTACGTTCACTTAATGTCGTCCACAATACTTCCCTTCGACTTTGTTTAGGAGCATTCCGATCCAGTCCGGTGGAAAGTATTCATGTAGAATGTTTCGAACCTTCTCTTCATCTAAGACGACAACAACTTCTACTGCTCTATTTCGCTAGAGTTTCAGCAAATCCCACAAATCCCACAAGAAACCTCATCTGTAATAGACAATTACCAGCTACTAATAATCCTAGAATGGTACCGTCCACTATACAGATGCTACTTCCTTATTCAGATATCAATCTGTTGTCGACCAGCCCTTTCACGGTCCCTCAAACCCCTCCATGGATATGTAAACTTCCAAATTTTAATATCGAATTATCCAAATATAATAAGAATGAAATATCACCTTCCATTATCAAACAAAGATTCTATGAAATAATACATCAATGCAACTTCGATAAGATCCTTTACTCAGACGCATCTAAGACTGAAGAAGGTGTTGGTTGTGCTGTTACAACGACTACAACCACCGTCAGCTTGTTTCGACTCTCCAGCAATTGCAGTATTTATACTGCTGAACTATATGGAATACTACAGGCGGTGAAATCTCCACTCAATGATGTAAAAACTGTAGCAATCTGTACAGACTCTCTGTCCTCCATGCAGTCCATAAGAAACGTACATTCTATCCACCCAATAGTTCAAGAAATCCAGAGCATATGTAATCGTCTTCAAACTAATGGAGTAGCAGTAACGATATTGTGGGTCCCATCACACGTTGGTATTCCAGGTAACGAAAAAGCCGATCAAGCAGCAAAACAAGCATGTTCTCTTAACGTTACAACAGATATTCAAACATCATTAGATCTAAAAAGAACAATCAAACATAAAATAATGGACCTTTGGAATGATCAATGGAAAAAAAGCAATACCAAGTTAAGCGTTCTACAACCAAACATTTTCTACCACAAGCTCTCACCAATGAAAAGAAAGGACAAATCAATCATTCGAAGATTGAGAATAGGACACACACGCCTTACACATGGACACCTAATGAATTCCAGTAATCCGATTTTGTGCCAGTATTGCAACACCACGACTTCCGTAGCACATGTACTTCTTGACTGTCAACACTACCTAGCGGCCAGAAGAAAATTTAATCTTGGTAACAACCTAAAAGACATTCTTACTTCAAACGACAGTAACTACGAAAATATATTAAACTTTTTAAAAAACACAAAGTTATACAATTTAATTTAAAACAAAATGTATTAAAAAAGTGTATTGTAACTAATTTGTACTGCATGTAAAATATTAACCATGTAAATATAAATGTAAATTGTACCTGTGTCAATGACCATTAGCTGTCGAGACACATTTGTTCGAAATAAAAAAAAAAAAAAAAAAAAATATTTACTAGTTGGTTGGCGGTAAAAAAACTCACGACAGTTTATAAAATATATCTAAATTAGTCCTTGGTCATATTAGGAACACACGATGTTCTTTATTATGGTGTTACAATTAATCAAATTAAATAAATTATTTATTCAAAGATATTAATGGAATTTATTTAGTAGCAGATGAGATGAGAATGATCATAATATTTATTTTCAATAATTTGGATAGATAAGAATTAAGTCTTTATTATATGCCAAAAATTTTTATAAACATTTTGCATTTGTGGCAAAGTAACATATTCTTAACGCCATCCTCATTGCAGACGAAACAATACCATTTCTTCTACAGTTCTCCAGACCTTCTCAAATATCGGAGTATATTCCAGTTTATTATTTATCCCTTGTTTCCACTCTCTTCTCATCTGACTTTGCGTCCACTGCTGGACATAGGCCTCCCTCATTTTTATCCATTGTGCTCTGTCTTGAGCACTTTTTATTCAATTTCTTGACACGTTCTTGAGATCGTCAGTCCAACGTGTAGGGGTCTTCCTCTACTTCTTTTGTTTAACCTCGGTCTTCACTCAAGCAATATCTTCGTCCACCTTTCATCAGTGATTCGGGCGACGAGTCCTACCCAGTTCCATTTCAGTGTGACAATTCGGAAATTACATCGGTAACTCCTGTTCTTCGTCTTAAGTCTTCATTTCTAACTCGGTCACGAAGCGATATACTCCGCATTGATCTTTCCACTTTTCTCTGAGCTATTTGCAGCGTTTTAGAACTTGTAGCTGTCAATGCCAAAGTTTCGGCACCATAGGTCATCACAGGCAACACACATTGGTCAAATGTTTTACGTTTTAAAGAAATTGGTATATTGCTTTTAAAGATGTCTTTGAGTTTTCCATAGACTACCCATGCTAGGTTTATTCTTCTTCGTAGTTCGAATATTTGGTTCTCTTGTAATCTTTATTTCGTGTCCAAGATATATGTAATTTTACACCAGCTCTACTTCGTTGTCTCCAATATTTATATTTCTGCTAGGTACTAGGTTTGTCATGAATTTTGTTTTGGAGATGTTTATTTTAAGACCCACACTGGCACACACTAACTGAAGTTCATTTAACATTGTACATATCTCCTTGAGGTTGTCCGAGAACAAAACTATGTCGTCTACGAATTTCAAATTTGTTAATCTTCTACCGTCAATGTTCAGGCCTTTCTCTTCCCACTTAAGTTTTTTACAAGCATATTCTAGTACTGCGGTAAACAGTTTAGGCGATAAGGTATCACCCTGTCGGACTCCTCTGCCGATTGGGATGTGTTCCGTGTTTTCATGTAGTTTCACCGACATAGCTGCGTTCTTGTAGGTATTGTAAATTACCCTTGTATATCGGTAGTTAATGAGGCATGCTTGTAGTGCTTCCAGGATTTTGTCAAATTCTACCGTGTGAAAGGCTATATGGAAATCTACAAAAGCCAGAACGAGTGGTCGTTTGTATTCAATTTGTTCCAAATCCGTTACGAAATCCCGCTTGTAACAACTATTTTGCTTACCACAGGGTAAGAATATGGGGGACAAGATTGGGCAAACAAAATAATCGAAACAAGTGCATACGACACTCAGTTGGTTGTTGGAGAGCTGGGTCGTGGATAAGTTGAAGATATTGGGGTTGGATTGGGGCAACTACAAAAAAGGAAATAAAAGGTACTTATACGAATCTATTGGACAAACAGAATGAAAATAAACGGAAACACCTCAAGAAATTTAATATAGGGCGCCACTTGAGGTGCCCAATTATACCTATTACAACCACTAGTTGTAACTAAGGAAATAATTGTATAACATCAAAAATATAAAAAAAAATATCTTTTTCAAATAAAACTCAAAATAGATAAGAGAAACAAATTAAACATTTATTATTGTCTCAAACAGTTTTCAAAAATACAGCTTATAAAGCAATACAACTTACAGCAACAAAGGCATATTATATATAAATAGCTGTCCAATACAAATAAAAAGAACTTACATATCTGTTTACAAAAGGTTACAAAATTCTCTGAAATGGTTCCTAGTAGATAATGTGGCCAAATTTTATGGATATCCTTTTATAAAGAATTAAATTTAATCTTTACTACAAATCAAAATAGATTAAAAATCAAACTGTCATACGTCAAAACAAACATTTTTTAAAACAGGATAAAATTATGACATGACAGTTTAAACCAGGCCCTAACATAATATAATTACAAATATATTTTTTTTTTAAATAATTTATAAAAGAAAGCAAATTTTGTCTTTTTAAAAGAAAATGTCTATTTTTACTTTAAAAATTAATAACGTAAATGTTACCTCAGTTCACACGTGTTAACTTAAACTTTTGAACAACTGGCTAACTTCTGCGGGGTATCCAACTGCACATCAATAGAAAGCTTTATTGGAAGCTGAAACTGGCATATCCAAATCAAAACTGCTCCAATATTATTCTACATGAGGTGAAAAGGGCATCTCGGAAAGAACTGGATTTCTCAAAAAACGAAAAACAAAACAGGAACTAAACTTGTTCACTGCTCAAACATCCTAAATCTTCAGCCAAAATAAAAACAGTGGTTACTGGTCACTCTTTCAGAAACGACATATTACTTAGAATGAAAATTCCACCATTTTGGCGAATGAATGCCGGTTTACCACATCATAATTAAAACGACCTTTCGCTGCGAGCAATTATTCATCACTGCCTTCGCTGACCCTCTCGATCTCAATCTCCGAATAGTAACCCCTTTTTTCCCCGCACAAAACCATTGCCATCTTGTCAAATCAACAAATTCTTTACTCAAATTCGTTCAAAACATCCGGCGTTACTGCGCATTAGAAAAAATAATACCAAAGTTGCAATATTTTTCTGGGAACGTTGAAGTTAAAAAGCCATAAATTGTTCTCTTTAGCAAATACGTTTTTATTTATTGAAGAATTATTGCGTATTTAAAAATCTCTACAGACAACACATTTCTAGCGTACCAGGGGCGTACTATATAGAATCGAATTTATATTATTATTTAGATATTAAATATAAAACGCTACAATGCCCCTTCTTAAAAGAAAAAACTCGGATAATTCTTATCCAGTTTTTGATAAAAGCAAAACAAACAAAAACAAAATCAGAAGATGACCTCCTAACTGAGTCGAAACTTCTTAATAATATCTTTTAGATGATGGCTAGCATGGGATTAAACAACAAAAACAAAATTAGTTACAAGAATGGGCTAGCGTGCCATCGATCGCCAGACTCTTTAAAGTCGAGTAGACTGAAATGTTTGACTCTAAAATGAACTGTAGGTGACATGAGTTTCTATGCCTTGGGGGAAGCTAACCTTATGCCCTGCAGTGAACCTCGCTGACATTCACAGCAGTAACACAAGTGATTTGTCGGGCAGGCATAGCCATGACACCTCGTTGCCTAAACCAAGTGCTACGCACAAATCCAAAATAAATTGCTCTACACTTAACAGGTAGGCGTCTACTATCTCCACTATACGCCTAGCGAGACAGGGAATTCGGCAACGGTTCTACAAAAAAATAATTAGGATATAGACCCTAAATCTATATACCTACATATAACAAAATGTGATTCTCACATGTGTCTCCCAAATAAAATAGGTTACCTGAATTAAAATTATCAAAAGTGAAACAATATTCCAAAGGGATGAAATCAAATCAACATACAAACTCGAAAATACAGACATATGGGATAGGATGAACTAATTACTTAAAGATGACATATTGTCCTCATCTGATACAAAAGGCTTTAAATCCTTAATGTGCCACTTACCAAGATCTGAGCCATTTAAATCTGACAAACGATAAACCAGTGGTGACAATTTTTCCTTGATAGTTGCTTCAATATACTTCGGTGCTAGTTTGGACATAAACTTGTTGACAGCACAAGACAAAACCTTATTTCTTTTCCAAACTCTATCACCCACTTGAAATTGGACTTCTCTTCTACGTAAGTTGTAACTCCTAGCGTTACGTTCATATCCTTTTCGAAGATTAGCCTTAACCTTTTCAAAAACTTTATCTAAACCTTTGACTTCTGAAGCATACATGTTACGGTCACCTGGAATTATCTCGATATCTTGATTCTGTTGATCCTTATGATCAACACCATAATAGTTTCCACTTAAAGGAACATGACGGCCATAATTCAGGAAAGCTGGAGTATATCCAGTCACTTCATGCTTTGCAGTGTTAATAGCTTGTCTGATCTTTGCTAAATTCTTGTCCCAATCTACGTGGTCTTTAACATACGTACGTATTGCTGTACCAATGGTTCTATTGTTCCTCTCCACAAAATTACACTGAGGTGCATATACTGGGCTAAACCATACTTTCTGAACGTTATACCTATTACAGAGCTCAATTAAGAGAGGATTGTTCAGATTTGAGGCATTATCACAAATCACATATTGAGGAACACCAAACATTAGGAAAACATCATTTTCCAAAAACTCAACAATATTCTTAGCCGTGGCCTTTCTCAAAGGTTGGACTAAAGTATATTTACTAAACCAATCAGCAACTACTAATAACCACGTATAACCTTTCTTTGAACGAACAAAGGGACCTATCAGATCTATTGCAACTATTTGCTAAGGAAACTTGGCCTCTCTCTGCTTACCCATTTTACCTAATGGAGCATAATTTGGTGTCTTCTGAGCACCACAAACTTTACATGACCTGACAAACTTAAGCACATCAACACGCATCTGGGGCCAATAATATCTTTCCTGAATACGGGACAAAGTTTTGGAAAATCCAAAGTGAGCACACGTAGGTGGCTCATGACAAGACTTCATAACTTCAGACCTTTGTGGTTTGGGCACAACAACTTTCCATTCTACATCATTAGTCTTAAAAGAATTTTTGGTAGGGGCAAACTTATAAACAAAATCATTCTCCACCTTCCACTGTGGAAAATCAAAGGGGGATCGGATTATCTTTGATCTCAAATTATCGAACCAAGGGTCTATTCTATCTACATTAACTTCTAAACAATTAACATGGGGACGACTATCAAAATCTTTCTTTTCAAAAATTGGGTTCACTGATGACCTGTTAGGTCTATTGGTCTTAGACCTATTCGAAAAACTACACTTAGGACAAGAAGATGTGATCACACCTTTGTGACCACAACGCCAACAAGATACTGACTTACTCCTACAGTCACGAGAAATATGACCTGGTCTATTACAATTGAAACAAATAATTTTTTTCGGATTTCTTGGAGCTTGATAAGGGGCAGACTGCGTTACTGGAGGTGGGGACGAAAAAGATTGCATCATTGGAGGTGGGGACGAAAAAGACTGATTTCTTATTTCAGTATTCTCTGGAGGACTGGGTCTATTATTCTCATACTTATGTTTGGGATTGGGTCTCTTAGAAGAATTTTCTCTGTCCTGTCTGTTACCTACTCCACTTCTATCTTGCTTGGTTTGATTATTCACCACATGAACTTGTTCTTTGGGCTTTTCTGAATCATCAATCGAAATACCTGCAAGACCTTTAGTAGTCTGCAACAAGGGCAGGACATTCTGCTCTAAACGTTTTATAGTTGCTACTAACATTTCTACTGTAGCAAAATCTTGAAGGGCTATCAGTGGAATGTAATCCACTAAAATATTTTTCCTCATTATTTTCACTTTTTGGGCTTCACTAGGATATGTTTCCAAACGTTTAAAAAGGTTTTCCATCACTGCTGAATAAATGGTTATGGATTCATTCCTTTTTTGCTTTCTATTTTTAATTTCATCAAAGAGATTATCATTATAATCTGGGTGTAAAAAAGCAGATTTGAGTAGGGCTACCAACTCATCCCAACTATTAATTTTATCTCTAACACTCCTATACCAAATAGCAGCATTACCTTCAAATAACTCAATGGCTGAGCGAAACAGGATGTCTTCGGAAATATTCCGAGACCTAGCAGAATCTCTAACTTTCTCTAAAAATGTGGGAAGGGCTTTACTCTCACCATTAAACTTAATATGTAGATCAGAAATAATTACAGGAGTTGAAACCTGTATTATTGGAGCTGGGGCTGTACAACTGGGAACTACAGGGACTGAAACTGGGCTACTAGTGGATGGTTTTACTAAATCATCAGATAATTCTAGTTTTTCTAACACATCACCCTGTAACAACAACAAATGATCTTTACACTCATTGACAAACTTTTTAACATCTTCCTCAACATCATTCATAGGGAAATTTTCTAATCTGGTATTTAAATGTGTAGACCTTGTCTCAAATCTAGCAAAATCAGCTTTGGTTGATTCTACATTTATCGATTGAGCACTAATACATAAATCTTCTATAATCAACTTAATCTCACACAACTCTGTCTCAGGATCTACTACATTACTAACCAAATCGACTAAACTTGAAGACAAAGTGGCCTCCTTGGCCAACAAAGCTCTTAACATCTTTCTCTTATCATCAACTGTCTTATTTGGGACATTTTTACCTCTTATGAAAAGCTCATAAGATAACTCTCCTGATTTCAAATGATTAACCTGAGTAGGCTTCATTTTTCAAAAATTGGATGAAAATAAAACACACAAAATAACTAAAATCAACTTCAACAACTGGTAGAAAATATGACAATTTTAAGAAACAACCGTTTCCATTTATCACCTGATAGTAAGTCTCACTTGCACTCCCGCGTACTGAAATCCAAAACTCAATCAGTTTGCTGCAACTTCTGCTCTTGACTTAGTAACAGTTGGTAAACAAAAATGAGGTCTTTGACCTGTCTCCCAAAAGTTCACACTTCCACTAACAGGGACTAAAAAAATGGTTTCAAACAACATGGGACAACATGGATACTAACAAAAAACATAAACCGTACATACAGGGAAAGACAAAATACTAATAATATTGAAAACTTGACCTTTGAGTGAGCTACACTAAATGATACCAAAATAAACCAACTCTTGTTCCGAAAACTAAATGAGACTGCTCCTAGTCAAAACTAAAACAGCATCTCCTGATCACAAATATTTACCTGTGGTCATTCAGATACAAGAAAGGATACACAATAAACACACAGTCTACTACTGAGACTAAACTTGTCGAATCTTCTCTACGACTCACAATGACTACTCGTACAACAACTTTAATTAACCTTTGGCATTTAAATACACCTTCAGAGACGGTTAATTAGAAGACAAATTGCATAATACTACTTCTCAACTACATAGCTCAAACAAAGTCCTTCAAACAAATACAAACATTTACTTAAAATGACCGAACAAATAAAAAATTACAAAAACCGATTATTCTGTAAAATTTGTCAAATCAATAAAAAAATAAATGTAACAGTAACTGTATAATTTGCTACTGTTTTTTAAATTCTTTTCAATATCAATACTTCAATCAAAATTCATATTTAAATATTCAACTCAAATATTTGCTTTCATTTACTTACCAATACATATAAAAAACAATACACATATGTTAATATACACAAATATAAATTTTGGTACAAAATACATATATTTAATATATTACAATTAAATATGTTTGAGACAATTGGGGCACTTATTCAAAAGGAAACAAAAAGTTGATATAAATGGCAGAAAACTGGGGAAACTGAAAAAGATAGTGGCTTCAGGAAAAAGGATCAAAAATCTAAAAAAAAAAATGGAAATATTCAAATGCCCCACCGATTGGGCGCCAAAATTGTAACAACTATTTTGCTTACCACAGGGTAAGAATATGGGGGACAAGATTGGGCAAACAAAATAATCGAAACAAGTGCATACGACACTCAGTTGGTTGTTGGAGAGCTGGGTCGTGGATAAGTTGAAGATATTGGGGTTGGATTGGGGCAACTACAAAAAAGGAAATAAAAGGTACTTATACGAATCTATTGGACAAACAGAATGAAAATAAACGGAAACACCTCAAGAAATTTAATATAGGGCGCCACTTGAGGTGCCCAATTATACCTATTACAACCACTAGTTGTAACTAAGGAAATAATTGTATAACATCAAAAATATAAAAAAAAATATCTTTTTCAAATAAAACTCAAAATAGATAAGAGAAACAAATTAAACATTTATTATTGTCTCAAACAGTTTTCAAAAATACAGCTTATAAAGCAATACAACTTACAGCAACAAAGGCATATTATATATAAATAGCTGTCCAATACAAATAAAAAGAACTTACATATCTGTTTACAAAAGGTTACAAAATTCTCTGAAATGGTTCCTAGTAGATAATGTGGCCAAATTTTATGGATATCCTTTTATAAAGAATTAAATTTAATCTTTACTACAAATCAAAATAGATTAAAAATCAAACTGTCATACGTCAAAACAAACATTTTTAAAACAGGATAAAATTATGACATGACAGTTTAAACCAGGCCCTAACATAATATAATTACAAATATATTTTTTTTTAAATAATTTATAAAAGAAAGCAAATTTTGTCTTTTTAAAAGAAAATGTCTATTTTTACTTTAAAAATTAATAACGTAAATGTTACCTCAGTTCACACGTGTTAACTTAAACTTTTGAACAACTGGCTAACTTCTGCGGGGTATCCAACTGCACATCAATAGAAAGCTTTATTGGAAGCTGAAACTGGCATATCCAAATCAAAACTGCTCCAATATTATTCTACATGAGGTGAAAAGGGCATCTCGGAAAGAACTGGATTTCTCAAAAAACGAAAAACAAAACAGGAACTAAACTTGTTCACTGCTCAAACATCATAAATCTTCAGCCAAAATAAAAACAGTGGTTACTGGTCACTCTTTCAGAAACGACATATTACTTAGAATGAAAATTCCACCATTTTGGCGAATGAATGCCGGTTTACCACATCATAATTAAAACGACCTTTCGCTGCGAGCAATTATTCATCACTGCCTTCGCTGACCCTCTCGATCTCAATCTCCGAATAGTAACCCCTCTTTTCCCCGCACAAAACCATTGCCATCTTGTCAAATCAACAAATTCTTTACTCAAATTCGTTCAAAACATCCGGCGTTACTGCGCATTAGAAAAAATAATACCAAAGTTGCAATATTTTTCTGGGAACGTTGAAGTTAAAAAGCCATAAATTGTTCTCTTTAGCAAATACGTTTTTATTTATTGAAGAATTATTGCGTATTTAAAAATCTCTACAGACAACACATTTCTAGCGTACCAGGGGCGTACTATATAGAATCGAATTTATATTATTATTTAGATATTAAATATAAAACGCTACACGCTTGCTCTATTGGCTGGTAGAAATCAAGTTTTTTCTCAAGACAATTCGTTACTATTCTTTTAAAGAGTTTGTATGGGTGATTAAGAAGACTTATAGATCTGCAGTTTTCTAATTCATAATCTCCTTTTTTGTACAATAGAATTACCTCAGCATTGTGCCATTTGTCGGATATATTACTGTCCAAAAGGCACATGTTAAAAAGGTTTTTTATTTTCTTAAGTAGGAAGTGCCTCCGATTTTGATTACATCAGTAACTACACAATCTTTGCCTGGAGATTTGTTGTTCTTAGCTTTTCTTAGGGCTAGTTTTATTTCGTCCATTGTGATTTCCGGTAGTAGTTCTGATCCTTGGTTGACAATGCCCTTTTTCTTTGTTAATATTTCTGGTACTTGATCTTCTCTGCTATTTGCTTTGTTTTGGTTTGTGTACAGCAATTTGTAGAAGCTTTCAACTATTTTAATGGTTTCCTCTCTGTTGGTTGTACGACGACTATTTCTATCTTTAATCTTTATTATCTGCCTTGTCCCCGTTCTTAGTCTTTTTCTCAATACTTTCATACTACTATTGTTCTCAATGGTATGTTCCATTTATTCTTGGTTGTATTTTCGAGTGTGTTGTCTAACAGCTTTGGATATTTCTTTAGTTAATTTTTGTAGTTCGTCGGCGTTAGTTTCCGTTTTGCTTCTCATTTCTTTTCCTTTCTGCATTATTTGCCTAGTAGTTTGGCTAATTTTCTTTTTGAGTTCTAAGTCAGAATTTGTTTGGACTTTTCAGTTAAGCATTTGTTAATTTATTATTTAAGTCGTTTATATTATTTTCTGTTTCAGGACTATTCAGTATGTCGGAAATACATTGCTGAAAACTATCTACATCTGATGGTTTCATCCATGGTTTTGATTTGATTTTCTTTTTAATCATCTTATACCTCTCCTTCTTTGGGTTTATTTCTATTTTACTTCGTACCATTCTATGATCGCTACTGGTAACAAATCTGTTTAGAACCGTGAATACTATCCGTGGTAAAAACTATGTTCCGATTTTAGATTAATTAAGTGTTCGCCACGTCTTCTGACTTCGCTGAGACCGACTATGTCCCACTTAATGCGTTCTAGTTCGCACTCAAGTTCAGTAAGTCTTTTATCAGATAGTAGTGAACGTGCATTATATGTTCCTATATAAAGTGTCGCCTTATTCGGGTAACCTTTTGCTGTCTTTGTCAATTTTTCCTGTCCAAATCCATTGGACAGACTGATAATTTATCAGTGCAAGATTCTGGAACTTGCTGGATTTCCTACTTGCCTGGTGTATTTTCGTTTTTTCAACTAACATTTTTGTGAGGGTTATTTAGCCTTTAAACACCACGCTGGCTAGACGTATTGGTGAGTGTTTGTTTCAGCCGCCTATTCTGGGTTCGACGCTGTTTGCGGCCGCCCATTCTGGATCAGACGCCACGGGTTGTGATAATCTTATACTATGCCTAAAATCAAGTACCGAAATATTTCTTCGTCGCCTTGGATGTCGTTCTGGACTTCATCCGTGATCCTGGACAAGGGACCTTAGCAGGTGTTAGCTTCCCGGGTCAAGAAGCTCCTGGAATCTGCGGAAGGCAGGGATTGATTCACTTTCCCTCATAGGAATCCAATAGAATCCAAAGGACTCCAAAGGTGTTCCTACCCGCTACTTGCTACTCTCTTCTATTCTTTGCTAATTACTTCAACTCCTCTATGGTTTTTTATCTCTCCCTTTCATATTCTTTTGTCTAGTTTAGCCACTTCTTTCTTGACTTCTGTACCAGTCAAGTTTGATCCATTTATACCACCTCACCGAACCAATTCATTTATTTCGTTTTATTTTTTGCCAATGTTGGCTCTTTACAAATGCTATCTTTTATATCTTCACTTCTCACCCTGTCCCACGCCTCTTATTTTCGTAAAATGCTTTATTCCTTTGCATTTATCTCCTGTTTGCTTGCTTTACGTCCATTTTTTCGTTATTTGTTAACACGGTAGACAAGTATTTGAATATGGTTACCTTTTCTACATACTTTCCCTTGTATTAACTTAACTTTTTTACGTCTTGCTTACTTATTTATTTCTCAGTAACTATCATTGATTAAATTTTTTCTATATGTATTTCCATTGTTTTCTTTTCTGTTTCCTCCGCCCATATGTTAAACAATGTTGGTATTTTAATTTTTGAATTTGCCATAAGAGGCCATAATTTTCCTCGTAGGTTCCTATTACCTAAAATATTATCAAGATTGGCTTTCTTTTCTTGTATTCTGCTTACCATTTTGTTCATTATAATAATTATTAATAAGAGCGGACTAAGGCTATCTTCCTATTATTATCAAAGCAAGACAGCGACCACTTACCCCCTTTTGAATGTTTTAGGTGTACTGTATAGCTAACCTGTATTGTAGTAAATCAGCGGTACTCCGATTAGATGGAGAATTTACAGATCAGATCAAAATCTTAAAGGGGTGAGACAGGGGTTCATAATTTCACCACTGATATTCAATCTGTACTCGGAGCACATTTTTGAAGAGGCTTTAAAAGATATTTATAAAGGGATCTCAATAAATGGAGTCAAGCTCAATAACCAGCGGTATACAGATGATATTATAGTGTTTTCCAATACCATAGAAGGCAGCAAAACCTAATGAACAAAATAACGGAAACAAGTAAAAAAAATGGGCTTGATATAAATACCAGCAAAACCAAGCTAATGATCATCAGCAAAGAAAACATAACTGGAGCAAATCTGTATGTGAACCAAATGAGAATTGAACGTATCTCACAATACAACTACTTGGGAACTATAACCAATGAGTCCTGGGACAATACCCAAAAGATTAAATGTCGCGTCGGAAAGGTATATTCTTGATATGAGTTCTGTGTGCAAGAGCCATGACCTCACCTTAGAAACAAAAATAAGGCTCATTAAATGTTATGTGTACTAAGTGCTTCTGTAAGGAGTAGAAACGTGGTCATCGAAGGCGGAAACTTTATCAAAACTTCAGGCTTTTGAGCTATGGTCATACAGAAGGAGGATACCATGGATAGACAAAGTCACCAATGCAGAAGTACTGCGGAATAACACAACTGTGGATTTGGTCAACATCGTGAAGGACCGTAAGCTGCAGTTCTTGGGATATATAATAAGAAATCAAGGCAGATACGAGCTACTTCAATGCATTTTGCAAGGTAAGAGTAAATTAAAGAAAAAAGGGCCCCAGGACGAAGAAGAATATCCTGGCTTGCTAACCTTAGAGCCAGGTATAGAAAGACCTCAACACAGCTATTTCGTATAGCAACCAACAAAGTCATCATAACCAGAATGATCGCCAACGTTTGGAATGGACAGTTACGCTAAGAAGAAGACGGTGTCAGTTAAGAGGAACAGTCGTCTCGACAACGTCGCAAGTAACAAAGATGTCGGTGATGACACCATCATAGTAATCCGATTTCCGCGGTCTAAGCTGTATATAGGTTGACTAAGTTGTTTTACCTTGGCGAGAACGACCACCCTATTTACGTGGACGAGCATGGGACGAAACCCCGTAAGAATATTTTCGAAAGTCGAGTCGCACACCGTTTAAGAGACGTAAGAAATTAGATAATTATTAATCTTTAATAGTCCACACATCAGATATTTGATCTCTAAAAATCATACGAATGAGCTTAATTTTGCTGAAAATGTCAATTTTGCGACTCCAAAAAAGATGCAACAAAATGTACTACTTTTATCCCACGGCTTTCCCCTAAAACGCCACGCCAAATTACCAAGAATCTCTCCTCCGTAGAAAAAAATATTTTTAATAAAAAAAAAATAAAAAATGTAACTGTGATAATTTTGTACAAAAATTTTTATTAGCACTTTTTCTGTAGAATGAACCGTTCTCACACAAACAACGCTTGAAGAGATCAGTGATTTTCAATGTCAATTACGCGCGTGAAATCATTTTTAAATTAAATTTGTAATTTAATAAAACTTGACAGAAAAAATCTTTTAATTGACAAATGTCAGTTTGTATAAAAATATTAAATAAACGTTCTGCGATTTTTCCGATTTTTTACGATTCTCATGAGATCAATAAAATTTATCACTTTTATTGACCGGACGTAGTAGAATTTTCATTATTAGAGATTAATCTTCAGAACTTATAACATGAAATTTTAATTTTTATTAATTTCTAGTGTTAAATCCTCATTTTCAAAACATATTGCATGAAGCATATATGCAAAATGTATACCAAGAAATTTTGGTTTTGAGTTTTGACAACAAATGTAAGGCAGGAACGAGAGAGGCTCTGTTCGCTGTTAACGTTCTCGCGCAAAGACGACTAGATATGGACCAGGATCTCTATGTCTGCTTTATAGATTATCAAAAGACTTTTGATAGAGTACGACATCAGAAACTCGTAAAACTGTTAAACGAAAAGGTTGTGGATAGTCGAGATATACGGGTTATTGCCAATCTTTACTGGAATCAAAAAGCAAAGGTTAGAATCGAAAATGTCAATACAGAAGCAATAGAAATCAAAAGAGGTGTTAGACAGGGTTACATGCTGTCCCCATTGTTATTCAATCTGTACAGCGAAGCTATTTTTAAGGAAGCAAGATCAGAGGAACAACAGGGTATATCAATAAACGGAAAAATCTTAAACATAAGATTCGTAGACGACACCGCTGTTTTTGCAGACAGTCTAGAAGCATTGCAATGCTTAGTAAATAGATTACATCAAGTCAGTATCAAATATGAACTACAAATGAACGTTAGGAAAACCAAGTTCATGATTATTTCTAAGCAACATACAGTACTAAGGCTAGATATCGAGGGAAAACAAGTAGAAAGAGTGAATAACTACAAATATCTGTAATCCTGGGTAAATGAAAACAATGACCAAGGTAGAGAAATAAGGACACGCATTGACATTGCAAGACAAGCATTTATAAAACTGAAAACAATGTTTGTCAATCGAGACCTTCCTCTGGATCTGAGGATAAGAGCCTTAAGATGCTACGTGTTTTCGACTTTGTTGTATGAAATGGAAAGAAGGACACTAAAAGTGGATAATATAAAGAAGTTGGAATAATTTGAGATGTGGTTCTATAGAAGGATTTTGAAAATACCATGGACCCAACGAGTTACAAATGCAGAAGTGTTAAAAAGGCTACAAAAGGATTGCGAGGTCATAAAGCATATCAAAACAAGAAAGCTGGAATATTTTGGCTACATGCCCAGAGGTGCGAAATATGAGATCTTAAGGCTTATAATGCAAGGTGAAATCAAGGGTAAAAGATCCATAGGAAGACGAAGAATTTCGTGGCTGAGAAACCTAAGATAGTGGTATAGTTGCAGCTCAGTAGATCTTTTTAGAGCAGCCGCCAATAAGGTAGGGTTAGCTGTGATGATAGCCAACCTTCGATAGGAGAAGGGACTAAAAGAAGAAGAACTAAGGCACTTAAAATATGCCTAAAACGCAGAATTTAAACTTTTAAAGTACAAACAATCACACGTCAGCAAAAGAGCTAGACGTAGACGGTATTAGGTAAACTTTGTAGCTGAAGTTATATAGTTTCGAAAAAACTACTTGTGCAATCAAAAAAAGCAGCGTTAAACGTTTTAGATTGTTTGAAATGTGAAAGTGCTTTAAAAAATGCTAAAATAAATTCAGCGTTTTTTAGACATTTCAAATGCCTCGCCTTTGTTGTTACAACTCAAAATCGAAATTTCAAACTATAGGTTTTGAAGTTTAGGATCTAACAATAGAAATTTCATAGTGCTGATAGACTTCCATAGAATTCCATAGAAGTGCTGATAGAATTTCAAAACTGATAAATTTTATTATCTCTTATCTTATGAGAATCATAAAAAATGACAAAAAGGGCGCTGGAACTAGCTCTAAGTAGGTGACTTGTATTAAAATAATTCTTCGTCGAAAACAATTTCTACGTCGATATGGTAATAATAATGCTTTGTTGTATTTAATTGCACTTCATTTTACGTTGCACTGTACGCGTGTTAAAACTGTCCTACTTGAGGATCGATTACGAAATCTGAGAAAGGAGTCTTGAGGTAACTAGTGTTTGTTAAGTAGACTGGATACAAAGTCTACTGTCCGGTATGATCACCGGGAACAAAGTCTCGATTATAAACTGTGTGGCTCTAGGGCCGAGCACGACGTCCCTGAATGCCGCTTTGATTCAAGCTTTTATAGGGAAAAACAACCGCCAATATTTCAACGGTTTGTAACGAATTTAACGAACTTTGCATGTCTCAAACGGTGGATTCTAAAACCTATCTAAAAGCTTCTATTTTTTATACATTACGAAGAAACTGCATAAAAATAATAAAACTATAGATTTGTGGCCTCTTTACGTGTTTCGAGTACAAATAAATATAGTTGGCCCAGTTTTAGGTAGAAAATTAACGTATTTTTTTGTAACGAATTAGCGTAGCGGTTGGCAGTTCTGGTCGTAAAAATAACTTTTTGTATTAAAAAGGTCAGGATTGGCGGTAAAATAAAATCGAAGTGTGTAACGAATCAACCTGTTTTTAGAGGGACTCTGAATGACAAAAAACTTGTTTTATTTAGTCTGAGATACATCGAAAATCATAAAATATATTTTCGTAATTGTAACAGAATAATGAGGGATTGTTAGGAATATCTTAAGACTTTAACAACGAATGAAATAAGTGATTAAATAAGGTTATATGCTAATAATATTAAACTTTGAGGGTGTACAAGGCAACTATCGAACACAGTGATTAATTTAATCTTGCCCAAGTACTTTCGATCAATAGATCATCTTCAGGGGCATTTCGTCAATTGTGGCCTATCCGACATAGTAGAATGTCATAAATGTAAAATCTGGACATAACATGTTATGTCCAGATGTTAGTTAGAGTACATTTATGACATTCTACTATGTCGGATAGGCCACAATTGACGAAATGCCCCTGAAGATGATCTATTGATCGAAAGTACTTGGGCAAGATTAAATTAATCACTGTGTTCGATAGTTGCCTTGTACACCCTCAAAGTTTAATTATTCGAACATTCAACCTTATATTGATTTAATAATATTAAAAATTATAAAAAATAAAATATTCAAGCAAGCCCTAAAAAGTAGCAATCTTTCATTTTTTATCTACTGTAAGGATTGGGATTTAACGCAGCGTGCTTAACTCTTGTTTCACTTATATTATTCCACTTGCAATTCCCTCTTCTCATCATCATTATTTTGGCTTTACAACCCTGTGTGGGTCCTAGCCTCCCCAAGGATTCTCTTCCAGTCGTCCCTATCCATCGCTTTCCTCCGCCAAGCATGTATTTTCATATTTCTCATGTCTTGGTCTATGTTATCTAGGAATCTTGTTCTGGGTCTTCCACTTCTTCTATGACCAATAGGTCTATCAAGGAGCGTTTTTCTAGCTGGGTCGATTTGCCCCATCCGAATTACATGGTCTACCCACCTCAGACGTCCTATCTTAATGTGTTTTACGATATCTGGTTCCTGGTATATTCTAGAGAGTTCGAAGTTGTATCGTTTTCTCCAGACACCATTTTTTTTTTATTAATTTATTTAATGTCGTCCGAACCACTGGAGTTATAGACGACAACAATGGAAAATACATATTGTAACAAAGAAAGGTTAATATTAATTACGTACTAACATTAAAGAACATTAAAGAAGATTGATGTATGTAATATAAGTACAGTCTAGATATTAATTTAAATATCTTTTATGCCTATAACCGTTAAAAACTTTATAATATTGTGTAGATGATTATTGTCTCTAAGAAGGTCGCCTATGTCGCTGGGAAGGTTGAGTTTACTTCTGGTTTCCTGGAAAATTTAACATTCGGTTAAAATATGTTTAACTGTATTGTTGGTTTGACACTGGTTGCAGTATGGAGGATTGTCTCTTGTAATTCGGTAAAGATGTTTATGACGGGTGTGACCAATTCGAAGTCGAGAAAAGATGACTTGTTTTTTCCTCGGTAACACAAAGGCTTGTTTTTGTAAAACATTGTCTTTAATTTGCCTTAGTTTTTCGGAACACTGCGACCATTTGTTTTGTCACGCACAACTAACTATGTTTTTTAAGCACAATTTAAGATGGCACTATTTTATTTAATTGCACTTGACCATCACTTGTCGCTGCTTCGTGAGCTAGACGGTCCACAACCTCGTTACCATGTATTCCAATATGAGATGGAACCCAGATTAATACCACATGTTTGTTTTCCTTTGCAGCATTTTGAAGTTCTTTGTAAATGTCTTTATGAATAGGATTGCTGGAGTACATGTTTTTGATGTCACAAAGAGCATTCATTGAGTCAGTTATGATTGTATAATTTCTCTGGTCCGTTGTGTTAATGAACTTTAGAGCTTCAAGGATTGCGTATAGTTCTGCGTTCGAGATAGTCCAGTTGTTATGCAACTTAAATTTAGCATTATGAATATTACAGAAAATGGCTGCACCGACTCCATCCGTTGTTTTTGATGCATCTGTGTAGATCTGTCGGTAGTCGCTAAATCTATCCATAATATCTTTGAAGTTGTTTATTAATATGGCTGGTGGGGATTCATGTTTATTAAATTTTGATAGATCAGTAATTACTGGTGGTTTATTTACAGTCCATGGAGGAGGAGGGTTTTCGGAAGGATGGTATATTGACGTTAATTGTATGCTATATTTATGAAGTAATCGGTTAATTCGTTCATAGAAAGGCGGATTACATTGGGGATGAGATGAGAAGTAGTGGCTAAAACGATTGCGGTGAACGTTATGGTAGACTGGGTTATCTAGAGAGGATAGAACTTTACAAGCAAACGACAAACTTAAAAAATCTCTTCTAAATTCTAAAGGGGTTTGCCCTGATTCACTACATATACTTAGTATGGGGCTTGTTCGAAAGGCACCCAAAGCGACTCGCAGTCTTGTATTTTGGATTACATCTAGTTCTTTAAGAACAGATTTTTTGGCTGAGTTATATACCACTGAGCCGTAGTCAATTTTTGATCGAACTAGTGATGAAAAGATTCGTAGAAGAGTTGCCGTATCGCTGCCCCAGTTGATGTTCGACAGTGTCTTTAAAATATTAATGCTTTGCTGGCAAGTACCTTCTAGATTTTTAATGTGACTTTTCCAATTCAATGTTTTGTCAAATGTAAGACCGAGGAACTTTATTTCTTTTACAAAGATCAGATTTTTACCATTCAATGTTAAAATTGGATTATCCTCTTTTCGCTTTTTTGAGAAGAGCATGCATTTTGTTTTTTCGTTAGAGAAACTGAGTCCTATTTTGTCAGACCATTTCTGGAGATTATTTAATGCGCTTTGCAGGATTCTTTGGGTGGATTCTAAATTTGTTCCTCTTAGTAGGATAACCAGATCGTCTGCGTATAGTCTTGCTTTTACTGGATGTTGATATTGTTCCAAGATATCGTTAATTGCAACAAGAAATAAAGTTACACTTAATACCGATCCCTGGGGGACTCCATTTTCCTGGATTCTACTTGATGATAGTGACACCATTTTTATTTACCGCTCCATTTTTTTTTTTCGAAACATTCTAACATGTTTTCATTTATTTTTGTTAAAGTCCAGGTTTCTGAACAATATGTTAGAACTGGGCGTATTATTGTTTTGTAGAGTTTTACTTTTGCATTTCTTGATGTAACTGTAGATTTAAAAAGAAGATTAAGCCCAAAATAGCATCTATTAGATGTGCAATTTTTCCCCCTTCTACATTAATTAAAAAATCATTTAATTGCACTGGAAAGAAAGTATTTAATCACCTACCACTCAGTATAATATCATGAAGCAATATCTTTGTATTCCGTAGAGCAATAAAGAAGTTTATATTATCTTAGTGTTACTATAGTATCGCGGATTTTTTTTACTTTTGAGCTGACAGTTCCCCTAATTGATAGCTTTGTTATTATTGAAATTTTATAATTGTATTTAATTTATCTTGTACCTTGTTTGTACTGCGTCATGTTGAGTTTTATAAATGTAACTCATTTTAGAAACAATAACTTTCTCTTTGTATGTCTCTTTCCCTCTCTCTCTCTCTTTCTCTCTCTCTCTTTGAATTTGATTTATAGTCAGTAAGTTTTTCGAAAAGTTTAACTGAAAGAAATCAACTTTTATTTCTGAAAGGACAAAATAGTTAATACTAAATTTTTAATATTTTTAATATACTTTATGCTTTAGATCAGATTAGATTTTAACATTTTTTAATAGTTTCGATAATGACTTGATAGCAAAAGTACGATAAAAACGAAGGTAATATCCAAATATTATATTGATCTTCTTAATATTTATATACACTAAGGAAACATGATGTTCCCATGAGAGCTAATTTTAAAGATCAGTATATTGACTAGCAGTTAAGCTATAAACTGTGCATCCTTGAAAATGTCCTTTAGTGCAAACTGGCTGTTACTATTACGTGAAGTGATAGGATTAACATTTTACGATCGAGTTATAAAATGGACGGTAATATCGATTCGTCGACGAGAAAAAGTATATATCTTTACATATGAGCAAAAACGTACAACGTTGTAGTTGATTTGGAGTTTTTAGTATTTTCGATAACTATACATTAATAAAATCTCTATTGTCTATTACTGGCACATGACATGTTTTACCACGCAATAAAGAACCCAGACATAGTTTGTCTTCTTGTTGTTTGGACATGTATGACATAATTCACAATTTATTTTTTATATTATGTTTTTGTTCTCCCATGAAAATTTAACGATTTCATGAGAACTGAAAATGACTGGTAGGTAACAAGAAAGTTGATGACATAGTATATCCGCAGATGTCGGGTAACATCTGGTTAATGCTACTCAAACGATGAATCTATTCGCTATATGCAAGTTCCGAAGAGCGACATCTAGTGGCATAAATTAGCAAATGTGTTAGCACTATTAATATTTTTATCTTATGTTAGCTGCTAGCTGCAAATAAAGTGACTTAAACTTGTTTATTTAATACAATAATTATTGCAATATATATATATATATATATATATATATATATATATATATATATATATATATATATATCAATAGTTGGAAAATTTTGGACTGATTTTTAACTGTAAAAATTTGTAAATTTTTTACGTTTAGATTTCATTATTTGACCAATGTTAATGTGATGTTAATGTGACGACAAATTTTATTATATCGTAATGATATTACTTACCTCTTTGTTATGAAGTTTTATTATTAAAGGTTCGATCTGTTCAAATAATGACATAACTTTTTTTGTCAAAGGAAACCTTTTCAATAAATATAATTCATCATATTATTCCAAACAATTCATTCTTGCTCTGTAAACTTTTGAGTGGAGTACATGTATAAATTCATTTTTGGAATAATTCTGCACTGCGTTACACAACAATTCCGTGATTGTCATATAAAATCAAGTGGTCAAATTTTGGAGAAGTTTTTTACTTGTATAATTAAATGAAGCGGTCCGTAAAGCTATTCGTTAATTATTTCATGACCAAGAAATTCCAGCTTGTATATTTCTATATCTATATGTCCGTTGTCGTGGACATGGTTTTAGGAACGACCTATACTGTCAAGAAAATAATCTTGTAATAACTAATACCTGGTTTACGTTTTCTAATAGACGACTGTATAATGAATATTTTTTGAAGATGAATAGAATCATACTATTAGAAACCAAAGACGCTTAGTATTAAATAGAAATAAAATAGGTACCATTATTAATAAGTCAATAACATGTCAAGAATGTCATTTGTTTTAATATATCATACACGTAATATTCGAGTTTGATATTCATATTGAGAGTAGACTAAATGTAGCGACAAATAAAACCATATCGAGATAGTATGGTAAGTTTTTTTTCTTATGATTTACTGTAGGTTGGCTAATTGGAGAATTGAAATGTCTTGAATTTTAAGTTTATCTCATGTAACCAAATGAACTATTTCAATAAACTCGCCTCAGGAACGGAACTCAAAAATATTGACAATATCATTTTAAAGTCATCTACATTAAAATGAATAAATTATGTTTGAATTTTTAATATAAATTAATAAGGACAAATCAAAATTATGAGAAAAATTTTTAATTACCAACTAACAAAAAAGTTTTGTTCAATTCGTATTTTGGGAACGATTTTTAAAGTAAGCTTATTTTAAATTAAAATTGTGGCTTATTCCTAGTAAAGAATCAGCTAGATCATAATCCCATCATATTGAGTATCAGAATGAAACTTGAGTGTCAAAAGATCCAAAAATTCAAAATAGACAACAGAATCAACTAGATTACAGCATCTGAAGACCAATATCAGCAATATGTGTACGTAACTTGATATACATATATGTATAAGATTCATGAAAAACACCATAGATAAAGTAGATCGAAGAAAAAGCAATCTCTGTTCGAAGAAAAAGCACGTGTTCCCATATTTCTCATTTCTTCATCAATGTTATCAAGGAAACTTTTTCTCGTTCTTTCTCTTCCTCCTCATCTCTATCCACCTCAGACATCCTATCTTAACGTGTCGTACGACATATGGTTCCTGGTATATTCTATAAAGTTCAAATTTGTATCGTCTTCTCCACACTCCATTGTTATTGACTGCTTCATAGATTCGCCTTGGTACTTTTTGTTCGAAACATCCTAACATTTTTTTCTTTACTTTTTGTTAGAGACCAGGTCACTGAACCAGATGTTAGCACTTGGCGTATTATTGTTTTTTAGAGCTTTACATTTATTGGCCGTGCAAATTTTGCGGTTTATATCTACGGTAGTATTATTTTTAGAATTAAGGAACGTTACCGCGTATATAAATTCGTTTACTGCTTCGATGACGTCGTTTTCTATAACAAGTTGTCGTAGGATTTGTGGTTTGCCTGCTTATTTTCATAATTACATTTCGTTTTGTTGGTGTTTATTACTAAACCTATTTTTGTAGCTAATTCTTTTAGTGCTGCATACGCCTCTTAAACAGCCTTTTCCGTTCTCCCAACAATATTGATATCATCAGCATAGGCAAGAATTTACATTGATTTATTATATATTGAATCGGTGGATATGATTTGTGACATACGTATTACTTTTTCCAAGGCCATATTGTACATTATACAGGAGAGAGCATCTCCTTCGAGCAGCCCGTTATTTGTTTTAAAGGTTCTCCCTGAATTCGTACCCTACGTTCAACTTTTACAAGAGTTAGTTTTGCTAAATTTACCAACTGATTTGGGATTCCTAGCTCTTTCATTGCTTTAAACATTTCCCTTCTATTCACAGAGTCGTAGGCTCCTTTATATTCTATAAATATGTGATGAGTATCAATGTCATATTTCAGTGTTTTTTCTGAAATTTGTCTCAGGGTTGCAATCTGATCAATTGTCGATTTACTATGTCTGAAACCAGCTTAGTATTTTCTTACTATTCGTTCTACATATGGTGCCATATGCAATGTCAACAATAACTGATGAAAATTATGAAACAGTGTTAGATGCTGATATACAAAAACAAATTTGGAAAAGATATCATATGGAATTACTTGGAAATAACAAACCAGAACAAAGTCCCCAAATTAGTATGGATCACGACTCTTTAATTCTCCCCAGCATAAAGAGTTAACACTGGTCATAATTAAAATAAAAGCGCAAAAGGCACCCGGAAACGACAACTCTCTCTTCTTCTTCTTTAAGTTCCATCTTCTATCGAAGGTTGGAAATTATCATGGCTATGCGGACTCTATTGACTGCCGCTCTAAAAAGTTCTGCACTACTGCATTCAAACCATTCCCTTAAGTTTTTAAGCCAGGATGTGCTTCGTCTTCCCACATTTCGCTTTCCTCGGATTTTGCCCTGCATAATAAGTTGTAAATAATGTAAGCGGAAATAATAGTTAATATTATTTCTGCCTCATTTCCTATCCTTCTAGTTACTTCCATGTTTGACATTCTTTGAATCCATGATATTCGTAGGATTCTTCTGTAACACCAAAATTCAAAGGCGGCCAAATTATTTAGATGAGCTTGTTTTAGTGTCCAAGCTTCCAAACCATAAAGAAGAGTAGAGAACACCTTATATCCCGACAACAAAGAAACTTTTTAAGTTTAATAAATGATGTACGTGCTATTTCAATACATATCTTAATTTCTTTGGTTTGGTCTACATCTGATGTTATCCATGTTCCTAAGTATTTATAGTTATTAACACTCTCAATTGCAGTATCTTTAATAGTCAATTGGATATTTGCATGTGCAGATTTAGTCATGATCATGCATTTACAACTCTCTCTGAACACTTCAAAAACTTATGGAATCTTGATACTACATGATTTTTCATATGAAAATGGTTATGATCTATCGTTTCTACCTTTTAAAAAATCATGTTATGCTGAATGATAAGTTGTGACTTGTGATATGAGTGACCCAGTGAAGGCCCAGCCATTTTTAAAAAAATTTCTGGCATGTCATCAAATGCTTTTGACGAACTTTTATATAAAGTCAAACCTCATAAGGATACTAAACTAAAACTATGACTAAGAAGTTATAAAACACTAAATTAAGAATAAAATAAACTAAATAAATAGTAAATGAAAAATACCACACAATAGCACAGATAAGACAATAGGCTCAATATCAAAGCAACAAACAAATAAATGAATAATAGATTCTGGGGGAAAGCGAATTTCACTGAATGGACATAAGCATAAGGCGCAATATTTAAATATGTAGGTGGTACCGGTAATACAGGAAGAGATATTACCGAGAATAATAATGGTTTTATCATGCGAAATGGGTACCGTCGTATTTAGCCCAGGGAAATAAGCTTTTTTTCGTGACACTCGTCCGGCCAGGCAACCGACAGTTGTTTTGAGTAGTATGGACTTCTGTAACAAAAATCTATATGTTTCCTGCAGTCGATTTTTTAGACTTAATTGTTTATACATAAATTAAGGTCAAAAAACGGTAATTTTTCGCTTTTTTCGTCTAACAGCAGAAAGTAAAGCGTTTGAAACAAATTTGGGAAGAGAAGAAACTTTAAGTCGTATAAAAACCTTCAAAATGGTTTTTTTTAACGTTCCTATCCTTATTTGTTCTTTAGAAAGTTGTAAAATAAGTAAAAAATTTCGGTTTTTTATAAATGTTAATATATTTTTTTTTAATAAACTTATAACCTTTATATTACACAAAATGTTGGGTCTTGTTGTGTTTAAAATAAGATCAAAATTTCAAGTCGATCGGTCAAAGAGTTTAAAAGTTGTTACTGATAGATTCTAAAAGAAGAAGATTTATTTTATTAATATTATTAAAAAAAATGAGGAAAAATAATTTTAAATATTGCAATATGATGCAATGATAAAAGATAATACACTAGTGTTTTCCAATACCATAGAAGGGCTGCAAAACTTAATGAACAGAATAACGGAAACAAGTAGAACATAAGGACTGGATATAAACACCAGCAAAACCAAGCTAATGATCATCAGCAAGCAAAACATAACTGGAGCAAATCTGTATGTGAACCAAATGAGAATTGAACGTGTCTCTAATACAATTACTTGGGAACTATAATTAATGAGTCGTGGGACAATACCCAAGAGATTAAATGTCGCATCGGAAAGACCAAAAGTGCATTCTTGACTATGAGCTCTATGTTCAAAAGCCATGACCTCACCCTGAAAACAAAAATAAGGCTCCTTAAATGTTACGTGTACTCAGTGCTTCTGTATGAAGTAGAAACGTGACATTGAAGGCGGAAACTCTATCAAAACTTTAGGCTTTTGAATTATGGTTATACAGAAGAATCCTGAAGATACCATGGACAGAAAAAGTCACCAACGAAGACGTACTGCGGAGGATGAACACAATCGCGGATTTGGTCAACATTGTGAAGAGCCGTAAGCTGGAGTACTTGGGACATATAATGAGAAATCAAGGCAGATACGAGCTACTCCAATGCATTTGCAGGGTAAAATTGAAGGAAAAAGAGCCCCAGGACGAAGACGAATATCCAGGCTTGCTAACCTGAGAGCATGGTATAGAAAGACCTCAACACAACTATTTCGTCTAGCAACCAATAAAATCATCATAGCCAGAAGCCAAGAAGAAGAAGAAATATTGCAAAATAATTTGGCAAAAACAGGTTTCTGTACACAATGTAGCTTCGCCTATTTTTAAAAATTTTAGAAAAGTGTAAATTTTTTTTTTTTTTTATAATTATGTTTATTTACAATCTACATCAAAAAAGAGTATTAAGTAAATGTGATTACATGTTTTGCGCGTGAAGGGGAGACATCCAATGATGTCTCACCTTATTCTACTTTGGTTTAGTTCTGAAGAACGTCTTGAGGCCAGGTTCTATGTAATCTTCTTGTGGCTGGTCCATTGTTGTATAGTTCCCTTACTACCTCATTTTCGTGGTGAATGGTACGTTCATTTTGTGACTCCGTGGCTCGATGAATTTCTCCTCTGATGAAAGGAACCGTTAAGTCATTATGGAGTGTTTGGTTACTTACGTACCATGGCGCATCCACTATCGATCTTAGTACTTTAGACTGGAATCTTTGGATAATATTCAGCGACGTTGGTTTTGCACAGCCCCATAGGTGTAGTCCGTAGAACCAAATAGGTTTGAGTATGGCTTTGTATAGAAGAATTTTGTTTTGGATGTTAAGTTTTGATTTACGTCCAAGAAGCCAATACATTTGTCGGAATTTTAAGTCGAGCTGCTTTCTTTTGGTCTGGATATGTTTCTTCCAAGTGAGTCGTTGGTCAAGATGGAGGCCAAGGTATTTATCATCTGTTACTGTTGGTATTCTTATATTTTCCATCCTTACAGGTGGGCATATATTGTGACGGTTGGTAAATGTTATTTGAGTTGATTTTGTTTTATTTACTTTTGTTCTCCATTTTGTATACCAATCACTGAGTATGTTCAGATGATGTTGCAGGTTTTGTGAGGCTTGTATGGGATCACATTATCTTTTTTAAAAATTTTATTTTTAAAAAAGTGTTTGTTTGTCCTTGTGTAGTGTAGTGTGATGTACCATTCTATGTTTAAAATTCCACGAGAAAACTAAGTTCCTGTAGCTGGCTGTATACCATATATCACATAAAAATTTTGTTTAAAATCCTTTATAAAAGGTATATAAAAATGCCTTAAACGGGCTATCACAAACACATTGCAAAACGTTTTCGGATTAAACAATCCATCATCAGTGCAAACGGTTGTACATGCTAGTAGCCACCAAAATATATGGGTAAAAACCCTTTAAATGTTATAAATTTGAAGTTGTTTTACATTATTAGTATTTCTAATTTGTGATGGTTAAGTTACCGTTGGATAGGTAACATGGCGGCGTATATGATATTAACCATCACAAATTAGAAATACTAATAATGTAAAACAACTTCAAATTTATAACATTTAAAGGGTTTTTACCCATATATTTTGGTGGCTACTAGCATGTACAACTGTTTGCACTGATGATGGATTGTTTAATCCGAAAACGTTTTGCAATGTGTTTGTGATAGGCCGTTTAAGGCATTTTTATATACCTTTTATAAAGGATTTTAAACAAAAATTTTTTATTCTATGTTTATAACATTTTATTCTTGTGGGATAGGTCACAATTGACGAAATGCCCCTGAAGATGCTCTATGGAGCGAAAGTACTTGGGCAAGATTATATTAATTAAACTGTGCTCGATATTTGCCTTTTATTTGATTAAAGTTCATTTATTCGAGCATTCAACCTTATATATAAAAAAAAAAATATTTGTGACAGAGATCAATACTACTTAAAACAACCTGGCCGGTTTAGTGTCTCAAACAGGGTACTTTTGCTTATTTCTCTGGTCTAATTCTCCGGTGACGAGCTGTGACGAGCCGCATGACAATGCTTATGACAAAATCATATCACAAATCACACCTGAAGATAATATGTAATTAATCCATATGTATGATCCACAAGAAAACTAAATTCCTGTAGCTGGCTGTATACCATGTATCACAAAAAAAATATTTATTTATTTAGGATATTCAAGTTACAACAGGATACATATCATAGCACCGTAGGACTGCACTGGAGGTTGCTAGTCCTGAGATAAAGTATCTATTAGGAGTTACTATCAACAAGTCCTCGTAGACAGTCTGTCTCAGGACTAGCAACCTCCAGTGGAGTCTTGCGTTGCCATGTTAGCTATCCTATTGTAACTTAAACATCCTAGTATATAAAATCAAATAATGTAACTTAAATTTAATTTAACAACTTGTAAAGGGTTTTTACTCATGTACTTAGTGGCTCAAAACATGTACATCTAGATAACACTGATAATGGAATAGTAATATTGAAAACGTTCTGTGATTTAGCCCAATAGAGTGTTATAATATATACCTTTTATAAAGCAATATGTATGGTAAAAAATTTCAAGTATTTTATATTTTTATGTATTTGCTTTTTTTGTTTCGTCCTCTAGGAACGTATTCCCTATAATTTCATATAAATTATTATTCCATATTCAGGATTTCTTTATTCGCGGCATATTTACGGACAATATACCCTGCAAATAAAGAGCTTCTACTTTAATTTATAATTTTGTGTCACTTTATTAGTATAACTTTAAATACCGCTATTAAACAGGTACAAGTATACTGTACTGCTACATTATATACTGCTGAAACATACTGTAGACCTTATTTATTACCTTAGTTTTATGGTTTCCCACAATGTACATTAATAATAAAATTTGTCTATCCCGTAAGAAATGATCACATTCACTCATTCTCCTTTCAATATATTACGGGTGACGTTTTCTTGTTCATTCTCCATTATTTTCCATATTTTTCAGATGTGGATCTACGCTTTAGGTGAAACTCTGAAAAGGGCCACGTTGACTAGCCACGTAGCTGCTTCTCGCTTAAGTGCTGAGTTATGTCAAACCTTTACGGAGATGACGCATCCCCAGGCCAGTTCGAGGGCGTCATTGATGCATTTACTAGACGTGAGTATACTTTTGACAATAATTCTCTTATACGGAAAAAGTTTGTGACAGTAAACATTGGTCGCTACTATTTAGGTTATAAATTAGTAAGTATTGTTGTCCTTTCATAAAGTGATCTTACATGCTAAACCTAAAATCAAGTAATTCAAGTTAATCATAGTAGAAATATTTATTTCGTGGAGAAACTAAAACTCAGATATTTGTCTACTGCGCTTTCTAGAATATACAAAGCAGACATATTGATGTACAATTTGCATTCCACAACCGCCATGCCAAAAATCCTTCGCAGATTAGTTTATAGAACTCATGGACATCTCAAATGTGTGAACACTAAATTAACACACGAAATAGGAATCAGTTTTGAGGATGCAGAAATAGCCATAAATTCACTCAAAAAAAGTCAGCAGGACCAGACGAAATAACCAACGAGCTTCTAAAACACGGAGAAGAAAGTATAACCCTAGAGTTAACAAAACTTATATACAAACTAATATTACACTGCAAGATACCAGACGCATATAGAAACAGCATAATGACACAAATGTTGAAGAAAGGAGATAAAGAAGACCCCAACAATCTTAGAGATATAAATCTAATAAACACCGCATCTAACCAAAAAAATCAATAAACTAACAACTTTATCAAATGAAAAACAAGGATTTATATCTGGAAGATCCTGCGTAGACGTTGTATTTGTACTAAGACAAATCACAGAAAAGGCCATCGAGTACAATAAATCAACATATCTATGTTTCATAGATCTGACAAAGGCTTTCGAACGCATCCAAGTCGAAGACGCCTTACATCTACTGTATAAACAAACATACCAATCACTATTATGCAAACTATCGAAAACATTAACTTTCATAATCGAATACAGGCAAAGATAAATGGAAAACTAATACAGTGTATACCAGTACAAAGTGGAGTCAGACAGGGTGACTCGTTAAGCCTACTTCTCTTTAATATAATAATGGACGAAATAATACAAGCAGAACGTAAAGGTCATGGCTACATAATGGGAGACAAAGAAATCCAAATATTATGTTATATAGACGGCGCCGCATTAATCGCCGAAACAGAAGACGAACTCCAAAAATTAACACACATCTTCAATACAACAGCCAGGAAATACAATATGATAATATCAGCAGAAAAAACCAAATTTTTGACAACATCTAAATACCTACTACGGTGTAAATTCGAAATTAATGGGAAAATAATAAAGCAGGAAGTAAGGTTTAGATAGCTGGTAATAGATATAACTAGTTAAAGAGATGTTAAAGAAGAAGTACGACAACAAAGTTTAAAAGCAAGTAAAGCGGGATTTCTTAATGACACAATTTGGAAGAACAAACACCTAAGACAAGACACAAAAACAAGAATCTATAAAGCAGCAATTAGACATATATTAATATACACGGCGGAGACAAGACCTGATATATCTAAAACGAGACAACTAATAGAAACAACAGAGATGAAAATACTCCAAAGAATATCAGAAAAAAGTCTGTTGGATAGGAAGAGAAGCGAAAACATAAGAAGAGTATGCAAAATAGAAGACATAAATGAATGGGTGACAAAACGAAAACAGGAGTGAAACGAACACATCACTAGAATGGCAGAGGATAGATAGTAGGAATAGCACGAGATACGTCACCAAATAGACGTATTGACAGACCAACAAAAAGATGGTGCGACAATTTAAACAATTTAGGAGGCTAATATTGAAGAAGAAACAGGCTTTAAAGCCTACATACAAAAAAGAAGAAGAAGAAGATTTAATTATTTACTTGACACAATTATTTAACCTGTAAGTGTCTGCTTGAACGTTTGTGTTTAAGTAAGTAATTACAAGAAATTTTTTCTTTACATTCAACATTTTTCCTTTTGTTTTTGTTAAATTACGTAGAACTTCTGACTATCAGGTTTCACTGAGGATGATTCGATAGGTTAGGCTTTTAACCGGAAAACGTTTTGAATTTGAAATAATTCATTTTGAGTATTGAGAATTTTCCATAGATATGTTTTTTACAAAAAGAAGCTATTTTTTAATTTAATGTATGGTATAGAACCAAATACTGGAAAATGAGTAAGTAATAAGTAATTTAGATGACATTTAAAAGGATTGGGATATAACTGTAAATATGACCCTTTAGAAATGTACCAAGACTTACGAACAACCATTTTCTCAACACAACAATGGTGAGGCCATCCAGATCCATAACAACACGTATCTGGTTAGGCGACTCAAGAGGAGAAAGTTAATTTAGGACTTTCAGTTATTTAGTAGCAAAAAGCGAAAAGCAGTGATGATACATTTGTTTTTTTGCCATTTTACAAAATTATAAAAAATAGTGAAAATATTTTTGTCTGTCTATCAGTAAACACAACTCCTCTGTTATTAGAATAGATAGAATGATAAATAAGATGTTAAGTGAGAGCTTATAACCCAAAGATGGTCACAGGTGAAAAATTTGACCTATGACAATTTCGATACTTTCTGCAATTTTATTGATTTAGTGTCTTGTTTAGTTATCATAGTATTTAAATAACAGTAATTTGTCATATTTTTGTTTATTATTGTATTAGTAGTGTATACCTTTATGGGACGGAATCCATATAAATTTTACAAAAAGCATTCTTGCAAAAATTGCTACAAATGGTTCAACCGCAACAATGGATGAGTTGGCTAAAGGGTGCCTAAGCTGCTCATGAAACTTAAGGAATCTGTCATTATTAGGCATATGTCTAAGTTAGCATTCAGAGCCCATTTTAATGCTTTGTAGATTGCGATTAGTTCTCCTACACACACACACTAATTTTTCTGATTTGGAAGTATCAGTATAAATATATTGATAATTCTGGTTCTTATCAATCTTACTGTTAAAGTGTTTAACCATAGAGGAAGCACTAAGTTGATTACTAGTCTTGGTTAAACTTATGTCTAGGAAGTGCTCTCTGGCCATCCAAGGAGAAACGATTAAAAGGTTGGCTTGGTAAATTTTAGGGAAGACAATAGTATTATTGGTCATGTGTCAATTAATTTTTTGTAGAAAGGGGGTTTACATTTTTTCTATTTAAGATATGTTGTGTAGAACGGAGAAGCAGACATTGTTTCTGACGGGCTTTTCACTATTTTCTGAAACGTTGCAGTATATGCTAGGCTAAGATATTGTCTCTTTAAATCGAGAGATATTTCTCGTACTATACATAGTAAGCTATCTTTGGGTGTGGTACAAAAAGCTTCTAAGGCTATTCATTTTGTATTGGTTGCAACTCTTAAAAGTGATTGACTAGCAGACTATTGATTCTTACTCGACTTTAAGATCTTGATCTCATAAGGCTTTTATATACTGTCAATACTATGTCTCGATCACATCCCCAATTTTTAGTAGATAGAACTTTCATTATGTTCAAATATTGTTAAGAAGATTTTTTAAGATGATAAATATGTTGCTTAAAATTTAAATGATTGTCAAAATTAATTGCGACGATTTTGATACAATCAACATATTATTCTATTTTTTTATTTAAGATTGTAAGTTTTGGACTACTAACATTACATTTTTTGATAAAATGGATTCTTTTATTGTTTTTGGAGCACAATTTCATTCCCGATTTCATTGACCATTTTTCTAATGCAGAAATAGTATATTGTAAAGTTTGTTTAATTAGTTCTATATTTCTTCCATTAGAAACGTTTAGACATTTTAGTTTCGTACGTTTAGAAAGGATACAGTTGTTCTCCTTTTACACAAAAATCAAAAAAAGGCATTTTAAGACAATTATGAAAGCAAAAGTAAAATCCACTCAGGTAAAATTCACACTCTGTAAAGAGACTTGTCAAGTAGTATAATTAAAAAACAAAAAATTACCTTAAGCTTTAATATATAATATTTAAAATTTATATAGTCCATTTTCATCATACTGATAGCACATTATGTATGCAAATTCCTAAACTGTTGATACGGGTGACTTAATGAAAAATAGATATTTGTCAATAAGTTTACAAAAGTATATAGGAAAACAATTTTAAATTGAGTATGATCACCAGGTATAAAGGTTGAAGCAGAATAGAATACAGTAGTTTTGAGGGTTACTAATATCTAAATAAAGTTGCCAGTGTCGGAGTGATGGAGATTAACAGGTACTAATGAATTTGCAAGAAATGTAAGATGTTTTTATTTTATTGGTTATATATAAAATAATTTGTGGCCGTAACAGGGGCCGATTTGTAAAAAAATGAATATTATTTTAATCAAATTCCATTTCAGATTCACTGCTTTCTTCTGAATCTAAGGAATCTTCAACTTCAATGTTAATTATTACCGGTTCCAGCATTGCATCAGTCATATTATCCTAATTCCACATTTTATTTTTTTTTTTTTCATTGTGAGCATGAATAACAGCATTTTTCCAATTTTCTGGAGTTACTTTTGATAAGGAATGTTCTAATAATTGTTGTAAGTCTTCTAATTTAAAAGTTTTGTTTTTGCGTCCGACTTCACCCTTTACTTGAGACCATATATTTTCTATCGGATTCAGATCTCAGTGGTATGGGGGTAAACGTTAAATAATTCCATCACGGTTTAATGCCATTTCATCAATTACATATTTTTTATAAGCTGCTTTATGTTGCCTTACAATAGATAATAATTCCTTTTTTGTCAAATTCTCCTTGTATTCAATTGCGTGTTTATCCAACCATTCGATTATCTCTCCTTTTTTCCATGCCGTTGTTGGCAACTTTTCTGCTAATCTTGAATGGTAACTAGCATTATCCATGACTATAACAGAATTTTTTGGAATTTAATCCAACATTTGCTCAAAATATTCTTCAAAAACGTCAGCAGTCATTTCCTCGTGGTAATCTTTGGTTGATTTTGATGCAAAACTTAATAATCCACCATCGACAAAACCGTATTCGTTTCCAGTATGGGTTATTATGAGCCTGCGTCCTTTTCCAACGGGAATATTGTTTATAGTAGATACACCTTCGATGAATGCCTGACGGGAACTTTTCACATTTGTATCAACCCATAGATATGGTACAGTATGACCTTCATTTAGCCAAGCCTCGTCCAAATAAAAAATTGTTTTCCCTTCTTCTCGGTACTTTTTAATAGTTCTTAGATAATCTTGTCTCCAACATACAATGTAATCTTTTTCAATTAAAACGGATTTTCTTTTATTCTTTTCCCAACGAAATCCCATCTCTCTGAATAGTCCCCATAATTTCTTGTTGCTTATGATTGGTAACTCTTCGTTTTCTCTAATTAATGTTTGGATCTTATCCAATGTTGGAAATTCTTTGTTAAAAAAAAATGAGTGGACGCTGCGTCTTATCATGTTTTTATGTATTTCTTCAATTTCCAAGGGTTTACTCCCTCCACTCTTTTTGACAGATGAAACAGTTCCTCCTTTTCTTTCTTTTAGGAATTTATAAATTGTTGCTTCTCCAACCCCTGTCATATTTGAACACATGTTAACGATTTCACGAACATTAGTTAAAGGGCGTTGATGTACAAGTGCATCGTGTACATGTAATATTATATTTTTCTCTCTTATACTGAAGGCACCTTTAAAACTACACTTAACCGGGATATAACCTGTTGGTGATAAAATCTACAAACTAAATGGAAGATGCAAACAATTTCTAATTTATATTATTGGCATAAGCTGTAATGTGGCATAAAAACTACTTAAACTATCATTAGTGAAGCCTTATCAGTAATTCCAGGTAATCTTTCAAAGAAGGTATTCTTTTTGTGTCAGGCGATAACTTGTATAGAAAACAATAATCACCTTTAAATTACTGTTTACATTAATTTATCTCGTGAAACATTGAATTCTCTCGTTAGTCACCCGTGTATAATTAACAATAATCGTGTGGCATATATACCGACGTTTTTTACGCACAAAAAAGGTATAGTGAGATTAGTGGACACTTATCTTACAGAAGATTTTTTAAAAGATAATGAATTGTTAACATATATATATATATATATATATATATATATATATTATATATATATATATATATATATATATATTATATATATATATATATATATATATATATATATATATATAAATATATATATATATATGTAAAAGTAAACCTATGTTTATTTTAAATTAAACAGCAGGGTTTAGTTATTTTTAGTTAATTAAAGTTTTAGGTTGTATGACTGTTTAAGTTTTATTGACATTGACATATTTTAAATTGTATTGTCAAATTACTTAATGGCGTAAGAAATAGCATTGTTCTTGATTCTCTTTTTAGGTTTGTATATTTGTTAAGTTATGTTAGTTATAATATTATTGTTAATAATTTATATTGTAGAATTTTAATGATAATAAACTCTTTTTAGACGAATTCAAACTGCTATCTCTTATAAATCAAGAACTTAAGCTGAAAAAACAAATATATGAAGAATGAATTTTACATCAATGAGAATTTGCATGGCTATAGAAGCAAACAGTAGTGATAGTAAGAAAAATGTATATAAATTTAAGTGGCTGCAGCCAACAGGTTCCCGTTTTTATTATGAAATTCCCTTTGAAAAACAACTTCAAATTGATCATTCTGAACTATTTCATCTGAAAAAAGTGAAGAATATGTTAGCATCTATGAAAACAAGAGGATCCTTTAGAACAGGTACTATAGCATTAGAAGACAATTTGAAGGGGATTTATTTTGATTCAGATGGTGATGTGGTTTATCAAAGTGAGTACTTACAACAGACCTTATTACCAGTGTATGAGAAGATAGAAACAACTGAACAATTTCCATCATTTGCTGAGTTGCTTCAGAAATTTAATGACACAAATTTACCTAAAGTTGAAAAGAAAAATTTTAAAAAAATAAAAGATGATTTTGTACTTAGAAATTTTGATGGAAATAATGTTCCAACGAATTCATGGCTCAAGACCTTCGAATCAGAATGTTTGCGATGTGAGGTGGTCGCTGATGAAGACAAGATTTTGATTCTACGTTTGTTTCTTGATGGAATAGCAAAAGAATGGTTTGAATCAAAAATAATAACATTAGGCTTAGATAACAGTTTTGAGGTATGGAAAATTAATTTTTTAGATAGTTTTTGTGAAACAGGTTGGCATAATCATAGGCAAGCTTATTCTTTTAGGTATATAGGTGGTAGTATTGTTGATTATGCGTTTCGTAAAGAAAATTTATTGCTAAATATTAAGAATGATTTTCCCATTGATATACTAATTGATTTAATTGTAACAAATTTGCCAATTTATATACAAGATAATATTAATAGAGCTGACGTTACAACAATGGAAAAATTGGTAGGTGAATTACGAAAATTGGAAAGTTTAGTTATAAAAAAGAAGAATAAATTGGAGACAAAACCAAATTTTTATCAAAAAACTACTATAATACCAGAAGAACAGAAAACTACTTGTCAATATTGTGATAAAAAAGGATTCCCTGGGAGGTTTCATCCAGAGGCAATATGCCGTTTAAAGCAAAAAGATAAAAAGGTAACAAAAGAAAGCAAATCAAATGATATTAAATATATTAATAATATTGCTATACAGGAAACATTAAATGAAACAGTAACTGACCAAAAAAACTAGATTTGCTGCCATTGATCAAATTAAAAGTATTCCTAAATAATAAAGAATTATGTGGAGTTTATGACCCAGGCTCAAATGTTACTCTTCTGAATTCGAAGGTGGCAAGAAAGTTAGGATTAGATATTCAAGAAGATAGGAATATTTTTAAAACGATAAATGGCAGAACTAATTTTACAGGAAAACTAATTGCAAAACTGAAAATTAATAAAATTGAGAAAAATATTAATCTTTTTGTAGTTAATGATGAATATTTTGAGTATGATATTCTACTCGGATTAGATTCCATTTTAAATTTTCAAATGAAACAAGATTTTGATTTAGAAATTTATCAAAGATTATACGGAAGAATTGAAGAAAAAATCGAAAAATTTAATTATAATATTAATATTACAGAATACTCCATAAACTTTAATGAGGGAATTCCCACAGAACTTTTTGAAGCAAAATTAGAGCATTTATTGCCATATCAGAAAAATAAAATAGAAATATTACTAAATAAATATGACAATATTTTTGCAAAACATAAATTTGACATTGGGCAGGTTCAAAATAATGAAGCTCAAATTAAACTTTTAGAACATAAATTTGTTGCAAAAAGGCCCTATAGATGCTCGATAGAAGACCAAAAAGAGATAGAATTTCAAATAGGACAATTATTAAAAGCAAATTTAATAGAAGAATCATCTTCACCTTTTGCAGCACCTGTTACATTGGCTTTTAAAAAAGATGAAGGATCTAAAACAAGATTGTGCATTGACTTTCGTGAGTTAAACAAATTAATTATTCCTGAACCCCAACCTTTTCCTTTAATTGACGAGATTTTGACCAAAACAAGGAATGCTAGGTTCTTTACTACTTTAGATATAAATTCTGCTTTTTGGTGTATTCCAGTTCGGATAAAAGATAAATACAAGACAGCCTTCGTTACCCAAAGTGGTCATTGGCAATGGAAATGCTTACCTTTTGGGCTTAAAACATCTCCTGCAATATTTCAAAGAATTTTAAGTAATATCATCAGGAAGCATAATTTAAATTCATTTTGTATAAACTACATAGATGACATTTTAATATTCTCATTATCATTTGAAGAACACTTAGACCATATAGAAAGACTTATGAAAGCAATTATTGAAGAGGGATTTAGACTCAAACTTCTAAAATGTAATTTTGCAAGAGAAGAGGTTAAATATTTAGGACACATTGTGGGAAACAATTCAGTTCGTCCGTTACATGATAATTTAATATCGATCAGAGATTTTCCAGCACCAGATACGAGAAAAAAAGTACGACAGTTCTTTTTTTCTCGTATCTGGTGACAAAGAATATCCTCTGTTCTGAACCTATACTAGCCATTTTTAACCCAAATGCTCCTACAACTATATATACAGATGCTAGTGTTCTAGGAATTGGTGCGGTTCTGAAACAAAAACAAAGAGATGGAGAAATGAAACCCGTAGCATACTTTTCAAAAAAATTGAACAAATATCAAAAAAATAAAAAGGCTATTTTTTTAGAATGCCTGGCAATTAAAGAAGCAATTAAATTTTGGCAATACTGGCTAATGGGAAGAAAATTTCTCGTTATTACTGATCATAAACCCCTTGAGGGAAGAGAACTTCGTACAAGACCAGATGAAGAATTAGGAGATATGACACATTTTCTTTCACAATTTGACTTCGACATTAAATATGAACCTGGAAAAGAAAATGTAGAAGCAGACTGCCTTTCTAGAAACCCAGTTTTGGAAAATATTAAAAATGCAGAAACATTCATAAGAACAGTAAACCTAGTCACATTAACTGAGATAAAACAAGACCAAGTTATAGATACAATGAGAGAAACAATTTTGAACCAAGATATATTTTATAAATTAAGGAAGAATAAAAAAAAATAATTTTATCCAAAGATTTTGGAAAAGAGTTAATAACAAAAGTTCACAAATTTTATGGTCATATTTGTGCTGGTAAAGTAACAAACAAAATTAGAAATTTTTACTACATTAAGAATATGGATTCACTAGCAAAGGATATCTGTAAAAAATGCGAGATCTGCTGTAAAAATAAAACAAGAATCGGTCCAAAATATGGTCTTTTGTCACAATTGGGTCCAGCAAAAGAACCTTTTCAGATAATGTCCTTAGATACAATAGGAGGATTTGGTGGCAATCGTTCGACAAAAAAATACCTCCACTTACTTGTAGATCACTTCACCAGATATGCGTTTGCAGTTACTTCTAAAAATCAGACCACAGATGATTTCATAAAATTAATCGCCAAAATTCAAGATAAACACCCCATAAAAACATTATTAACAGATCAGTATCCAGGAATTAATTCCAAAATATTTAGAAATCATATGAAACATTTAAATATTCAATTAATTTTTACAGCAGTAGACTGTCCATTCTCGAATGGATTAAATGAAAGACTTAATCAGACATTAGTTAACAGAATAAGATGCAAACAAAATGAAACTAGAATTCGAGCATGGACAAAAATAGCTGAAGAATGTATAGAGGAATACAATAAAACAGATCATTATGTAACCGGATATAGCCCAGAATATTTGCTTTTTGGAAAAGCAGATCCGATTGTTCCCGAGGAACTGTGTGAGACAACAAATCTATCAAAAGATAAAGAAATAGCCTATAAAAATTCGGTACGACATCATGAATATAATAAAAAACTGTATGACAAAAATAGAAAATCCTATGAATTCAAAGAGGGAGATTGGGCATATGTAGAAAATAAATCAAAACTAAATAGAAAAAAACTTGACGAAGTAAGAGTAGGTCCATTTCAAATAAAAAAACAAATTTCAAATACATTATATGAAGTAGATATTGGATACAAAAAGAATGATATGAATTATTTCCATATTTCAAAATTGATGCCTTGTGATAAACCATATACTTAGATGGTTTATCATACCTTTTTGGTAGGGGGATGTAAAAGTAAACCTATGTTTATTTTAAATTAAACAGCAGGGTTTAGTTATTTTTAGTTAATTAAAGTTTTAGGTTGTATGACTGTTTAAGTTTTATTGACATTGACATATTTTAAATTGTATTGTCAAATTACTTAATGGCGTAAGAAATAGCATTGTTCTTGATTCTCTTTTTAGGTTTGTATATTTGTTAAGTTATGTTAGTTATAATATTATTGTTAATAATTTATATTGTAGAATTTTAATGATAATAAACTCTTTTTAGACGAATTCAAACTGCTATCTCTTATATATTTATATATATATATATTTATATATAAATATATATTATATATATATATATATATATATATATATATATATATATATATATATATATAGCGAGTGTTTGCAACTTTAATTTTGTCGCTTCTCGCATCCCAATCGCCATAATTTCTTATCGGCCCAGTCTCCTTCTTGAAGACCTCTATTTTCCATTTCTATATGAATATTGGATATCCATTTCTTTCTTGGCCTTCCCCTTTTATTTCTCTGTGTAGGTCTCCAGTTCCAAACCTTTCGTGGTATCCTTTCTTCGTTCATCCGTCTCAGGTGTCCATACCATTTTAATTGTTTTTCGGCTATCGCATCCATTATTGTGTTCTTTACTTTCATTCTCTCTCTTATGTTTTCATTTCTTATGTGGTCAAACAAAGTTAACCCGGAACATCTTCTCCAGTACATCATTTCCGTTGAGAGGAGTGACATATTCTTGTTAAAGACCCACACTTCTGACCCATACGTCAGCACCGGCTGAATCATAGCCTGATATATTGTTAACAATTGTTAATTGTTAACAACATCTTAAAATATTATTTTTTTTATTTATTTCAAAACAAGTATAGGGTGACGCCTATGGTTTTTTGAACTGTTGAGGATTTCCATACATAATGTTCTATCAATATGATGGAAATGGACTTTTAGCTTCTTTATAGCAATATATCTCTTTTTCTTTTGGTCTCATATTTGTTGTCAAACTCAAAATTTCTTGCTATAGGTATTGAAGATTATAGTCTAACAATGAAAATTTCATAGTGGCAGGTCAATAAAAGTTATAAATTTGATTGATTCCATGAGAATCGTAAAAAATTGCAAAAATTGTACAACGTTAATTTATTTAACAGTTTTATAGAAACTGTTAAATACACAGGTAAAGTATACAAAGTTCACAAGAAAACTTTATTCTTTATCTTTAAAACCCATGTTGATTTTTTTCATTGGACACTCTAATCAAAAGGTAGGTATCGAATTTTTACCGTCGAGATGATACAACTTTTATTTAAAAAAATGATTTCACGCGCGTAACTGACATTCAAAATAGCTGGTTGCTTAAAGCGTTCTTTCTGAGAGAACGGTTCCTTATATAGAAAAATTCTAATAAACAATTTTGTTTAAAATTATCTCAATATTTCTTGTTTGAAATATTTTTCACGGTATACAGATTCTTATTAAATCGATGTTTCTATTTTATCCATTATCAGGGGGGTTTTATGAGAAAGCTCGGTGGTAGGGGTGGCAAACTTTTTTGCATCTATCTTTAGTCCCAAAATTTACATTCTCTGCAAAAGCCAGCTTTTTCGAATGATTTTTAGAGGTGCCGTGGCATTTTCGTCTTTAATAATTGGAGTACACAAAATGAACCAATTTTGGTCTTTCAAAATGGATTTTAAAGGTTATTCTACAACCATATTTAAATGCTTTTCTACAGCAAGATTTTTTTACTCCACAAACTTTTAAAACATTTCTCATTTTCCGCACAAAGCTGAGTTTCAAAACCTGTGTTTTGAAGACAGCTTCGTATTTTACGTACCAAATTTTCAGAAACTTCATAAAGTTTTCCGATTTATGATATACCAACCTTCTTTAATTGATTTCTTTATAAAATGATACTGATATCCAATCTGTCTTTAAGGCATTTATTTGACCCGAACAACAAAATTAAAGTAAGGTAGTGAAATTTGTTGACATTCCAATCAGTGATAGTTCTAGTAACATGAATTTCAGTCGTAATACAACTGAAACGAATATGAACAAATTTCACGATCTTACTTTAATTTTCTTTCTCTGTATCACGTGAAATTACCCTATCGACAATATTTCTGTTGTAATGCATGTAACTCTCTGATAACTTCGTAGTATGTTTATCGATCCAAAACATAGATCGCTTTTAGTGTTCATTTTCAATTTGAAAATAAGGAGTAGATCTGGGATCAAAAGCATTATAACTTACGAAGAGATAATTCATAGAACGCTCATGCTTTTTCGTAATAGAAAACTATGGCTGGGAAAGTTTCGGTGAAATTAAATTAACTGTCAGACATTCCGTAGACATCATTGCGTTCAAACATTCGCTTGTTCTAGTAAACTTTATTAACGTGAGAATGAGAACGTTTCTGGAATTGTGGGCTCTCCCGGATTTATGATCAAGACAGCAAAGGAATATCGCACAAATTAAAATTGTTCAAAAAATTTCAGTCAATGCCAATAGAAAAATTATTAAAACTTTCGAATGCGTATTTGTTTGTGAATCGCATGGGTAAATAGTTTTAATTTTTTTATGCAAATGCAGCAAAATCTGTCTAAAACGAAATCGCATGGCTGTGAATCAGTTTACAACAAATATGCGATTTCGCGAAATACGAATGATAATTTTATTATCCGAGATGTTCTAGATTTTAATATCACAATAATTATATTAATGAAAATGATTAACATACGGAGGTATATACATTTTTACTATCTAGTAAGTTAATAGTACTTATCATGTTAAATGGGATTACATAAACTCCTGGACAAAATTAACGCACCACTTAAAATAATCTAAATATTTACAATATAAACACAAAATAAAACTTAAAGTTATATTAAAATAATAATAAACAACTACAAATAAGTCCAACATGTGTTTAAATGACCTTAATTTGCCTTGTTTCTTTAAAAATTTGTGTTTGCAGGAAATGCGTAAATAAGCTAGCATAACTTCAAATTGCAAAAATAAAAAATTAGTAAAGTAACACAATAAAATGCATCTGGGTCAACACTAATACCGTGTAGGCCTTTCTCTACTTCTTATGACCGCATTTATGCGTCGAAGCATGCTTGATATCAAATGTTCAACAAAAGCCCCATATATGCTTTATAGGATTCATGTCCGGACTGTTAGGTGGCCACTCTAATAATGGAATATCAACATAATTTAGGTAGCCAATAACCTGTCGAGCCATATGAGGACAAGCGTTGTCTTGCATGATTAAAAAATTAGGTCCAAGAAACGGAGCAAAAGGCATTACATGTTCGTTAATAATGTTGTCTAAGTAATAATTGGCATTCATAGACCTCGTACGTATGGAGATCAACTTGGTACGAGCTTCAAAAAAAATTCCTCTTAAAAAATTTTAGAGATTTCTCCATATTTCATAAACCTACCCATACTGTCACGACTATACACAATTCATCATCCCATCCAACACAACATAAACTGGCACCATATGATAGTATGTTACATAGATTAACAGAAATTCCGATGTCAAAATACAACTTTGAGACAGAATGAAATATAATTAAGCAAATAGCAGTAAACAACAATTAATAAAATGTTCAATCAAAAACTATACAAGAAAGCCCTGAAATTATTATTTCCACCACCAGAGAAAAAACCCAGTACTTTCTGCTCGATTACATATACAGGCCATATAACAACAAAAATAGCCAAACACATAAAAAAGTAAGGAATACTAGTGTGTACAAACTTAAATGTGGCGACTGCCCAAAAACTTACATCGGTCAAACTGGTAGAAACTTTAATAAACGAATAGCAGAACATAAAAGGTCTTTTAATAATAGAAAAACAGATTCGACATACGCACTTCACATTCTAGATCAGAATCATTCGTTTAATAACAAATTTAAAATTCTTCACATTCAAAATAAAGGCCTTAAGCTATTTTTGTTAGAATCTATGGAAATCAACAAATTAAAAAACATAGATATAATTCTGAATGACCAACCTGAGACACACAGTTCTCCCCTCCTCAACCTATTTCATTAGAGACTATAAAGTGTAAACGCAAGCCAAAAATAGATCACTTGAGAAAGGCAATCACCCAAAACAGCTGTAGTGAAAATAGTTAAAATAAATTTTGTGGAAGTTTGAAAACAAAGTTTTTCAGTGTTTTATTGTTACATAAAATGAATTTCCATCAAGTCAAAATAATAAGTTATACCATAAATCGCTTCAAGTAAAATAATTTTTATTAATTACAAATCAGGGTTACTTAAATTCTGTTTTATTTGCTTCTGCAGACAACATTGAAATACTTCTGGGATGTACATTAGAAGAGGAATCCAAAATTAATCAGTTATTTGTTCTCGGGAATTGCATTTGGATATAATATATGACTCAATGAAAAAGCAAACTTATCTTCAAAGTGCCTGTGGCATATTCATTTTGTTTTAAAAACTGTAGTGGAATTCATATATAAATTAGGATTTTTTATAACACTAAGTCACTTCTTAAATCGTATAATATCTTCATCAGGATTTGAAAAGGCATCTCTAATTGTTGACGAATTGGTACATTCTACGATACAACAATTTTTGTGAGAAACCATATTTAACTAATTATTAATAATCTGCAAAATACTATTTGAACGCCAGGAACATTTAAAACGCATGCTACTGTGGTAAGGGATTTGTAATTTAGAAACTGATTTAAGGTTAATGCTAACAATAACCTAGAGATATTAAACCACGATTAGTTTGATTTCTTTGCAATTTGCAATAATAACCATCAAATCAAACAATACTTATAGACTGACAGTTAGCAATGGACAATTATGTATAATTTTTAGTTTTCTACTAAACCTAACTAACTAAACCTACTAACCTAAGCGGGTAGCGGGTAGACACTCTTTACGATCCCGGCAAAGACAGGTCTGCTTCAGGGATGCGCCCCTGCCCACGCGAGATCGGCTTTTTCTCCCAATCCTCTTCCGGGAGAGAAGCGGATCCTAATCCCTAAATCCTACCCACCAACCCAGACCTACCCAAATCCTTCCCTTCCCTCCTCAACCCGCACTGGACCAGCGTGAGAAGATAACGGTCCAAACCTTCAAATCAATGTACAGGACAAAAAAGAGAAGGCCCCCAGTGCCCAGCACTTCCTAGAGTCTTGATCACTGCAGCGATCAAACAACTAACGGAAGGGGGGTGCTAAGAATCCCTGGGTAAGACCCGGCTGCCACAAGAAGACAATTTGGCTATGCTCCTACAATATTCGAACACTGAGGGACGACAATAGATTCCCAGAAATAGAAAGTGAACTAAAGGATATAAAATGGGATATCCTTGGTATATGAGAGACCAGAAGAAAAAGTGATGAGTATATAATACTAAAAAATGGCGCACATTTTATGCATAAAGGTGGCGAATACACTGGAGTGGGATTCTTGGTAAAACAAAGCCTCACACAGTGTATCGAAGAATTCAAGCCCATATCAGACAGAGTAGCATATCTCATCATTAGGATTAATAAAAGAACCACTCTGAAAGTGATCCAAGTGTACGCTCCGACCAAAAGTCACGACGATGAAGAAGTAGAAATATTTTATGAAGAAATAAGAACAGCTATAGAAACAAATAAAGCAAATTACGAAATACTATTAGGAGATTTTAATGCTAAATTGGGCAAAAAAGAGGAAGATTATGAACATTTAATTGGTAACTATGGCTACGGGAAAAGAAACGATAGAGGAGAAATGCTTCTCAATTTCATGAATGAACATAACATGTACTCAATGAACTCCTTTTTCAATAAAAAACCAAGCAGAAAATGGACATGGATGAGTCCCGATAAAAAGACAAAGAATGAAATAGATTATATCTTAACGAAGAATAGAAACCTAGTAGAAGACGTATCAGTAATAAATCAGTTTGACCTAGGAAGCGATCATAGACTAATAAGAACAAAACTAATAATTAACAAAAAACTAGAAAGAAAAAGAATACATGAAAAAAGATACAAATGGACATCTGAAGAAATCAAAAATAGTGAATTTAATAAAAAGATAGTGCATGCATTAAATCAAGTTAGCATGCAGCAGATAAACTCCAATGATATTGATGACTTGAATAACCTTATTACCGAAACAGTGAATAAAAGCCTTCTGCAACTGAAAAAACCAAAAACAACATACAGTGAATTAGACAAAGAAATATTACAACAAATAGAAAGAAGGAAGATCTTAAATAAATCTAACAAAAGGGGAACCGACGAATATAGAGAACTGAATAGGCAGATTAGAAAAGGAATCAGATAACAAAAAAGAAAAGAAAACGAAAAATTAATAACAACAACTATTGAAAAAAATAAGAGTATGAAATGCCTCAGACCGACACTAGGACGACGTCAGATGATATCATTAATGGGAAAAGACGAAAATGAAATCACAAGTAGAGAAAACATACTGACACGAATAGAAGAATTTTACACAGAACTTTACAGATCACATCAACAAGATGATGAGATGAGACCAGCACGGAAATTAATAAAAAATGTTGGATCAGAAATAATGCCAAAAGTAACAATTTCAGAGGTAACTACAACATTGGAAAACATGAAGAGAAATAAAGCTGCAGGAGAAGATAGTATTACCACAGATATGATATTAGAAGGAGGTAAGGAACTAATTGCAATTGTAACTAAACTTGTGGACAGTTGTTTACATCAGGGCAAAGTCCGTAAGAGCTGGAACAACTCTAAAGTAATCTTATTACACAAGAAAGGTGATAGTCGAAAATTGGAAAACTACAGACCCATCAGCCTACTGTCACACCTGTTTAAAATACTCACCAAAGTCATAACTACTCGACCAACAAGGAAATTAGACGAATACCAACCATATGAACAGGCAGGTTTTAGAAAAGGCTACTCAACTTCCGATCACCTGTTAACCACAAAAATATTAATAGAAAAATGTAACGAATACAAGTTTCCAGTTTTCCTAGCATTTGTAGACTACGAAAAAGCTTTCGATACCATAGAACACACGGCCGTAATAAACGCAATGCAAAATTGTAGAATAGACAGCAGATATATTAACTTAATAAAAGAAACTATGAACCAAGCTACAACTACATACTACCTAAATGAAAATGAACAGACGAACCCTGTACCATTAAAGAGGGGAGTCAAACAGGGAGATACTTTATCACCCAAACTGTTCACCTTAGTTTTGGAGGACGTTTTTAAAAACCTAAATTGGAAATATAAGGGAATAAACATCAATGGCCGCTACCTCAGTAATCTACGATTTGCAGATGACATAATCCTGATAGCTACTGACCTACAAGAAATGCAAACAATGATTTTTGAACTACATACCGAATCTTCTAAAATAGGACTGAAAATGAATTTAAACAAAACAAAAGTCATGCACTCCGAAGACACCGTGACAATAATAAACGATAAAGTTATAGATAGTTGAAGAATATATACTTAGGACAAAAAATAATCCTAAATAGGGAAATTCAAACGGAAGAAATAAAAAGAAGAAGAAAGTTAGCTTGGGCAGCATTCGGTAAACTGAACTACATACTCAGAAATCAACAAATTCAATTACATCTTAGATCTAAGGTTTTTGATGCATGCATTATTCCGATATTAACTTATGCGGCACAAACATGGACAATCACAAAAAAGAATATGAATATAATTAGAGTCACTCAACACGCGATGGAAAGAGCAATGCTAGGTATATTACTTAAGGACAAGAAAACAAACACATGGATAAAACAGAAAACCAAAGTCACCGATGTGGTGCAAAAATCATTAAAGTTGAAATGGGAATATGCTGGACATGTAGCTAGGAGCGATCTAAACAAATGGCACAGATCAATTTTAACCTGGAGACCATACCAACACAAAAGACCCAGAGGCAGGCCTCCTATGAGATGAACAGATGATCTGAAAAGGACTGCCGGGAAAAATTGGCTACAAGTAGCGTACAATAAAAAACAATGGAAAGGAAGACTTGAAGAGCCTTATGTTCAGATGTGGACGTGAATGGCTAGACGAAGAAGAAGAAGAAGAAGACTAAACCTAAACTGCAGAGTATAGCGGCATCAAAAGATTTGTATTGGTACATACTACAAATGATATTAGTTTAGTTTGACCTTAAGCTACCTGCGTGAAACGTCTGTGGATTAATCAGTGTTCTAGTTGACAAGGTGTTACTGCAGTTGTGTATTGAATATTTTTCAGTTTGAATAAAAATATTACCTATATTATCATGTAGCAATATATTTTATTACAGATTTGATGTCAAATTTTAAACCTGTTAAAAAATTATCCAAAATCATTGTTAGTTTTACAAAGTATATTTCTGGACAGTTAGCACAGGAAAATTGCAAAATTTACAGATATTTCCAATCGGAATAGATGATTACTTAAAAACAGGAAATCAATTTTAATCTGAATTTTCGTTTCATATACGAACTAAAAACGCAAATATGATTTTCTAGTGTTTGTGAAAGCCATCCGCAGTTTTCACCACATTAAAGTAGTTATTGACGTGAAATCGTCTAAAATTGGCCAAATATACGGATTTTATTGATTATCTGAAACTTCTATAATATTCAGTATGAAAGTATTTACATACATTTAAATATTTGTAATATACTCATAACTTGACCGATATACTGGACCACATAAATGGAATATTCAATAGTACTGAAGAAGTGTGATAATGCGGAAGATAGATTAGTAGCTTTACATTAAGAATGGCGAAATCTACAATAAAAATGACAATGTGTATCAATTGTATATCCGTGTTCCGTATTTTTATTCTCTTCAATACGGTGAATTGTAGAATGATGAATATATAAAGAAAAGGGTAATTCAAGCGAGTAAATAAACAAACAAAGGCAAGGAGCAATACATCGCAACGAGAATGAAAAAAAAGGTGCAAGGGAACTGTAATGCGTAATTCTGATTATTTGGTCGTCATTAGTATGGTACATTCAAGTTAAAATAGAACAAAATTAACTTAGGATCACTACAGAAGTAATGCAACCATTTTGTGGCAATAGTGTCAGAAGAATCTGATTTTCAGAACACATCCACGAAGTTACATAAAAAAAGAAACACCAAAACGTTGAAAATATTTAATATATAAAGGAAAAGCTAAATTAATGGGAGTAAATAGTACAATCAAAGGCAACGAGTAATGTTATAGCTCGCAAAAAGAATAATGAAAAAAGCATAAAAGATGGTGATTGAAATGAGAAAACGAGGCATACCAGACTTGGTATGCTTGGAGACAGGGAATCCAAAGGCGAAAAGGGATAATGTAATAGTAAATTTGATATTAGAATAATTTGTAACCTTAATCGGGAACCTAAGAACATATAAATATATATATATATATATATATATATATAATATATATATATATATATATATATATATATATAAAATAGCACTAAAGGTCTTAGAGGCCCATGGCTTGAAAAGTTTGTTCTTTCTTCATTTTCGCTTTTCTTTATGTACTGAGATCTGCTCTGGCTCGATATGTGACTTTTCTCCATTCCTTCTTGTTATTCATTTTTCTTTTCAGGCCTTTTAGTACAATTTTTTCCATATTTTTTTCTACCTCTTGATTTCATCTATTTTTTGGCCTTCCTTTTCTCTTCTTTGAAGCTTTAGTGTAGTTTAGTACCCTTTTTGGTGTCCTCTTGTTCGGCATCCTTTCTAGGTGACCTCGCGTCTTAGTCTCTGTGTCTTTATGACTCGTATTATATAAGGTTGATTATAAAATTCCTTTAACTCATCATTTGATGTTCTTATCCATAAACCGTCCCTTAGTATTCCTCCATATATCTTCCTCAGGATTTTCCTTTCCCATATCTCCAGTAAATTTTGTGCATTTTTTGCCATTGTCCATGTCTCACTGCAGTATCTTACTATTGGTTGTATAGTTGTTTTGTATAACCTTATTTTTGCTTTTCTTGATAAAAACTTGCTTTTCAACATTCCACTAAAAGCATGTATTGCCTGCCATTATTCTAGCTTATATTTCTTCTTTAATGTTAGGTTTACGTGATATTATTGCACCTAGGTATGTAAATCTTTCAAACATTTCGAATTCGTATGATGATCATTCTTCTACTTTAAACTTTTTTACATTCCTGAACTGATCCACTGCATACATTTTGTTTTAGTTTCATTTATGTAAAGTCCCATTTTCGTTGCTGCTTTTACTATTCTCTGTACCCTTCTAGTATCTCCTGTAGCTCTTTTTTTCCTCTTGCCAGCAATACTACATCATCCCAAGTGCTAAAACTTGGTGACTTTTACGATATGGGAGTCCGTCTCTATTGATTTTTGCTTCTCGTATTATTTTTTTCTAGCCATAAATTCAAGAGTAATGATGACAACGGATCGCCTGCCTTAATCCTTCGTTTACTATACATTTGTCCCATGGATGATTGTTTACTTTGACTATGTTTTTTGTATTCTCTAAAGTAAGATGTATCATGTTACGCAACTTTCTGGTAACTCCCTCAATAGACAATAGAAAAATATAGGGATGTTTACACTAGACTAGTGCAAAGTGGAATGCACGATATGAAAGGTAAAGTGGTGTTTTGTGTTACACAAATGTACAGTCAAGTTTAATACCAACTTATATGAGATCACTATAATACTAGTTGTTATAAAAAATAACAATAATTACATGCGTCCGAAATCAGAATACATAGATGGATGAGTGGTGAATGTTCATGCTTAAATAAAATACCGGGTTCGGACCGCATACGGCATCGTAAAGAAATGGATGACCCAGCATGGACTGAAACTTGCGGCAGAGAAAACCAAAGCCATTATTCTGAAGGGGAAAAGGAACAGGCAAAGTGTTGAATTACAATGTGCGGGAGCATGTCTAACACCCAAGTAACACGTAAAGTATGGAAAAAGAATGGAAAATGAGGGGAGCATGTGCGGACGGTGGCCCGGAAGGATGCGAATAGTGCTGTTGCTTTGGGGAGGGTGATGCCCAACATTGGGGGACCCAAATCCGAAGGAACCATGGTCTTACACGGTGTTGTACAGCCGATCGTCCTCTACGCGGCACCAGTCTGGAGCAAGACAGTAGAGATAGGAGGCTCATGACACGAATGGACATAACAAGTCTGTTGCGAATGGCATGCGACTACCACCGTCAGAACATGCGCATTGCATGTTCTGATGGTGGAAAGAAAAGAGCTCTCTAAGAGAAGAGGCCCAAATCTTACTATAGCGGAGAGAAGACAGGAAAGGGAAAGGTCAATTGAAAGATGGCAAAAAAAACTGAATAACATAGAGGATATGGCACAGAGGACGAAAATGCTGATCCCGAATATAAGAGATTGCGTGGACTGTGGTCACAGGCGACTGGATTATTTCCTGACATAGGTGCTCACAGGTCACGGGTGTTTTAGGACCTGCCTCTCTAGGTTCGGAAAGGCTGACACAGATGAATGCCTATACTGCGGACACTGTGACACATACGATGTTAGAGTGCAACAAGTGGATAGTAGAAAGGAACAGAATGGAAAGAGAGACAGGTGTAAATTTTGTTACAGTGAGAGAAATGATTGAGAGAATGATTGAAAATAAAGCACGTTGGACTAGTCTACACAACTATATCCGTACAGTTATCAATAAAAAAGAAGCGGAAGAAAGACAGCTGGACAAACAACAAAGGTAAGAGGGAAAGATGCTGGAAGTTAAAGGTAGACAAGTGGATCAGACTATATGGGTTAGACTGTGTGAGTCAGACTAAGGGAAAGGAAGAAATGCCCGTCTGGGGGTTATATCGAGTGGAACTAGACAGGGAGCCTCCTTGCTGACAGTCTGTGAACGAATCCTGCACTAAGGTCAGTCAGGCGGCGTCCTGGACTGAGATGTCTTTTGAAATTTTCAGACCTCCCCTCTATAAAGACGAAAAAAAGATGGATGAGTGGATTAACAGAAAAGGAAAAAATAACACTAGACAAAGTGGGATCAAAAACTATTTAATATTTTTATAGTACTATAGATTTTCCTGAAATTTTTTTGGTTTCTTTGCTTAGTGCTGATTTCCACCTAATTAATTTTTAACTAGAATTTAAAATTTTTTCAGATAAATTTCGGAACAACTGTTAATAGTATAGGGTGAAGTAAGGTATATTCGTGATAATTATAGGTTATTTAATTAATGCGGTTAAAGGTTTTAATTTTATACTGTAAAAATATTACCAAAAAGGAGAATTATCATTCAGTAACAACTGCAAGTTACTATTTTGTGTAAAATATTATAAAGTTTAATAATTTATGTATTTTTTTAAATTTTGTTCAGGTAAGGTAATTTCGTGACATAGATATTCAATTTCGTGATAGAGGTAAGGTAAATTCGTTACAATCCAATTTGTGTGCATAAAATTTTTTAATAATAAAAATTCATTTATTAGGTAAAATTAAGTAATTTCTTAACAAATAAAAACAAAATTAAAATTCTTTACAAGAAAAGTAAATCCATATTTTTAAAAAATAAAACAAAACTAAATTAATTAAAAACAAAAACAGGTGGTAGACAAATAACTTAATCTTCTTCAGAATCATTAATGGTGTCTTCATTGTTTCCACACATGTCGCACATAAAAACATCCTCTTCGGCATCAGACGATTGGCACATAACATGGTATGGAATCAGGCAGTAGGAACACTGGACCCACTTGGCACCATTTTTTCTTTTGACATCTAGTGAATAACTATTACCACACATTCCGCAATCCCAGTCATTATCTTCAGAAACCGCTTTTTTATTGGTTGGGGCTAGAACACAGGATGATGACGTAGATGGTGCATGAATTGGTGAAGAAGGAATAACACTTTCAGGATTGAGGCCTAATACACATGGTGATGACGTAGATGCTGTATCGCTTATTGAAGAAGGCACACCATTTTTTGCTCTTGAATCGCGCTTCTTTCTATTCGGATTTGCAGCAACTGGCTTTGTTGGAAGAGACAATATGTTGCTAAATGGATTTTGTTACGTAGGAGCTCCTGTACGTTGATTAGGTATCTCATTAGAAGTTAGTAGAGAAGGTGCAAAAGCTTCCTTAGGAATGGCATTGCTATCAAAGGGACATATCTCAGATTTTCTGAACGCATTTGTAATGTTTGATGCGGAAAAACTTGAAATGTATGCCGGATTTAGAATGGTGTGAAAATTGGTTCTATTGGGCTTCTCTGCATTATCTTTCATATAAACATTTAAGCTTTTGGCCCAATGAGCCTTTAATGACTTATAAACACCTACATCAAGTGGCTGTAACAGATGGCTAGTGTGGGCTGTAAATGTAAATAAATAAACACCATTGTGAGACGCAAGAGATATAACTTCCGGATTGATGTGTGATGCATGGAAATCCATTAATAAAATTACTGGTCGGGCAGAGGGAATTGAGGCAATAAAAAATTGAAACCACTCCAAAAAGATCTCACTGTTGATTCATCCTTTTGGAGAAAGTTTTACTTGTGTATTTGGTAGGCAATCTTTCTTTAAATTATTGTTCCATCGAACCCCTTTAAAAATTATCAACGGTGCAATCCATGTTCCATTAACACAAATACATTCCATCATGGTTTGAGATTCGCCTCTATCTGCATATGCTCTTTTGTAGACATAACGTTTTCCAACCGAGGTAACGACTTTACTTGGTTTGACCACATAAGATAGTCCGGTTTCATCGCAATTCCAGAGACGATCGGAATTATTCTGAACTCCAAGTCTAACCATTAATGTTTCTAATTTTGTATAAAAATCCCCCAGTATTTCATTATTTGACATTGAAGCCCTGTATGCAGCCAAATTTTCAGGAACACGCAGTGTTAGATTGAATCGCTTTTTATACTGAGCCCACCACCATTTACTAGCAGACTCGTTTTCTTTATTGAAGAAGTGATCTCTCTCCGTACGTTGTGCAAGTTGAAAAGTTATCTTTCTTATCATCTGCACCGTCAAACCAAAACCCAATTCTTGCATTTTTATAATGTAATTAAACAACTGAATTTCAACTTCTGCAGTAAGAACAAACGGCCTTCCTAGTTTGGCAACTTGGTGATTGTCATCTTCATTTCTACTTGTACTTCTACAGTGTACTCCAGGCTATTCCACTTTGTTTACTTGCCTTGTAGATGGATAGTTTCTCTACTCTTACAAGTCTTGAGGCTTCTAATAAATCGGAGATCTCATATCGGCGATATTTTCCTTTGCATATTTTAGGCATTTTGATTTCTAAAAAAAAGACACAGGTAAGTTCGTGATACCCCGTATGTTAGAAAATCTTCATAATATTTATTATTTAATATTTATAGTTCACATATTTATTATATCTATGATAAAAATACAAATAAAATTAGAGTAAATACACCGCGAATAATTAGTTACATTTTCCCGCGCAAACAAACGTTAAAATACGTGAGAAAACCGCCTCACAACTTACGCTATTTCAGAAAACTGTTGGCGAAAATTGCCTGTATAACTTAACGGGGGTACTAAGCAACTTATAAACAACATCATACGTAATTTTTACAAACTTACCTTTGCAATATTCACCATAAATAATAAAACAACGAATGCACTTCAGATTTCAAGCTCTCTCGTCAACACAAGGAATAACACTGAAAAATAAGTTTTGTTTTATCCCGGTTCAAAAGAGCTTCTTGCATTTGACTTGCAGTGGTGGGGAAGGTTGTCGAGTCTTTCCGCTAGAGACTGCAACAAAACTGCTGCTATAAGGCAATAGGCTAGATCGTGACGAATTATTAGAAATTTATCACGAATTTACTTATATCACGAATATACCTTACTTAACCCTATTTATGTTACCATTACCATATCAAATAATCCCAAACTTTTATTTATTTTATTTTATGTACTTCGTAAATTCTATTATATTTTTCTTTAGAATAAAAACGATATTATCTTCGTATGCCACTGGATTAGACAAACTTAATAAGAAGAAAAAAAGTTCAGAATTTCGTGTTAGCAGAGACACAGAGATGTGTAAAGAGAGGCGCACAAGTGTTCTCCAACCAACATAGTGGAGGTCAGTCATGAATGATGTAAACACGTCCACTGCGAACATTATTACTTTTTTCTGGAACTGTAAAAATGCAATTTTGCTATTCTACAAATGCTCTGGCTTGAATCTGTGGTAGTCAACTATTGAAAGAGATTCACGGATCATTGGATCAGCATTTGCATGTTTCACATAGGAAGTAGTGCAAAGTTCGATACGAGGATTAAATGCATTTTATTTCTGATACTTTTTATTATATAAGAAATTGCAAATCGATAAATTTTAAAAATAGAATTTTTTTTTCTGAAGAATCAAAAACCTATCAGTCAATAATAAACTGTTAAATAATAGGTAATTATTAAATGATAATTTATTTGTAAATGTGACTTTATTTTTCAAAGGTAAAAAGAAAAATACTGACTTAAAATTGGTTTTATTATAACCTAGAAGAGCTGTTTTTTTTTTTGGAAAAATTGAATCGAAAAATTTCTGTCTATGATTAGGTCTTCTTCTTCTTCTTCCTCCTCCTCAGCTTTTTTTTTCAGGGGTCGGTGTTCTTTACTCTTCTTCACCACTTATTTCTGTCTGGTGTGTCTTCTTCATTTAAACCTTTCTCCCTAAAGTTCTTTGCACACAGTTCTTCCAACTTCTCCTCGGTTTCCCCTATCTCTCTTTCCCTCAATAAGTAACAGCTCTATCCTTCGTGCCACATAGTTCTTATTTCTACGTGTGACGTGACGAAACCAATGCAGTCTTTGTTCTTGAATCTTTTTTGAAACTGTAGCCACCCCGGCTATTTCTCTAATCACGTCTTTCCTATATGCAGACGATACAGTAATTCTGTCAGATAATATTGAAGTTCTCCAAATTCTGCTTGATCGTATTCACGAGGTAGGAGAAGAAATGGGGATTAAAATAAACTCAAACAAAACCAAATTTTTAGGGTTTAGTCGTGACCCACATCCCGATGCAAAGCTTCAATTAAATGGAGTCACAAGTTGAGAAAGTTCACAAAATGACATATTTGGAAACTGTGATAACGGACCAACTAGATTCAGACATAGAAATAAAACGTATAATAGCAATGACTGAAACTACTTGTACGAAAATGAAGTCATTTCTTTGCAATAATCATCTCAGTTTAGAACTAACACAAAGAATGGTTAAGTGCTATGTTTGGTCCGTACTTTTGTATAGTGCAGAACTGTGGACGCTAAAGGTCTTCTTCTTCTTTGAGTGCCTCTCCTATCGAAGATTGGATATCATTATGGCGATTCTAATTTTATTAACTGCTGTTTTGAATAATTCGTTAGTGGTACAGTCAAAGCACTCTCTTAAATTTCTCATCCAGGAACATTCTTCTATGACCTGGATTTCTGCGTCCTTGGATTTTTCCTTGCATTATATTTTGTAGGAACGTGTACTTTTGTCCTCTCATCAGGTGGCCTAGGTATTCAAGTTTTTTCTTTTTTATATTAATAATAACTTCTGGATCGTTATTTATTCTGCGTATTACCTCTTCATTTGTAATTTTATCCACCCAACTTATTTTTAGTATACGGCGGTAGAACCACGTCTCAAAGCTTTTAAGATTTTTAATATTCCTCTGTTTAAGAGTCCATGCCTCAACACCGTAGAGCAAAGTACTGAATATATAGCATTTTAACATTCTAGTTGGTAGATGAATACTAATATCACGATTACAAAATAATTTTTTCATTTTTATAAAATTAGATCTTTTAATTTCAATACGTCTTTTTATCTCGTGATTTTGGTCACCTGTTTCATTAATGAGGGTTCCCAAGTATTTGCATTCGCTTACTTTTTCAAGTTGGGTACCGTTTATTGCGATACTAGTGTCATATATTGGATTCTTACTGAAGGTCATATATTTGGTTTTTTTTTGACGTTCATCCTTATGCCGTAGTTAATACATATCTCATTCATACTTTTAACTAGATGTTGTAGATCTTCCGCTGTTCTTGCCATTATCACAGTATTATCAGCATATCGAATGTTATTGATAACTTCTCCATTGACTATTATAACTTCGTTTGACATGTGAGAGAGCTTCTTGGCATATTTGTTCGCTGTAGATATTAAACAAAAGCGGTGACAATATACAACCCTGTCGTACTCCTTTACGTATTTCTATTTCGTCCGATGTTTATTCTTCTACCTTTATATTAGCTCGCTGATTCCAGTACGGATTTAATAATTATTTGTATGTCTCTGGTATCGATGTTTTTACCTTCCAGGATTTCTTTGAGTTGATTGTGGCGTACTTTGTCAAAGGCCTTTTCAAAGTTTACAAAGCAGGCATGCACCTCTTGGTTAACATCTAGACATTTCTGTGTTAGGACATTTAAGGCAAAGAGAGCTTCTCTTGTACCTAATCCTTTTCTGAATCTCATCTGTGTATCGTTAATATCGATATCTAACTTTTGATAGATTTGGTTGTGGAACGCTAAAGTTACGCTAAAGGTATCGATCATAAACAAAATTGAAGCATTGGAAATGTGGGTTCATAGACGAATGCTGAAGACACTTTGGACAGCAAGAAAAACTAATGAAGAAGTACTAAGAATCGTCAAAATAGATAGAGAACTGCTAAAGACTGTTAAACATCGAAAAAGTCTGGGATATATAGTATATGAAAGTCTCTGTATCTGTAGAGTAGGGAGGGCGAGTTAAGTTTCACAGCACTTAGGCCACAATTAACCCATTGTGCATCCTCCCAGGGAGCTGTCACCCTTAGCTCATTGTTCATCCTGCCATTTCTAGGAAGGTGGACAAGTCACCAGGGGACATCTCACTTATGTGGGCAGGTGTAGGCCAGGACTCGCTGAACGCGTACTCTCGTATTAACGATAACTCTGGGCATTCACATAGGACATGCTCTACAGTTTCGTCTTCTCGTTCACACTTCCTACATAGAGTGTGTCTACTAGCCCCAGTGTGTGAAGGTATTTGCTTAGTTGACAATGACCAGTTAAAAAACCAACTATCAAACGTAGATTTTTCCTGGTCATTCCCAAGTACTTCTTTGATGTTGACTCTTCAAGGTTACTTAGTGTTACCCTGGTAAGTTTACATCCTTTCCCTTCTTTCCATCTTTTTACGGTTTGCGTATGGGAGTGACATTTGACAATTTCCGCGATTGTTGTAGTTGACCAACCAAAAAGATCCCCAGGTCGTAAGAGTCTTAGTCCTGCCGCCTTCCTAGATAATTGGTCAGCAATGCGGTTGCCTTTATTCCTATTGTGTCCTTTAACCCACTTCAGGATGATGGTATTACCATCCGAAGCTTGAGTTAGTGACTCGTGACACTCCATTACTAAACCTGATGTGACACGTGGTCTATTCAAGGTTAGTAGCGCTTGCCTACTATCTGTGCAGATCATTATAGTTTTTCCTGCTATACCTTTTTGGGTTATCCCTTTTGCGGCTATGGAAATACCAGTTAGTTTTGTCTGAACTACACTGGCATTTTTGCCCATACCCCACTTTATTCTTAGGTTCAGTGATCTGGAGTATATCCCGCATCCTGAGCCTTCTTTCATTTTGGAGCCATCGGTGTGTATGCAATAGGCATTTGCCACGTTTGTCTCCATATACTGTCTTGTTTCAATTTTGTAGGGTTTGGTAAAGACGAACTTTGGTTCAATTGAGTCGCAGCCTGCCTGTAGTACTGGTAACGCATCCAGCTCTCCCCGCCAGAAACGAGTTCTCAGTTGTCCCATTCCTACATCAAGGTTTGCACCAGCTGAGCGCAGTCGCATCATTGTCACTAGAGCCACCTCTTTGACATATATGTCTAGAGGCGTGATGCCAATGATCAACTCCATTGCAGCAGTTGGTGTTGTTTTCATGGCACCTGTTATATTTATGCAAGCCATCCGCTGAATATGGTTTAGTTTGTTAATCGCTGTTGCCTGTAGCACTTTTAGTACCCAAGCAATAGCTCCGTAAGTTAGCATTGGCCTAATGACAGCGGTGTAGACCCAGGCGATCACCCTGGGCGTGAGGCCCCAGGTGCGTCCAACCGTTCGTCGACACTGTTCATAGGCAATATATGCTCTTTTAGCTCTACCATCTAGGTGTGAGTTCCATGTTAACTCCCTGTCAAGGGTAATACCAAGGTACTTCACCGCGTCAGAAAAATTTAGACTGTAGTTTAGAATCATTGGTGGTATTAAACCCGTGATTCTTCTTTTCCTGGTAAAGAGGACCATCTCTGTTTTCTTAGGATTTATAGATAGTGAGTGTTCGTTGCACCATGTTTCTATTATTCGAATAGCAACCTGTGATCTCTCACATAGTGTGTTCTCAATGGGAAAGTCTATATTAAATATTACAACTGATCCTTAAAGGCAAAATAAAGGCACTTAGAAGTGTAGAAAGAAAGCAAGTTTCTTAGGGAAAAAACATTCGTGAATGGACTTAGATATCAAATGCAGGACAATTATTCCATATTGCAGAAAATCGAGAAGCCTTCGCAATGGTGATCTCCAACATCGGATAGTTCTGATATGGCACGCGAAGAAGAAGAAGACATCTTATTTTTGTAAACCCCCTTTACAGGCCACACTTTACCACTGTAAAAAAAATACAAGCCTCATTACACTCTTGTATATCTTTCCTTCCAGCCCTTAACCGATCTTTTAAACAGAGAGTACCTGATCCTTCGCTTCTAGTTAAACCAACCAACCTGTATAATGTGGGCAATTTTTCGATCTAGTGTCCTATTTTCTGTTATGTAGGGGACAAAGTATTGAAATTCTCCTTCGTCCTATTTTTTTTTCAAGCAATTCGATGACCCCTTCCCTTCTATGTTTTCGATCTACTAACCTTAAATCCTCCCTCTTCAATAGCCCTTCTCCAACTCTACAACTTCTTCTTCAACATTTTCTCCACTAACACGATATCTATCGCATAGAGCATTGGCCAAGGTACCCTCTCTTTTACCTTTTCTATGAGTATATCCATAAAAAGTATAAACAGGTATAAACTCTGTTGTGTGAAGAACCTTCAAACTAACCGTCATTGGAAAACCTAAGTTCAATCCGTCACAACTCCTTGCTTTGGTGTACGCTCCCTCATACATATCCTTCACGAGCCTAACGTACTTCTCAGGAACCAATTTACCTCTCATACCTCTTACACTTGCCTAGCAACTGTTTCGGGTTTTGCAAAACCCTCAACACGCAGAGGCGCTGCAGAACACATAGAGAAAATTATCGCGGAAAACATATCGCGGACGATCGTCATGCCCTATACAAAGCTCGAACACCACGAAAGCGACTAAAATCTAGGAAAAGCTTCCTTGGAACAGTGCAGGATGAACCGCCTGAGTATTTTCCACTTCCTCAGGTTCAATAGACCGGCCAGACCCTAGACTTTAAAACGTGGAAAACCTTGAATGCGATGAGAACGGGGGTTGCTACAGTAAAATCAAACATGGCAAAATGGAGAAAAATAGGCCAAGATGATGTGAACTGTGACTGTGGAGAAACACAGAATATGGAACATCTTCTTACATGCAAAAACTGTCCTCATCGATGTACCCTTGAAGATTTGTGGCTCGCCAACAAAGATGGAACCGACGTAGCCCGATACTGGGCCGAAATTTTATGAATGACATGTCCGGACACGATAAAGTAAAGTAAGCAACTGTTTCGTACGTCTTCTTAGGATCTATAAATACAAAGTTAGCTTTCTCTTCTTCTTGCCGTATTTTTATACTAACTATTTCAAAGCAAACGACGCATCGGCCGTGTTCCTCCGAAGTATAAATTATACCACTACTAAGCTTATAATGAACCACATTTAATATATCATTGTATTACAAGTAAACTTACATAACGTAAGGCAAAATGCTGCGAAAACAAGACTCGCCGAACTTCATATCGTCTTAAAATTAAATAATGTTAAATTAGCTCCTCTTTCGAGTTGATCCATATCCAAATTACAGAAATCTTTGGGTAATGAAATGAATCAGATCGAGGTGTCAATAGCGACGTTACTATTTCTAATATCTATTTAATGCTTCAAAAACTCAATTGTGCTCTGATCTTGTTGCAAAAACTCTCGCATATTATTTGTCAGTGGAAGCACATTTACAGCCGGCCACAAATTGGATGATGTTATGCGTGCAAAAGTTGTAGGCCAATGTATATTCATCCCAAAACGATTAATTTGAATATCTGTAAAATCTTTGCCATTATTTTATTTTTCTCAATGTTGCTATATGGTGTTTAATTAATTTGTATGTTTAATTGTAATTTTAAGGCAACATTTTATATTCGTTTGCTTTCCAATAAAGTTGCAATTTTCCAGATGAAGCAATATTCGACTTTATTGTAATTTAATTTAATTTAATTTAAGTTAATTTAAATTAATTAAATTAAATTTAGTTTAGTTTAATTGAACTTTATTTTATTTTATTGTATTCTAGTCTATTAACTGTATTTTATTTTAATTTTTTGTTGTTTTATTTTATTCTATTTTCTTCTACTTTATTCCATTTTATTGAAATTTATTTTATTTTACTTTATTTTACTCTAGTTTATTTCATTTGATTCTATTTTGTATTTTATTTTAATTTTATTTTCTTTTATATTAATTTTATTAATTATTAATTTGTTTTGTTTTATTTTACTCTATTTCAAATTTCAATGTACTTTTTCTAATTTTTTTTTTAAATAGCTTCTGGCCAATCAAGTTATTTATTATGAAAAAGAGTTTATTTTAACAATGTATAATGAAAAATTTTAAGTTTTTTTTTGCGGAGAAAATTGCGAAAAAAATAATGCTTAATGATAGCTAAATAAGGTTTTTTTACTAACCTAAATGGTAACTTAAATGGCTCAAACAAGTCGTTTAAATATCCTTGCAAATTGCATTAGATTCATTCTGTGCAGCAAGCCGAAGCTGCTCTATAGTATTTTTAAAATGATTTCTTTGTCGTATGCGGCGTTTTAGCTGATCCCACATGTGCTCCATTGGATTTAAATCCGGACTAAATGGTGGTCAATCCAATCTTTGAATTTGGATCTCATTAAGATAATTACTTACTATGGCAGCAGTATATGGTCGAGCATTATCGTGCATTAACATAAATCTGTCATATCAAATGTAACCAACATTTGGCAAAACATGACTTTGCAAAACATTGACCATATTTTGAACGTAAATGTCACCAGTCATTCGTCCAATCACTTTCACAACTAATACCTCCCCAAAATAATATAATAATATGCCACCACTTCCAAAACTAACGGACTGGGTGAGATTGCAGGTGGCTAATCGTTCTACAACTCTTTTGTAGACGTGGTTTCGACCGTCTGGTTTATATAATAGGATTACGGTCTCATCAGTGAAAAGAACATTTTTCCATTTGTCGATATTCCAATGTTTATGTCGTCTTGCACATTCTAAACGACGTGCTTTATGATTTTGGAGAAGACGTAGAACTTTTGCAGGACGTCTAGGCTTTACGTTTGCTTTTTTTAATCTTTTTCTAACTATTTCTGAACTCTAACAGTAACTTGTCCGACATTTAGTAGATAATTTCTGAGGTGTATTGATGTCAATGAGCGATTTTTTGTAGAATTAAGAGCCAAAAAATGGTCATCAATCGCGGTTGTGCACCTTGGGAGTTCTTGATCAGGCCTTCGTATAAAATTGCCTGTCTCATGGTACCTTTTTAAAATATTCGAAATTGTAGATTGACTTCTGCTGAGACGCCGTGCAACATTTTTTTGTGTATATCCTTCCCCATACAAAATTATAATCTGTGCTGCTTGGACTTCATTGCAATGTCGAGTTGATGGTATATTTGTTTTTAACTTAGTTTAATTAAATCAATATTTAATTAAACTTAATAGATTAAATTATAAATAACCGACTTACTTACTATCGTTTTTTTATCTTTTTTACCTTTACGCGAAGAGGGTTTTTTATGATAAAATTTACGAATGACACTAAACTCTGAATAAACGTCAAAATAAGCGTCCAAATATTTCAAACCAATTGAGTACGTCAGCCTACTATATGAGTAAAATGAAGGAGCCTAAAATTATTTTGAAATAATAGTGACTACAAAAAAAGAATTAAAAAATTACAAAATATTCGATATTTTTGTCCAAATATCGAGTATTTTCCACAGGAAAATACTCCACAGAAAAACGAATCACATAGGAAGAATGAATACCACAGACTGACCCATACCATTGTAACTTACACTTAAAGAGGATGCTACTACGAGGTCCAGATCAGGAGGAGGCTTTAGGTAGAAGTAGCAAAGCAAGTTTGCTTACCATATTATTGCTCTCGAGTGTAAACATAAATTTGTATAGCCTGAGATATATCATTTTAAATAGATTGGAACTTGGCTAGTCACTGATTACCTGATTGAAAGTATAAGAGATTTGAGGAATGCATTAATATACGGATGATTACAACTTATTAGTAAAATTATCATATAAAGAAAATTGTTTCTTAACTTTTTCGTATGATTTTGATCTTTAACGGATAGTAATTTTTTCTGAATTTCTGTCTACAATTTAATTACTTTGTTTATTGAATTACTTTTTTTCTCAAAACATTTATTAATCACAAATATCTATTTGTCCCTCTTAAAATTCAATTAGCAACATCACTTATAGTATTCATTAATTTAACGCCCTGTACGCTACCAACAACAAACTTTTCTGAAAACCTTGCTAGTGAAGTCTTTCAGTGTAGTCCTTTATAACACAACATTACATGTACTCTATAATTCTATCTAATATATAAAACCCATCCTCCTTTTAACCTTTGTTCTTTGCCCGCTTCCTGCAAACTTTGTAATCTTTATAAATATTAATTCGGCTTTACAAAAATTTTTGTCTGCTTATCCTTCTTTCTTTTGATGAAATTGTCTCGAGGTATGAGAATAAGCATCTCCTTTTAGTCCTTTTGATAATAAAAATTAAAAAAGCCTGACGGTTTAATATAAATTAGGGTACTCTTGGGGCACAAACAAAACCGGAACACTTATTTAATTTTCTTCTCGACGTTTCGGTTAAATTAAGCGACTTAATGAAATTTGGATTATGTTTATTAGTTGAAATTACTTCTTAAATAAAGAAACAATCTTTTTTTGCAGAAAAAATCTGTTGATGGTTGAAAAAAAAGCCGTATTATTGAATTTTTTGTAATGCCCTGCAATTCTTAAAAATATAACGGTTGGACTTGTTAGTTTTAATAACTCGGCAGCAGCAGAATATAAATAAAAGTAAAAATTATCATGGTGGTACCAACTTTTGAAAGAATATGGTACAGTTAAAAAAAGAAAAGAATATATGATTTATTATGTAAGAAATTTTATATTAAATGCTCATTATTTTCTTTGCTTTTATTCATATTTAGCGTAAGCCTTTGAGATTTTTAATATTGGATGATTAACGCTCCATCTTACGATATCAAGATTTTTAGAGGGTAAGTCTATATTCTTTGTACAAAACAACAATAATGAGTAAGACCAGTTAATTTCATAATTTATTCACAATTGATAGTTGCTATTTTTCGCTCGTTTATTTACAAACAACAAAAGATACAAACACGCAGTAAAAGCATGCAAGACATCGATCACAATTTTCTTCTTGCAACAATTAGGATAGAATTTAAAAGAACAAAAAGAAATAAGCAAATAATAGCCATTAACCTAGATAAGCTTAAAGAAGAATCCACTAGTAATAAAATACGGGAAGAAATACATAGACACTTGAGTAACAGAACAGTACAATCGACACAAACTTCCGAGGAAGAATGGCACTATATTGAGAAAACACTTACAAGAGTAACATAAGACTACCTCAAACAAGATACACGAAAAAAGAACAAACCATGGATGACAGAAGAAATTCTAAACATGATGGACGAAAGAAGAAAATACAGAGGTAAAAATGAAACAACATACAAGCAAATACACAAGAATATCAGAATAAAGATCCAACAAGCCAAAGAAACCTGGCTAAGTAAAAGATGCCAAGAAATTGAAGAGTTGGAACAAAGACATGATATTTTCAATCTACATAAAAAAGTAAAAGAAGCCGCTGGAATATTTAAACAAACTCCTACGTCTTTCATCGAAGATAAACATGGGAACCCGCTACTAAACATAGAAGATCAAATAGGTAGATGGAAAGAATACGTGGAAGAGATGTTTCAAGACCGAGAGAGGACGAACATTTACATACAGGAGGCATCGACTGGACCTTATATCACAAAGCAAGAAATTATCAAAGCGGCAAATCAGTTAAAGAACGGAAAATCTGTTGGGGAAGATAATATCCCAATTGAAATAATAAATATATTACTAGACGAACACATCGAAGTAATGGAAGATATATTTAACAAAATATACGAAACAGGCATAATACCAAATGATTGGCTGACATCGGTGTTCATACCACTACCAAAGAAGAGAAAGTCCAAGAAATGTGAAGACCATAGGATTATTAGCCTGATGAATCATATGTTGAAGCTTTTCCTCCGAGTAATACACAATAGAGTATACATTAAACTAGACGAACACACTGGTCAAACTCAGTTTGGTTTTAAGAATGGGTTCGGAACAAGAGAAGCACTTTTTTCAATACGTGTTCTAGTTGAAAGATGTAGAGATGTCGATTCTGATGTATACTTGTGTTTTATAGACTTTCAGAAGGCGTTTGACCTAGTGAAACATGATAAACTAATAGATATTTTAAGGTCATGTAATATCGACGATAAAGACTTAAGGATCAATTCAAACCTCTACTAAGAACAAAAGGCTAAAATCAGAATAAAAAGCGAAACATCTGGAAAAATCAATATCGAGAAGGGAGTAAGACAGGGATGTGTCCTATCACCTTTGCTGTTCAATGTTTACTCTGAGAAGATATTTCAGAAATATTTGGAATGCACCTCGGATGGTATAATTATAAACAGGCAATGTATAAATAACCTGCGATATGCTGATGACACTGTCATACTGGCAGATAATGCTGAAGCCCTGCAACGCTTAACGGACCGAGTAACGACAGCCTGTAGAGAATTTGGAATGAAATTGAATACAAAGAAGACAAAAACGATGATCATCAGCAAGCACCAAAACAGAAGGGTGAAGGTCAATGTCGACGGAACAGATCTAGAAAGAGTAACAAGAACAACGTTCCTTGGAAGTAATCTTAATGAAACTTGGGACCACTCACTAGAGATAAGAATACGCCTGGAAAAGGCACGTACAATGTTTTACAAAATGCAAAAAGTTCTATGCAACCGCCAGCTGGGCATCTCATTGAGAAATAGAATACTTAAGGCTATGTTTTCTCCACCTTGCTCTATGGTGTTGAAGCCTGGACAATGACAGAAGCAACACAAAAAAGAATCCAAGCATTCGAACTCTGGTGTTATCGTAAAATGCTCAGAATATCCTACATGAGCCATACGACAAATGCGGAAGTCTTGCGGATGATGAATAAGGAAAGAGAGCTTATGCTTATAATAAAAAAACGGAAAACACAATATTTTGGTCACATCATAAGAAATCAGAAGTATGAACTGCTCCAACTTATAATCGAAGGCAAAGTCAATAGCAAAAGAGGACCAGGAAGAAGACGCAACTCCTGGCTTAAAAACCTACGGCAATGGACGAACATGACCTCCATAGAACTATTCAGGGCTGCTACAAATAAGATTAAATGGGCAAATGTAATGGCCAACATCCTTAAGGATAAGGCACCGTAAGAAGAAGATTTACAAACGAATATTTTGCATTTTTTCTTTATAATTATTTATCTAATATCATTTAACCAGCGACCTCTTAAGTTTTATCCTAAACACCTTTGTGATTTTTAATATTGGATGATTATCGCTCCATCATAATAAGCTGTTTGTTTTATTTCTCGCAAGCACAACTGTATCTTATTTAACGGCTACTTGCCCTGTGCTGTCATGTAAATGAAGAAATACTTCCTCGCTACCATCTTTGATTACGTTATTCTTAAGATTTAACTGAAATTCATGCAAGTTCATTACGTTCATTCCTGATATAACATTCGCTTAGATGTCAGCAACTACGACAGTATTAACACACTTTTCTGCTTCAATCCCTAATTGTATCTGGATTTATCCATGAATGTCGGAATTTTTAACACAACCTCGTTGGTAAAAGTTTGCGTATAATGGACCTGAAGCTATTACTATGATTTGATCTTTGGAAACGTTCCAGATTGAAGCTGTCACTCTAGGGTCTCAGTTTTCCTGGTGGTAAGTTTCTTGATTTGTGTTGTACTTAGGGTGCTTTGATGAACTTCGTACCACAATTCCAGCGTTATATCCAAGAAACCGCGAAGACTAAAGTCTTCGCTGCTTCCTGGACATAATGCCTTTCATCATATTAACAATGCCCGCCAGAGACTTGAATAGCTGATTGGTATTCGAGGACTACGGACAAGACATCGACCAGCGTCTTGTGAGGAGCTAATCGTTCTGTTCTCTGCATTTTATGATCGCGAAGACCATCAATACATTTTTAAACATCCAAGTTTTCCAACATGTCTTCGGAAGCTGTCGTATAAGCACATCGTACTTACCTCTAACATCGTACTAACCTCAATGTCTATCTTAAATTCTTTTAAAGCTTCATCTCTCTTTTGTCTTCTATTTTTAATCCATTACATGCTTAATCTCATCTTAATTTGTTCGAAATCATCTCTCTCCTCCCATCCAACAGTCGCAGGAGATTATTGTTATCAATTTTTCTGTTGTTTGAAAAAACAATAGCTGGAAAACAACTTTTTAAATATATAATTATCCCCAATTATATATCGTCAGGAAATTGTCCGTGGATTAGGCATAATGGGGATACCACATAAAAAAGAGTCTTCAGACTTATAGGTCTTATAGGCAGTCGAGTAAAAAGTCGATATTAAACTAATAATAACATAAGAATGGTAAGAAAATGATAAATAATAATTATAAGAAATATATAACAGAAAACTAAGCCTAGTTGTTTATTTTTATAGCCTTCTTACGAGTATTCAAGAACCCGGTTAACTTTGGAATGCTGTAAAACTCAGAGAAATGAATGAAATTAAACAAATTTGTAGTGAAAAATTATTTATTGAAAAATACCATATAATGTTGCTCCGGCATCCTTATGCCGTAGTTATTACATAACTCATTCATCCTTTCAACTAGACGTTGTAGATCTTCCGCTGTTCTTGCCATTATCACAGTATCGTCAGCATATCGAATGTTATGGATAATTTCTCCATTGACTATTATCCCTTCGTTTGCATGTGAGATAGCTTTGTATTCGCTTACTTTTTCGGTTTTTTTTATGTTCATCCTTATGCCGTAGTTATTACATAACTCATTCATACTTTCAACTAGATGTTGTAGATCTTCCGCTGTTCTTGCCATTATCACAGTATCGTCAGCATATCGAATGTTATTGATAATTTCTCCATTGACTATTATCCCTTCGTTTGCATGTGAGAGGCTACTTATATAACCCTGTCGTACTCCTCTACGTATTTCTATTTCGTCCGATGTTTGGTCTTCTATTTTTATATTAGCTCTCTGATTCCAGTACAGGTTTAATATTATTTGTATGTCTCTGTTGTCGATGTTCTTACCCTCCAGGATTTCTTTGAGTTTATTGTGGCGTACTTTGTCAAAGGCCTTTTCAAAGTCTATAAAGCAGGCGTGTACCTCTTAGTTAACATCTCGACATTTTAAAATGATTCATTCGAAATGCAGAAAAATAGATGAAAATATACTTAAAGATCGTTACCGATGATAAGTTTGAAAATATGTAACGCTAAGGATTTTTGCTTAGTTGAGGAGATATGTCGTGGAATGCAAATTTTAGATTCCCCATGTCTCTATTAACATCTTTATCAACATCTGTTTGCCTTGAAATTATTAGAAGGCACAGATTAAAGCAAAAATCTGAATTTGGTTTCGAAAATTAGTTTACGAATTCTAATATCAGATGTCGCTATTTGCGTCTAAACGAAGCCATGTTAGAGTTGCTTCTTAAGACAGAAAAGATTTATTTTCACGTTCAGAACGCTTGTGAATAACGGTTCTGATGAGCCCCATTAGGACGAAATACGTATAAGCAGATACACAGAAGTACGTGTACGTGAAATCAAATCTTGACTGTCTTTTTCTTTTTGAAAATATGTCTTCGCAGTCTTGAATACATGTTCCACATATGTGCTTAAAATATCAAAAAAATACCAAAGACTAAAAAGATTCAAAAATGACATTTTAAAACGATCTAACAGTTAAAAATATTGCGGTACGCAATGAAAAGAACACCACCAAAGTTTTTTTTGCAACTGACGGGTGATTTCCTCATTAAGAGATTACGCTAGTCTAGTCATAAAACATTATGCTTTTGGTAAAACAAGAGATTACAGAGCTCAACCGCAACATGTTTAGCAAATGGAGAATGTCGCTTAAAGTGCAACATTTTAATGACTTCTTCTTCTTCGTCTTCTAGTTCCATGACCCTTATCGATCTTTGGATATCATGTTGACTACCATATTCTCTATGGTGACTTTATTGACAGTAGTTCTAAATTACGATGTAGTTGATTTTCCATACCATTGCCTTAGATTTTTCAGCCATGATGTTCTTCTTCTACCAGGACCACGATTACCTTGGATCTTTTCCTGAATAATCAGATATAAAAGATCATATTTTTCAGGGTGTCTCATAATGTGACCGAAGTATTCCAGCTTACGTTTCTTTATTATATTGACCAGTTGTGTTGTTTGGTTTAGCCGTCTAAGGACCTCCTCGTTTCTAACTTGTCGACCCAGCTTATTTTCAGTAGTCGTCTGTATACCCACATCTCAAATACTGTCAAGCCTTTAAGAATAGACTCAGTTAGAGTCCACGCTTCCACTCCAAACCGCAGGACAGGAAAGATGTAACAAGATGTCATTCGAACTCTAAGGTCAATGCTAAGATCGTGATTGCAAAGTACGTTTCTCATTTTTACAAAGGAAGCTCGGGCTTGTTCTATTTGGCTTTTAATTTCTGCGGTTGGATCCCAGCTCTCATTGATATTACTGACGCGATAAACGAGTTTCTCTACTCTGTCCACTGCGGCATCTCCGACTTTTATACCGTCATCCTGTATATAATTTTGTTTGCTGACTATCATATATTTAGTTTTCTTAACGTTGAGTTTTAATCCATACTGATCACAAGCCTGTTTTATTTTGTTCATTAGATTTTGAAGGTCTCCGCAATTGGCAAGGACTAAGGTTTCGTCGTCATATCTAATATTGTTGAAGGTTACTCCATTCACAATAATACCTTCGGTTGTCTCCATTAAGGCTTCCTTAAATATTTCCTCCGAATATAAGTTAAAAAGTAAAGGCGACAATATACAGCCTTGTCTATCTCCTCTCTTTATATTTATTTCATCCGATAGTTCTTGTTCAACCTTTACTCTTGCCACTTGATGCCAGTATAGATTTGTAATTATTCGTAGATCTTTTCAAAATCGGTTGCACAAATTTACACATTTTGATCTATATCTCTGCATCTCTGTACTAGCACCTGTTTACTAAACAAGGCTTCTCTTGTACCCAAGCCACACCTAAACCCAAATTGAGTATTGCTAATTCTGTCCTCTCTCTCTCTCTCTCTCTCTCCTCTCTCTCTCTCTCCTCTCTCTCTCTCTCTCTCCTCTCTCTCCTCTCTCTCTCTCCTCTCTCTCTCTCTCTCTCTCTCTCTCTCTCTCTCTCTCTCTCCTCCTCTCTCTCTCTCTCTTGTCGTTTCCTCATTGCTGAGGATCGTGATTCCCTACAATGCGGGCTGTCAATTCTCTCCATCTCTTGCGATTTTGGGCTGCTCTCATGGACTCGGAAAATGTCTCTCCAGTGGCTTTCTGTACTTGATCTGACCATCGGATAGGTGAGCGTCCTCGGCCTCTACGTCCTTCTACGTTTCAGCACACAATTAGTCTTTCTAAGTTGTCATTGTCTCTTCTCGCAATGTGGCCAAAAAACTTTAAAACATTTGCAAGACACTGAGAGGAGAGTCTGGTCTGAATGTTTAGCTCTTCGAGAATCGACTGATTGGATCTGTGCTCCGTCCACGAGACGCGTAGCATTCGTCTCCAGCACCACATTTCGAATGCGTCAATCCTTTTCCTATCCTCTGATTTTATTGTCCATGTTTCGGCACCGTAACTAAAGATTGAAAAAACGAGTGTCCGTACCAGTCTCATTTTGAGTTTTTTGGACAAAGAGCGGTCCTTCCATATTTTTGAGAGTCGACTCATCGCGTTCTTAGCCATTCCTATTCTTCTGCGAATTTCCGTTTGGCAGGAGGCTGCATTGCTTAAGGAAGATCCTAGATACGTGAACTCGTCTACTTTCTCGAATTGATTTAGGGCGCCTGTTGTTTGGAGGATATTCGCGTGGTCCACAATCATGATTTTTGTTTTCTGATTATTAATCTTGAGCCCACACTTGTTGCTTTCGGTTTCTACTCTCTTTATCAGTCTCGACATCTCCTCTTCAGATGTTGCTATCAGTATTGTATCGTCTGCGAATCTTAAGTTTGAGATCTTTTTCCCTGCAATGGAGATGCCGCCTCTCCATCCATTGAGTGCGTTCCTCATTATGTATTCTCCATATAAATTGAACAGGTCTGGAGATAGTATGCAGCCTTGTCGTACACCTCTGCTGGTTTTGAAGGTATCGGATTGCTGGTTTTCAATTCTTATTTTAACTGAGTTATCTTCGTATAAGTTTTTAATTAATATTGCCAAATGATCTGGAACTCCCATCTCATGAAGAACTGTCCAGAGAACTTCCCACTTTACACAATCAAATGCCTTTTGGTAGTCTAGAAAACAGATTATTATTGGAATTTTAAATTCGCGGGCCTTTTCTATGAGCTGCCGCATATTAAGGATTTGCTCTCTCGTACCCTTCCCTAACAGCGTGTCCTCCTTAGTGTCCTCTAACAGCGTGTAAATTCTGCTGTGTATTACTCGCAGGAAGATCTTCAAAACGTGACTCATGAGACTTATTGTCCGATAATCACCGCATATCTTTGGACGATGTTTCTTAGGTATTGTGACAAATGTCGACTTTAACCAATCAGTTGGTAATACCCCAGTGTCATAAATTCTGTTAAAGAGATTACACAGAGCTTTAATTCCATTTTCTCCCAAAAACTTTAGTATTTCTGCACTTACTTCATCGGGGCCAAGTGCTTTTTCATTTTTTGCCGTTTGTATTGAACGGTTAAGCTCACTTTCTGTTATAGATGGATCTGATATAGCAATCGGTGTATAGTGTTCTACTCTCTCATCTTCAAATAATTCACAAATGTAGTTTTCCCATTCTTTTAACTGTTCATTGATGTCTAATATTCTGTGTCCGTTTCTATCTTCTAAACTTTTGGATTCTTGTTTCCGTTTGTTTAAAGCGACATCTTTTAATTTCTGATGCAGATGAAATGTATGGTGTTTCTTTTCATATTGTTCAATTTCATTACATTCTTTACTATGAAGTTGTGTTTTCGCGTGTCTTATCTTCTGCTTGATTATTGCTTGGATCCTCTTGTGTTGGTTTTTATCTTTATTTCTGACTTTTCTACTTTGATTCCTAAGTCTCGGTATTTCTTTTGTCATCCACCCTTGTGTTTTTCTTGCTTTTAGCGCACTCAATTTTGTTTCTTGAATTTTAATGACGTAGAAATTATTTAAACAAATTTTTTAGTACATGCTCCCTGTAGCTGTTGGCTTCTAAATTACAGTGTTTTTTCTTATCTTTTAATTTTCCTTTTGTGAGTATTGAATTGCTTTTATTTTTTATTGAGCTTAAAAGCATCCCTCAGGAGTTTATTAGCGATGATGTCAAATTCAATTTAAAAATGTTACGTAGCTGCTTTATTCATTTTATGTAATTTATTAGGTATTGATCGTCAAAGTTTTTCCCTTGGCAACGTTTTTAAGTTATTAGGTGTATTATAGGTACTTATATAACACTGGAGTATATAATACATTTTATTAAGAAATTATCTATATAATAAGAAAAACAAAGACATGAAAATATAAAAAAAATAGAGAAAGATATTAAAATAGCCATATATTTACAAACATTTTAGCAGAACTACGTGACATAAACAAAATTTCAAGTAACAATAAAACACTGAAAAATTTGTTTTCAAAACTTCCACAAAATTTGTTGTAATATCTTATCACTACAGCTGTTTCGGCAGAGTGCCTTTATCAAGTAATCTATTTTTGGTATGCCTTTACTGTTTATATAGTCTTTAACGAAATAGGTTGAGGAGGGGAAAACTGTTTGTCTCAAGTTGGTCATTCAAAACTAAGTCTATGTTTTTCAATTTGTTAATTTTTATAGATTCTAACAAAGAGAGCTTAAGGCCTTTATTTTGAATGCGAAGAATTTGAAATTCGTCATTAAAAGAATGATTATGATCTAGAAGGTGAAGTGCGTATGTAGAATCTGTTTTCCTATTATTGAAAGCCCTTTTATGTTCTGCTATTCGTTTATTAAAATTCCTACCAGTTTTACCAATGTAAGTTTGGGCAGTCGCCACATTTAAGTTTGTATACAACACTGTGTCAGTGCTTTTTATTTTGGCTCTTTTTAATATATTTGCCCAAGTTGTTATTTGTTCTGAAAGCTGGTGTTATTCCTTAATATGTGTTTGGCTAGTTTTGTTGAAATTTTGCCTTTATATGTAATCGAGCAGAAGGCACTGGGTTTTTTCTCTGGTGGTGGAAATACTAATTTTAGGGCTTTCTTGTGTAGTTTTTGATTTAAAATTTTATTAATTGTTTGTTTGTTGTATCCATGGTTTACTGCATTTTCTTAATAATATTTAATTCTGTCCCAAAGTTGCATTTTGACATGGGAATTTCTGTTCATTTATGTAACATACTATGATAGGCTGCCAGTTCATGTTGTTTGGGATATATGATGAATTGTATATCATGTTTAATCATGTTAAAAGTCATGTTTGTTTTTAAGTCTGATAATTTTGTTCTGTTTCTATTGTAAATTTAATATGACTATGAAGTGAATTATTATATGATCAAAATTGGTCGAGTTGCCTGTTAGTATCGTATTTTTAGATTTTTATCCTATACTAATTCACTTCTTTGTCGTATTGAATTTACAAAAGAAACAGAACATAATCAATCCATAATTTTTTAGATTTAAAAATTCTCAGACTTAAAAACAAACATGACTTCTCCGTATTTCATAAAACTACCCATACTGACATGACTATACACAATTCATTATCATAATTGAGACACAATTATATATTATTAAGAGAATAGCAGTAAACAATGGATACAACGAACAAACAATTAATAAAATTTTAAATCAAAAACTGTACAAGAAAGCCCTGAAATTACCACCAGAGAAAAAACCCAGTACCTTCTGCTCTATTACATATACAGGCAAAATATCAACAAAAATAGCCAAACACATAAAAAAGAAAGGAATAACATCAGAATCCACTAGGAAACTAAGTTCCTATACTTAACTGGCTGTATACCATATATCACAAAAAATTTTATTTCAAATCCCTTATAAAAGTTATATAATAAAATGCCCAAACGGGCTATCACAATTACATTACAGAACGTTTTCGGAATGTTAATTCCATCATCAGTGTAAACCTGAAAGTATATAACCACTTTAATTAAAAAGAACGTTGAATTTAAAATGTTGACTAAGGTTAAAGCAAAATGTGGTTAATACTTAGGGGGTATACATGCTATGAGCCACCAAAATATATGGTTCAAAACCCGTTAAATGTTACAAATTTATAGTTGTTTTACATTATATATAATTACAAATTAGAATGTTTTACAAATAAACAAATATACAAGTAATATATATATATATATATATATATATATATATATATATATATATATATATACTTTTTTCATCAAAATTTCAAAAAAAAAATTGTCAGCTAATCGGTTTCTAACTTTTATGCTTGTGGAGTAACTAGGCAGTGGAATTCTTTCGAGACGTCATTGAAGAAAATTATTCATCCATTACTATTTTTAAACCTTCAGCGGGAGCATGTATAGGTGGTGACTCACAGAGCTGCGGTGAGACCTACCGCGAAGGGAGACACTTCGTTCATTCTGTTGTGCAATTGATGGTCCTCTACGCAGCAGTTTTAAGAAAGTCATACAAAAAGCAGCTCATCCGAGTAAATAGCAAGTCTATTGAGGGTTGCATATGCATACAGTCTTCGACGATGAGCTGTTACTTATCACCAGGTGTATTCGGCTAGTAAAGGAAAGAGAAATAATATACGAGATAAGAAATGAAAACAGCAAGGGAATGTTTAAAAAAAAAGAAAGAAGGCAGACGGCCATTATGGCATAACAAGAGGAATGCGACGAAATAAGAGTAGTGGCTCAGTGGATGAAGTTGCTGATTCCTAATATGTGAAGAAAAACGGATTGCGGGCATCGACGTTTGGATTACTTTCTTATACAGGTACTCACAGGAAATAGTTATTCCAGGGTATTCCTTTACTGATTCGAAAAGGCAGAAAGTGACAAACGCTGGTAGTGTCCGGATATCATCGTGGTCACGTTACAAGATTTCAGCATAACCGAGTCTAGAAGGTGGTTCTGTTCACCTTTTTTTATTTGGATCAACCCCTCATAAAGAAAAAAAAATGGAAACCTTTAACTCGAAACAGAAAACAGTCAGTGTCTACTATGTTACGAATTGGATAAACAGGTTACATACAATAATTACACAATAATGTATTAATTAACGTTGTTCTCTTAAAAACGATGTCCGAAGTGAAGATTGAAACGTCAATAAACTTATTTTATAGAGTTTTTATTTAGTTTCTTTTGATGTTTCCAGTTTGTTTACTTCTGTACCAAGAGATGAATCATTACCTTTAGTACACAACCTTCTAAACAATTTCAACATACTAGCAAAAGACAAAGATGTTATCTTGCCCATGCTTAAATTGTGTCTTGATCAGGACTTCTTTCAATTTAATCAAAAAATATATAAACAACCAACAGGTTTAGCAATGGGATCTCTCTTATCACCTTTTGTAGCTGATATTTTCTTAGACAGCTTAGAACAGAAATTTGTTAACAACAACAGCAAAATTGTTTTTAAGTCAAGATATGTTTATGAATGTATAGCTCTCATACAGGGAACTCAAGATGATGCTTTACATATTCTGGATGATCCTAATAAGCTCCATCCTAACATCTCTTTTACTCTGGGACCATAATCTGACAATATCTGTAATAAACATTCTCTAGAGTACAATAGTAGAGTACAGTAGTAGAAGTATTATACAACACATACACTACAATAGTAGAGTACAATATTTACAAAAAACCTACCCAAGCAGATCATGTTATACATGAAACATCTTATCATCCAACTCAACATAAAATGGCTTCTTTCAACAGTTACGTTCATAGGTTACTCAAATTTCCAATTTCTAATCATAACTTTAATTTAGAACTTAATACTCTGAAGCAAATTGCTTTCAATAATGGTTATGATCATATCATTATATATGCTTCTAAATAGAGCTAAACTCAAAATTGCAGAAAAACTTGCATATTCATCAAAATGTTTTCTTCAACCTAATGCTTTAAATAACATCAGATATTTCTCCTTTAAATAGGTAAAGAAATAATAATAAGACTTACTCACAATCAATTTAATTTAACAATCTGACGACCGGTTTCGCTTTCTACAATTTGCAAAGCATCTTCAGGTCGAGATACAAAGTTAAACTAATGCTGCAATAAAATAAACCCAATTAGGGTGGTGTCTCATAAAGATAAAATAAACAAATAAATTAGTTCATACAAATTATAGTAATTATGCCAATATTACATGTCTGTGGTTTTCAAAATGAATAATTTGAATATATAAAAGGTATTAACAGACAAGGTAAGGTCCACAATTGGTATAAAGTAGCAATCTTATATTGTAATAAATTAATAAATGAGCAAATAAATAAAACAAAACAAAACAAACATTACTTACATGCCGGTACTCTATTAATTGATGGATGGTAGGTCATGGTTGCAAAAATCATGTATTGTTGATTGGAGAACTTTAATGTGCTATTGCAGTTGTTTTGACAATAAACTAATGACTAATTATTCAAGATTTAAGTCAGTCAATTACTCGAATTCAAAATTTAAATAATCATCAATATTCACCCAATTACTACTTTATTTAATTATTAATTATTACAATTTAAATAAAAATATTTTAAGAAATGTTCATACACCATAATAGATAGCTCAGACCGACAATTATTTCAAATAAAAAAATTTTCAGGCAATTTGTAAATTTGTTATACCTTTCAATTACAAGTACACTTTTTTGTATTTACTAAATAATCATTTTAATTTGTTCTGAAATATTTAGACTAAAATTGGTTAGTTATAACAAATGATGTATTTCAATTATTCACATTGTTACCATAAAAAATTTTTGAATTTGAAACTTACTAATTAAAATTGTTAAAGTATGCCAATATTAAAAACATCAATTTACTTTTGATTTCTAAATTAAAACAAAAATTTTGATACATTCATTAATATCAACATACTCCATAATACTGAATAACTAAACTTACAGTATTTAGTAAGAGAAGAAGAACTGTCACACTTCAACCTACATATGTCAAATTTACCTCTTAAATCTAATAGATTAAATAGAAAAAAACTCATTTCTTCCAACAAGTGAGATGTAGTGCTTACAGTTTCTTCCATCCCCCAAGTTTAAGTTTTAAATTCAATGTTTGTCCCGTCATTTAATGTTTCTGTTTCCTGTTAATGTGTGTTTAATTTGTCCCTGATCATTCTTAATTTATAATAATTTTATATACTTTTTTATATACCTTTTTACATAGTTGACTTTACAATAATTTATTAATTTTGCCAATAGACTTGATAATTGCAAGTCAAAAAATTGCACAACCACACAATCGGTACAGCTACTCTTATTCATTGTCATAAAACTGTCTCCTTCATTACATAAATACTCAATAAATAACACACATTCCAAAAAATATATCTCTGATATAAGTGTAAATAATTTAAATAATACAATAGTAAAGAACATCACTTTCATCTGACAAACAACAACAATATACCTATCTCTAATTCATTGGATCAAATCTGTTCTCCTCAAGAACTTCCCGTTTATTGTCAAAACAACTGCAATAGCACATTAAAGTTCTCCAATCAACAATACATGATTTTTGCAACCATGACCTACCATCCATCAATTAATAGAGTACCGGCATGTAAGTAATGTTTGTTTTGTTTTGTTTTATTTATTTGCTCATTTATTAATTTATTACAATATAAGATTGCTACTTTATACCAATTGTGGACCTTACCTTGTCTGTTAATACCTTTTATATATTCAAATTATTCATTTTGAAAACCACAGACATGTAATATTGGCATAATTACTATAATTTGTATGAACTAATTTATTTGTTTATTTTATCTTTATGAGACACCACCCTAATTGGGTTTATTTTATTGCAGCATTAGTTTAACTTTGTATCTCGACCTGAAGATGCTTTGCAAATTGTAGAAAGCGAAACCGGTCGTCAGATTGTTAAATTGAATTGATTGTGAGTAAGTCTTATTATTATTTCTTTACCTATTTGATATGGACTCACACAAGCAACACATTCATGATTTCTCCTTTACTTATATTAGCAACATTTCCAGTAAAATATCTAAACTTTTTACTTCTACAATTGAAAACATCAAAATTTCCTTCAAGTCACACAGCACTTTAGGTTCCTTTTTAATCAAGACCAAAAATAGGATGAAGAAACTTGACAAAAGTGGTATTTATAAATTAAAATGTGATCATTGTAATACGTCTTATGTAAGTAGAACCATTATAAAGATATCTATTAGAGTTTCAGAACATTCTCTTCTCTTCAAACTCTTCAAGTTTTGGTCAACATTTATTCTCCAGTAAACACAATTTTAACATCAATACTGGTTTATCTATTTTACATGACACTAGTAGAAAGAAAAACTATCTGGAGTTGGATTTATTGGAAGATTTTGAGATTACAAACTCTCACTGTCTTAATACTTAAATTAATTTAAATTGTAATAAATTTAAACCTATTTTTAAAAACTTTATTGCAGCTTCACCTCCTAGGGGGCCCAGCTCAGCTGTTTAAACTTCCTGCACTGAGTATAGTCATTAAGAATTTATTAATTTCATACTTTGATCAACATTACTATTTTATTCTTTAATAATTTACAAAACTAGCTTGCTCGGGTTCAATTGATCTATAATTGGCGTTAATTACACTCTCCATACCTCTTCGTAATTTAGATATACCATCTCCATAGTTGTATATTTCAACATCTCCCAGTGTTGGTCAGTTGGTCTTGAGTAACGTTTTGACATATTAATTTTATAGTTCTCCCATTGACGGTGGGTTTAACTGAACTACTTGGATTACACCCGATTTATATACTTTGCTTTCAATTTTTAGTATTTTAATTACATAGTCAGATTTCTTCTTTTCTACAATATTGATAGCGCTTGGTAGACCCTTTGATTAGTGTCAACCACCCACTGTTTAATATATTTTTTAGTATATTTCTTGCATTCATACTTTAGGTCGACTTCAGTTGCTCTCAAACTAACACCCTAATTATTATAGACAGGTTTGAGTGTGAGATCTGGATTATACAATCTACTTAAAATATTCTATATAATTTCATATTTCATCATTTGACTTCCTATAGTAGTGTCAGTTGGACCTTTGGTCAATACTTAGTTTTCTAGAATTTTGAAATGTGCAGATCACATCTCCAATGATTGTGACTACCTATCCAAGCTATCATATGTCACATGTCACCTTAACATTTCCGTTAAGACCAAGAGCCATTCTCTTTCCGGTTTCCGAACATAACGTAGAATCGTCTATTTTAAAATTTTAAAGTGTTTGTCCTTATGTAGTGTAGTGTGATGTACAATTTTATGTTTATAACATTCTATTTTTGTTGGCCTAATTAATTAATTAATTAATGCCTACTCCGAAGAGATCCTGAAAAAAACTCTTGAGGGTGAAACAGCTGGAATAAAGGTAAATGGAGTTCCCATTAACAACATTAGATATGCGGACGACACTGTGATCTTAGCCGAAAACGTTGAAGATCCTCAGAGACTGGTTACCAGAATAGCAGAGTATGGAAAAGAGTATGGTCTAACAATAAATTTCAAAAAGACGAAACTTATGAGAATATCGAAAACTCAAAGAAATAACGAGAATCTTCTAATAAACGGAACCAACGTCGAACAAGTGGACAAATATGCATACCTGGGGACAACGATTAACTCCACAAATGATTACAATCAATTATTGTTTAACTGGGAATAAGCCACAATTAAAGATAAAAATACGTTTATTGACGTTTCAATTTCCACTTCGGAAATCGTTCTTAAAATCTTCTTCTTCATGTACCATGTCCTTTCAGAACGTTGGTTACCATCATAGCTATTTTAATTTTATTCACTGCCACCCTAAATAGCATGCTTGTATCTACACCATACCAACCTCGCAAGTTCTTCAACCATGAGGTTCTTCTTCGTCCTGGACTGCGTTTGCCTGCTATTTTTCCTTGCATGATATTTTGTAGCAATCTATATTTGGGACCTCTCATTACATGTCCGAAATATTCCAGCTTTCTCTGCTTGATGCTTTTTATGATCTCAGTGGTTGTCGACGACAACCCATTTTGTATTCGAACGGTCCGCCACTGCAGCCCAGCCAGCCAGCTATAGTAAAATTCATTAAGCGGTGCAGGAAAATATAAACATTAAATCGTGTCCGAACCGGTATGAACCGCCGATAACATCGCCAGACGAAATAAAGATGGACATTCCGGTTAGTTTTTAAATATTTTTGAAGAACTGTTACTTGCATTTATGCATAAAATATTCATTAATTTTATAAATCGTAGTATTTTTTCACTTACTTTGTATTCAGTGATAACATTAATTTATTTACTATGCAATAAACACGAATATTTGAGAAAAGAAAAAAAATAATAAAGTGTCATAATTATACTGTTACTTATCGGAACGAGTAGACTCATTTGGAACATCTTTAACAATTATCTGTTAAATTTATCGTTGTTTATATGCCCTGCACCGCTTAATGGAATAAGGTATAGTCGGTACAGACGACAGACGACAGAATGACATTCCATCACCAGCCGTTGAGAAGCATAGAACTATTTGTTATTGTTTTCATATTTTTGTGCAAATTCATAAATAAATGCAGTATTTTAGACTATTAATTAATTTCAATAAATACAGTCCACTACAACAATAAACATTGGTCCATTCGACCCGATATTTGTGATAAAATCAGTGCTAAAAGTGATTCACAGTTAACGGTCAAGTGAAAGAACACGTGGGATTGCCGAACAATATACAGCCAAAAATACCGGTGAGTTCCCATCTGATTCCTATACCTATTTATACTGTTTTTGTTTGTGTAAGTTGCATAAAACTATTTACAATCTATATATCTATTTAAATTCAATTCGAATCTATTTGATTAATAAACAATGTCGGACGAACACTTAAAAAGATTAATTAGAAAACGTGCTGGTCATAAAGCTTCATTTACAATTTTCTCCAAATTTCTAGAGTCTATTAAATGCAAATTAGAATTACATGATGTTGAAAAAATCGAACTAAGCGACAGAATAAATAAACTAGAAAATACATTTTTAGAAATTAAAATTATCCAATCAGAAATAGAAGAATTGGCAGACGATCCCGAACCACACTTTGTGATAAGGGAAGAACTTGAAAACAATTTTTATTCACTATCGGCTAATGCCAAAGCATTGTTAAATAAATTCATTTCAGATATTGATGATAAACAGTCGGTGACAAACGAGCATACAAACAATAACACTTCTATTTCTGACGGGGCTTATCGTTTACAAGGTGTAAAACTGCCAACAATACAAATTCCAAAGTTCGACGGCACATACGAATTTTGGCTAGAATTTCGAGACACTTTTGAGTCACTCATTCATACAAATGATAGTATTACAAATATTCAGAAGTATCATTATCTTCGGGCATCATTACAAGGAAATGCCGCCGCAGTCATAAAACCTATCGAATTTTCCGCAAACGGGTACAATTTGGCATGGGACTCTGTATGTGATCGATACAATAATAAAAAACTCTTAATACACAATCATATTAAAGCTTTATTTTCATTGGAATCTATTCACAAAGAATCTTTTGTAAAATTTCGTAAATTAGTAGATGATTTTTCAAAACATTTAAAGTCACTTCAACAATTAAATCAGCCGTGTGAACAATGGGATGCCTTACTTATATTCATTATAACATCAAAACTAGACGAAACTACTATTAGGGAATGGGAAAAGCATATTGCTACTCAAACGGAACTACCAACTTTATCCGATCTAAAAGGATTTTTAAAATCAAGAGCAGATTTTCTAGAGGCAATTGAAATGAACATTGAAACAAAAAATAAAAGTAAGGAGAACAGGACGACTAGGGGATTCTTAGCAACAAAAACAAACTATACATGCGTCTCTTGTCAAGGCGACCATAGCATTTACACTTGCGAAACATTTTTAAATTATCCAATAAACGAAAGGTGGAATTTTATTAGATCAAAATCATTGTGTACAAACTGCTTGCGATCGGGTCACTCCAATAAACAGTGCAAACTCGGGCCATGTCGCAAGTGCAAAGCACGTCACAACTCACTTTTACACAATAATACAAATGATAGGAGCATCATTATAAGCCAAAATAATTCGGGCACGTTCAATAGAAATTCGAATATATCCAATAGCAGTATTAATACAAATCCATCACAAAGTACAAGTGAGCCAATAAATCCAGGAACAAGTAACAATACATTTTGTGGTAACAGCATGCTTTCTTGTTCTGATACAGGCTATGTTTTTCTCTCAACAGCAATCTTAAGTGTTAAAGATATGAATGGTAAAATGCAAAGGGCTCGTGCACTATTGGATTGCGGGTCTCAATCTTCATTTATCACAACAAACATGTGTAACAAACTAGGAATCAAACCACAAGATGTCAGCTTAAATCTTTTGGGCATAGGCAACAAACTATCAACTATTACAGGTCAATGTCAGTTAGAGATTTGCACATCTAATAATAAATTTGTAAAAATAATCAACTGTTTTGTATTGCCAAAAATAACAAATATTCTTCCTCATACAAACATTGATGTAAGCGCTATAAACATTCCTAATACAATTCGGTTAGCAGATCCTAATTTTGGCAATGCTGGATCTATTGACATTCTTATCGGCGCAGATATTTTTTGGCATTTGATTTGTAAAGGTCGCATATCTTTAGATCAAGGTCCTATTTTAACAGAAACAATATTTGGGTGGATAATTTCTGGCCCGCTGGGATCGGTTCCCCACAATACAATATCTTGCAATCTTAGCACAAATCTGGAACTAACTAAACTTCTTCAGCAATTTTGGGAAGTAGAGGAATTGCCAAATATTCCTCATCTATCTGAAGAAGAGCAATTGTGCGAGGACAATTTTCAAAAAACTACTACACGTGATCCAAATGGTAGATTCATAGTTATGATGCCATTAAAACAATATCCGCATGTGTTGGGTGATTCAAGGATACAAGCTGAAAGAAGATTTCATCATCTAGAAAAAAGATTAGCACAAAACAATCCTCTTCGCGAACAATATATACAATTCATGCGCGAATATCAGGAGCTAAACCACATGTCGTTAGCAGATATCTCTGAAAACTCTACTGTCGACTACTACATGCCACATCATGGTGTCCTAAAGGAGGACAGTCTTACAACAGAACTTCGTGTCGTGTTTGACGCATCTTCACCAACAAGCAACGGGTTATCATTAAACAATATTCAATGCGTCGGACCCAGTATACAACAAGATCTATTCTCAATTCTCATCCGATTCAGAAAACACAAATTCATCATAAGCTCAGACGTAACCAAAATGTACAGGCAGGTGTTAATTCATCCCAGCCAACGCAGTCTTCAAAAAATAGTCTGGAGGGAAAGTCCTTCAGATCCATTACAACATTTTGCTTTAAATACGGTTACTTATGGCCAAGCATCAGCCAGTTTTCTTGCTATCCGATGCCTTTTCGAGTTAGCTAACGAATGCCAATTGTCGCAACCAGAAATCGCGAAGATATTACGTCAGGATTTCTACGTAGATGACTTGTTAACCGGTGCGGATACTATTACTGAAGCTTCGAACATTTGCCGTGAAGTCTCACGTATTTTACTTACAGGTTGTTTTCCACTCAGAAAATGGATTTCAAATGACCCAAGAGTTTTAGAAAGGGTAAATAATCAAGATGATTCCTTTGGAATTCTAAACCTTTTTAAAGATGGAGTCACAAAAACTTTAGGACTTATTTGGTCATCCCAACGTGATTCACTATTATACAATGTACAATATAACAATTACAAGGAAACTTGTACCAAAAGAGATGTTCTTTCTTTAATTGCAAGAATATACGATCCACTAGGCTTAGTAGGTCCTTGTATCATACTTGCGAAGATTCTAATGCAAAGGCTATGGACTGAAAAACTGAATTGGGATGAAAAATTGAACGATAAAATTTGCTACCACAGGGGGGGGGGTCCATTAATACAAAAGGGAATAGAAAATTGCTGAAGAAACTAAAGGGTTTGAGATAAGGCAATCATAATAATCGCTACTTTGTGCGAACTGACACACAGTGATTCGTAGGAGAGATGTTGGTGGGTCGTGATTAAAGTAAAATGGGAGGGTTTAGAATTGGACAACTACAACAAAAAGAAATAAAGGGCATTTTTGGGATAAACAGAATAAAAATAAAACAAAGAAAACACCACAATAAATTAGATTATAGGGCGCCACTATGTAGGTGCCAACATTATGCCTATTACAACACTATTGTAATATGAAATAAATTAGAAAAACACATCAAAAATTAAAAAAAGAAAAAAAAAAAAAAAAAAAAAAAAAAACATTTCTATTTCAAATAAACTCAATAAAGGGTTAGCTCAAAAAAAATAAAATGTTAAACAACAAAATTAAACAATTATTATTTACCACAAACAGTTATACAAAATATTAAAATTATGCAAATATATATAATAAGTTACAAATACATAAAGACTAATAAATATCCACAAACCGTCAGATATATAAAGAAACAAAGAAAAACTACATGTGTCCTATTTTTTGATTACAATTATGACATAAGTTCAAAAAAAAAATATTACAATAACGAATTTACTTTTTATGAAACTATTCATAAAGAAATTAACCCCCCTTCTTAAAAAAAAACGAAATAAAATTTATTACAGATACTTAAATTTTAAAACGAAAGCAATTATTGTTATTTGAACAAAAAAAAGTCTATTTGAAAATTATACACAAAATTTACCCTTTAATTCATAAAAATATTGCACTGAAAACCTTGTGAGGAATAAACGAGAATTTACTGGAATCCTCTGCTATACAGAAGGATCTGCGATGCTTCAACAGGACTGGAAAGACTACCAGAGACAAATAAAAATGAGTTGGAACCAAATCAACGGCACATTGTGGGCACATTCTATACGCTTGTTATAATTTCCATATTCATATTCTGGTATATAACTGCACAAATCCCGTAAAAATTTTAAAAAATATTTAGTGGCTACTCTTTCTTAATCTGTCATATTACATAGAGTAATATCCACATCTTGTGCCGGGCTTGACCACTTAAACCATTTAATAAACAAAATTGGTCGTATCACTGCCCACGACGTCCCAACTTCAACTCACTATTTCTAATAACAAAATCAACTAACGAATTAAAAAGAAAAACCGGACTAAACAATGAAACCGACCTGACTTTGGCAGCGATTCCACCGAGAGGTACGAATTATAAAATTTGTTTCGCTTCACATAAAAACCACGAACTGCTGAAACAATAGCAAAACTAAACGAAACGACTAGAATATCCTTTAAACGCATTTACATGAAAAGAAATCGCCGCAGTAAAATAAACAACAATTAAAAGGATTTAGTTACTCTACGACGACTTTAGAAATGTATGAAAACACTTTCGAAGATTCGAACTAAAAAACATGAAAACATACTACATTCATCGTTTTTATTTAAGACTATTTCATATACGATCGACATTAATATACTTCAAAGAATCAATCAAATTTAAAATGCTACAATACCCCCACGTAAGACGAAAACACTGGACTAACTAGGAAAAGTTTTCGATTAGGTCGAACAACAATCAAGGTTGGAAACAACATATCATTTTTTAACTCTGCAACAACACATATTGACTTCAATAACTCAAACAGAACACAAACAACAACTAAAAATCTAACAAACTACACATCCAAACTGTTAATGGTTCTAACATAATAACATACAAAATAAAAACTGGATGCACAATATTGACGAATCGGCTACCAGGTTACAGTTTCTTGGCTCTTAATGCACAACGACACAATGGCAGATTTCTACTAAAATGGCTCTTATCCCCTAACCAAAAAACTGGGAAACAGACCAGGTGTTGAAGTTTCTGTTGAGCGAAAAGAAGTGTGCTTCCAGCTCAACAAAAGGCGGGTTGCCAAACAACACAGCTTAGACAATCATCGCTATGGTTATCACACATAATAATATCCAAAACATAATCCAAAAAATAACAAACTTTGAACTATAACAGACCAAGCATTGAAATTTTCAACCCCACTTGGTGAAAATAAACCAACACAAAAGAAGAAAACAGGATGGCCAATAGTTCATAGAAATATCCTCTGGGGATTCGCCACAGCGAAAAAGTTCCAAGTCAGGAAACTCCCAAAAGGACAAAAAGAATGAAAATAAATCCAAATGCTAATACACAATCTTGGAAAAGAAGAAAGAACGAGGGGCACATGGCATACAAGCCCAAAATCAATACAACAATCATTCCGTCTCAATCTAAATACTTCCTGAATGAAACAAAAAAAAAACTCGTACACAGTCTTCCAAAGAAAACAAAAAAGTTACGACAAAAACACTCTTGATCTTCAAAAGAAACAAAAACAATCATTACAGATCTCCAAGTTAACATAAGAGAACCACTATAATCTTCCAAAAGAACAAAAAAATCATAACAGTGTCCCACAACAAAAAACTCCAACTGGTACACAAATCTCAAAAGCAGGGCAAGAAGGGTAAAGAAGAAGAAAGAAGAAGAGTATATATACTATAAAACTATAATAAAAACACAATGCAAAAACTAATTGCTTATCATCCTTAAAAGCTCAACAGGTCACCTGGCGGACGAATCCAAAACTCATCGACCTAGCCTGTTTCCTCTTATGACAACTAATAAGGTCAAAGACACAGTTATGGGAGGGAATTGAAGTGGGCAACATTGAAACAAATTAAACTTCATCAATTACGGATAATTAATCGAATACAACATCTTCCAAACAAATCAGAAAGAAACGTTCACTATCTTCAAACAAAACTCGAACAGGGTCACAACATAAAATTTGGCGAATTCTAAGTGGTCATTCAAAACGTTATTACTAAAACTACTTCAGATTTTTCACCCTGGGGGGGGTATAGGAGATATGTATATGGGCCCACCTACACTAACAAGTGTCTCAACAATCGACATAACCAAAATTTTTCACAATAATCAGCGGCCAGTACTTTCACCACGGGCAAACAAAACGACACAATGGACAATGCAAGAATTAAGTACACCTCCGCTTCTACCAAATCATAAACAATACCACACAAACACTTACAAAAAACGGAATGCTATTGAAGACTAGGTCAATAGTCTTACTTCAACACTTAAGAAAAAGGCTATAATCCTTTACTAATATATCACTGAAAGTTGATGCAGCACGCAGACTTACACAACAACAGAAAATATCCAAGGAAACACAAATCCAGGTCACAAGCCTGTACGTCCTAGATATACTTCAGAAACACAATACTCCAAATCACCAACTACTACAATTTAGACCATCAACATAACTACTCCACTACATCTGACCACACAAAGACAACTGAAATACACAAAACTAACAGACAAAAAAAACATCACAACACTTTCGCTAGGTATTCTCAACAAATCGGCCCTACTCCAGGAAAACACTAATTCGTAACATAATTCTCTATTCTACATGTACACAAAAAAGAACTAGGGAGAATCACAAGACTAACAACAAAAGATAAATAACAATACTCCGCTATTTGTCACAAAAAATCGGCTCTTAGCAAGGACAAAACGGAATCGTATCAACATATTCCTCCTACTTATAACACGAATAGGAACAAAGAAAACACGGGGAAACACGTAAATAACAAACATAAGGAAATAACATTACATCGCTTTGTCCCTAACAAATCGGCTGGCCTTAGCCATGGACAAACCGAAATCGTATTATTACTTCCTCCTACTTATCACACAGAAGACAACACGAAACACATGGAACTGAGCAAGGACTTAAAATCAGAAAGCATTTTTCCTTTTCGGGGCTTAAATAAATTTTCACACATTGCCTGGCCTATTAAACTTTAAAAATACGAAAAAATTTGACCTAAATTTTTCGCAAACAGCTGATTTCGAAAACGCAATAAGAGAAGACGAAATAGATAACTTATAAACACTTACAGAAAGGATCGGGTCTACATACGAAATGAATTATTTCGTTTAACGTAAACCAAATTCTTTCTCAGAGACTTGGGAATGGTACTTAAGACTAACAAGAAAAAACAAACTTGATATCGTTCATCAATTTTAAATACCGTGCAAATAAGGAATGTGACAATCATTCCAAATAACGTATTTTTTAATTTCACAAGGAATATGAGGGGAGACGAAAAATATTTCTACAAAAATTTTAACGAAAATCTGGACACAATAAAAAATTGAAATCGTAGCAGTTAACTTGGGCAGAAATAGACTTGATTAACGAAAACTGGATAAAAAGCAATCACAATATAACTGAAAAGTAGAATTCGAACAAACACAGAGCAACTACACATACAGGGTTGGACAAAAAAACTGAAACAATGTATTTGTTGAAAGCAAATACAACACAACGTATAACAAAACAACAAAGCACGATAAACTTCACGAACAGGTTGATACAAAAATACTAACAATATGAAAACTTGACTTTTGAGTGAGGCTAACACAAAATAACACAACTAAAAAAAAACCTAGCTCTTGTTCTGAAAACTAAATTAGACTGCCTCCTAGGCAAAACTAAACAGCACCCTCGATCACGATGTATAACACTTGTCATTTTCAGAATACAAGACAGGAAACACAAAATGGGAGACTCAGGAACACAATCTCACTATTAACCCGTGGCATTACATTACGCCGTCAAATCTGGTTAATTAGGGAACAACATGTGGAACACAGGGGACTACACTTGCACAATCACCATCTCCTATTAACCCCTTTGCATTACATACGCCGTCAAAGCTGATAATTAGTGGAACCAACAGGGGAACACAGGGACTACTCTTCACATTCACGAAGTCCTCTCTACTAGCCCGAGGCATAACACAAACGCCGTCAAAGAGGGCCTGAGAGTAAACAATGAAAATGTCATAGGACAAAAAGGACAAACAACAAAACACAACTATATTCAATCAGCTCAAAAGAAAAGGGTCACTCAACAATAAACACATTATACTCAAAAATGACCGGACAAAAAACAAAATTACAAAAACCGCTTTTTCTTGTAAAAATGTCCAAATCAATCAAAATAAATGTGCAACAATAACGGTAACACTATAATTTTGTTACTGTAAATAACTTAAAAATTCAAAATCAATCTCAAATATTTGCTTTCATTACCAAAACACAAAATACATATAGAAAAATTTACCTACAGTACACGAAAATAAAAAGATACAACATTACATATGTCCAATACAACAAATACATCTGTAGATATACAATAATTACAATTTCCAATAACAAGAACAATACATAAAATAAAAAAACAACAAACATCTGTTAGGTGATACAAATCCATATATCAAAACAAATACAAAAACAAACTGTTTGTGGGACAGCGGGCGCTACCTGGAAGAACGGGGTTACATAAAAATGACTGAAAACTAGGGCAGAAAATCTGAAAAAGATATGGCTTTGGAAGAAAAGAAATCAAAAGTCTAAAATATGCCACACACGACGGGCGCCATTTTGTAACGATAATAATTATTGTCCTACCACATGGGCCATTAATACAAGGGTGATAGAAAATTGGCGAAGAAACTAAAGGGGTTTGTGATAAGGCAGCAAAATAACGCTACATGTTGCGAACGGACACTCAGGGTTTATTCGTTAGAGAGCTGGGGACTGTTGAAATAAGTAAATAGGGGGTTAGAAATGGGGCACTACAACAAAAAGAAATAAAGGGCTATTTTTGGATAAACAGAATAAAAATAAACAAGAAAACACCTCAAAAATTTGAATTATAATGGCGCCACTTAGGTGCCAAATTATGCCTATTACAACCACCTAGTTGTAACTAGGGAAATAATTAGAAAACAAATCAAAAAATAAAAAAAAAAAAAAAAAAAAAAAAAACATATCTTTTTCAAAATACTCAATAAAGGGTCGCTCAAAAAAAAATAAAAAATGTTAAGAACAAAAACAAAATTTAACAATTATTTATGGTCACCACAAACAGTTATACAAAATATAAAATTATGTCAAAATAAATATAATTTAGTTTACAAATACATAAAGACTTATATTAAATAGCCACAAACGTGATAATAGAAAGAAACAAAGAAAAAACTGACATGTGTCCCCTATTTTTGTTTACAAGTGGACATAAGTGTCAAAGAAAAAATTATTACAAGTAACTAATTTCTTTTAATGAAAACTATCAATAAAGAAATTAAAACCTTCTTAAAAAAAAACGAAATAAATTATATTACAGAAATCTTACATTTTAAACGTAAAGCAATTAATTGTTATTTGAACAAAAAAAGTCTATTTGAAATTATACAACAAAAATGTAACCTTTAAATTCATATAAAATTTTGCACTGAAACTTTGTGAGTATTAAACTAGAAATTACTGGAATCCTCTGCTATACAGAAGGACTGCTTCAAACTGACTGGAAACTACCATAGACAAAAAAAAAAGAGGTAGGAACCAAATCAAACGTCACATTGTGTTCACAATCATACCTCTTATATTTTCCATATTCAATATTCTGGTTATACTTCACAAATCCCGTAAATATTTTAACAAAATATTTAGGTGGCTACTCTTATCTTAATCGTCAATATTACAGAGAGTAATTTCCACATCTTTTCCGGTCCATTGACACCTTAAACCATTATACAAAATTGTCGGTACTGCTGCCCACCCATCCGTCCCCAACTTCAACTTCACGACTATTTCTAATAACAAAAATGCAAATAAGCGAATTAAAAGAAAATCCGTACTAAACCATTGAAAACAACCGACTGGACTTTGCAGCGATCCACCGAGAGTCGAACGAAATATAAAAATTAGTTCGCATAAAGAAAAAAAAAAAAAAAAAAAAAAAACAACTTGAAAAATCAACGAACTGCTGAAATAGCAAAACTAACGAACGACGTAGATATCCTTTGAAACGCATTTACATGAAAAGAAATCGCCGCAGTAAAATAAACAACAATTAAATGGATTTATTACTCTACGACGTTAGAATGATTGAAAACACTTTTCGAAAGATACGAACTAAAAAACAGAAAACATTCTTCGTTTTATTAAGACGATTTCATATACGAGGCGACTTTAAATATACTTCAAAGAATCAATCAAATTTAAAATGCTACAAAATTAAGCGGTTCATCACTAAATACTTGGAATAGATTGAAAAATGATCTTGCCAATCTGAAACAATTAAGTATACCACGTCATGCAGTGTGCAATAATGCTAAAGATATAGAAATACACGGTTTTTCGGATGCATCACAACAAGCCTACGGTGCTTGTATCTATTTAAGAAGTACTGATGACAAGGGAAATATCTCGGTTAAAATTCTATGTGCTAAATCAAAGGTTGCCCCTATCAAAACTCTAAGCATTCCACGCCTAGAGCTTTGCGCAGCTGTATTACTTTCACGTCTTTTAACTAAGGTAATTGAATCCATTAATATAGACCTCAATAAATGTTATTTATGGTCAGATTCCACAATAACCCTTGCTTGGATCAATACTTCTCCTAACAATCTTCAAACCTTCGTAGCTAACAGAGTGTCCGAAATTCAGGTCTTAACAAAGTCCTATACATGGAAGTATGTACCCACACAAGATAATCCTGCAGACCATCTATCAAGGGGATTATCTCCTTCTCAAATACTAAATTCTTCACTATGGTGGGACGGTCCGTCATGGTTGTCTTTAAGGGAAGAATTTTGGCCCCTTTTAAATCCAAAGGTAGACATTCTACCCGAAATAAAATCTCAAACTATTCTCAATTTTGTTTCCTATTCTCAGCAAGAACAATGGTTTCCATTCAAGGCCTTTTCACAATATTCGCGTTTACTGCGCGCATTTGCATACATCCTTAGATTTAAAAATAATTTATTAACACCCAAAATTCTTAGAGAGTGTGGCTCTCTAACATTAACCAATATTAATGACGCTCGTCGTTATTTATTGAAGATCATACAACTACACTCTTTTCGCGAAGAGTATGATCAGCTGTCAAAACAAAAAGGCGTTAGTTCCAACAGCAAGCTCTTCTCTTTAAACCCATTTATTGACCAGGATGGTTTAATACGTGTTGGTGGTCGCTTGGCTAACTCGGATTTTCTATATGACAAAAAACATCCCATTGTCTTGGATTCAAAACATCATTTGACGATATTATTTTTCCGTCATGAACACCTGCGTCTATATCATGCAGGCCCTCAGCTGCTTCTATCTACTATTCGGGAGACATATTGGCCTATATCAGGCAGAAACCTATCTAGGTTGACTGTTAAACAATGTACCACTTGTTTACGATTTAATCCTAAACCTATACAACCAATCATGGGTGATTTACCACGTGACCGATTACTATACACATTTCCCTTTGCCATCACTGGTATTGACTACGCCGGTCCGTTTTTGTATAAAAATAAGGGCAGAGGTGCCAAATTAAATAAATGCTATATTTCATTATTCATATGTTTTGCTACAAAGGCGATTCATCTTGAGCTCGTAACCGATTTGAGCACTCAAACATTCATGCTTGCCTTGCGCCGCTTTATCGCTCGTAGAGGAAAGCCAGCCAAATTGTACTCAGATAATGGTAGAAACTTCGTAGGTGCCATGTCTGAACTTAAAAGATTTTTAAAAATTAACAATGCACACATACAAGATTCATGTACACATGAGGGTATTGAATGGCATTTAATTCCGCCATATTCTCCACATTTCGGGGGACTCTGGGAATCCGGAGTAAAATCTTGTAAATTTCACTTAAAACGTTCACTTAAAAATACAAATCTTACATTTGAGGAGTTTGCAACAATACTATCACAAATAGAAGCAGTACTCAACTCCAGACCTTTGTGTCCTATTAGTCCTGATCCTAATGATTTAACACCACTCTGTCCCGCTCATTTCCTCATCGGTAGAATGCCAACGCTAGCTCCAGAACCAGATCTACTCCAAGAGATTCCACAACGACTCAATAGATTTCAACGCATCCAACAAATTTTCCAAAGTTTCTGGAAGAGATGGTCTTCCGAATACGTCGTCGAGCTACAGAGACGTTCTAAGTGGCAAATATCCAAGGGAGAATTAGTAGAAGGAACTTTAGTCCTTATCAAAGATGACTGTCTGCCACCAGCAAAGTGGAAACTAGGCAGAATAACTCACATACATGACGGATCGCAGAATACCGCTAGAGTTGCAAAAATAAAGACTCAAGAAGGTATCATCACGAGGTCATTCTCCAAAATATGTCCTCTCCTTCCATTAAATTGAAAGATTCAGGATCTTTCAAGGCCGGGAGTATGTCGACGACAACCCATTTTGTATTCGAACGGTCCGCCACTGCAGCCCAGCCAGCCAGCTAGTCGGTACAGACGACAGACGACAGAATGACATTCCATCACCAGCCGTTGAGAAGCATAGAACTATTTGTTATTGTTTTCATATTTTTGTGCAAATTCATCAATAAATGCAGTATTTTAGACTATTAATTAATTTCAATAAATACAGTCCACTACAACAATAAACAGTGGTCTTGCTGAGACGTTCTAGTATTGTGGAGTTACGAATCTTCTCCACCCAGGAAACTTTTAAAATTCTTCTATAGCACCACATTTCGAAAGCCTCAAGGCGATTTAGATCGATTTTATTCACAGTCCAGGACTCGACAGCATAAAGTAAGACCGAGAACACGTAGCGGCGAAGTAGGCGGATCCTTAATGCCAATTTTAGGTCTCTGTTACATAACACCTTGGACATCCTTCTAAAAGCAGCTCTAGCCTGCTCTATTCTGAATCTAATTTCGCCGTGATTTTCTGCATTACAATTTAATTGCTGTCCAAGGTAGACGATTTTATCAACTTGCTCAAGTTTGGTATTATTTACATATATAGACGGTTTTATATTCTGTTGTTTACTTATTACAAGTATTTTGGTTTTCCTTATGTTAAGATCCAGACCTGCCTCCCTGCAACTCTCAACAACACTATCAAGTAGTGTTTGCAGATCTTCTTGACTAGAAGCTAGGAGTACTGTATCGTCCGCATATCGCAAATTATTGATGACTTCGCCGTTCACAAGTATTCCTTCTTGTTTTTCAGAAAGTGCTTTTCTGAAAATTCTTTCGGAGTAAACGTTAAAAAGCAGGGGTGACAAGAGGCATCCCTGCCGTACTCCTCTTTTAATATTGAGAGCTTGTGATTCCACACCATCTACTAAAACTGATGTTGTTTGATTCCAATATAAATTTGCAATTATTCGAACATCTCTGCCGTCCAAGCCAATGTCTTTTAGAGCTTCGATCAATATAGAGTGCTTAACACGATCGAATGCCTTTTGAAAGTCAATAAAACAACAGTATATGTCTACAGATATATCACGACATCTTTGAGCAAGTACGTTCATTCCAAACAGTGCCTCTCTCGTTCCAAATCCGTTACGGAAACCAAACTGAGTGTCATCCAGGTATTCCTCACATTTATTGTAGATACGACCATGTATTACCTTCAGAAAAATTTTCAATAAGTGGTTTAACAAACTGATGGTTCTATAATCAGCACAGGTTTTTGCTGTTGTCTTCTTAGGTAGAGCTATAAACAGTGAGTTAGACCAACCATTAGGTAGTTGTCCGCTGGTATAAATGGTATTGAAAAACGAAGTTATAGCCTCTAAAACATTGCTATCCTTTATAAGCTTATATATTTCAGTTGGAATTTCATCAGGACCAGTCGCTCTGCCATCTTTTGATGATTGTATGGCCTTTATAACTTCACAGCGTGTTATTAGGGGTCCGTCGCAGTTAGTAATATCGGGAGGTGAACTACTTCTATCGTCTTCGAATAGGTTCGTGACGTAATTTTCCCATTCTTTAAGTTTGTCCTCTACTTCGAATATTACTTTACCATTTTCATCCTGTAGCAATGCATTTTGTTTCTTATTGAAGATACCAGCCGCTTCTTTTACTTTTTTATACATGTTAAACGTGTCGTATCTTTTTTCGAGTTCTTCAATGTCATGACACTGTTTGGCTAGATGTTGACTCTTTGCTTCTCGTATTTTGCGTCGAATTTCTTTTTGTATGCTATTGTAAAGTGTTTCGTTGGTTTTTGCTAGTCGCCGTTGTTCCATCAAATCCAGTATATCATCTGTCATCCAAGCCTGCTTTTTTGACTTTGACCTGCCTTGTAAATTTCTCACACAGATTTCTTTTACTGTCGTTACGATTTTATTTAAGCCCTCATCGACGTTTTCACCAATATTTTCCCAAATTAAATTTTCGTTCAGTTGTCTTTGAACTGATTCCTTAACTTTCTCGTCTTGTAGTTGGGCTGTATCAATCTTTTTGCGAGACTTCTTTTTGATCACCTTTTTTAATTTTAATTGGGTTACAGCTACTATGGGATTGTGATCGGACCCAATGTCAGCACCTGGATAAGTTTTAACTGATTTGATGCAGTTTCTAAATCGATTTTTTATTAGAATGAAGTCGATTTGATTCCTAATAATTTTGTCCTCTGGTTCTGCATTTGACTTCCAGGTGTAGAGTCTTCTCGGTGGTAGTTTAAAATGGGTATTCGATATAATGAAATCGTGTTCTTGACAGAACTGGACAAGTCGATCTCCACGTTCGTTTCTGTTTCCCAAGCCATATTCCCCCACAATGTTCAAACAGCGTCCTTTGCCGACTTTAGCGTTAAAATCTCCGAGGACTATGGTATTTTCTGCTGCTTTGACAAGATCTAGAGCATCAGTAAGATCTTTGTAGAATGCTTCTAATTTATCTTCATCACTAGATGATGTTGGGGCATAGACCTGAATTACGTTGGTAATGAACGGCTTTGAACTAAATTTTACTAGCATTACTCTGTCAGATATGGGAATATAAGTTAAAACTGATTGAGCTAAGTGTTTTGCTACTACGATTGCAACTCCATTATAGTGATTGGCATCTGTATTTCCGGCATGGTACACTTGATATCCATCTACGTCACATACTCCTGATCCCGGCCATCGCATTTCGCTTATTCCGAGGATGCTGATTTGCATTCTTTTCATTTCTTTTATGGCATTATATATTTTACCTGACTCAAACATGCTTCTGACGTTCCATGTGGCTATTTTGCAAGGATTTCGCATATTAACGACCTGAGAGGCCCTGCAGTCTTGAGATTGTCCTCTCTTGCCGGATCTTGGATTCCGAGATCCATGATCATTAATGTTTTGACTTAAATTATTTACAGCCATGATAGTTAAAACTAGGAGTGCCACAAGGCCTTTAATGCAGTAGTTCTCCTTTGCTTTCTGCATCCTTATGCCGTTGACTAATTTGTAGTTTTATAGTTCTTCCGCCTTCGGAATCAATTTCTCAATTCCAGGACAAAAGAGTGCCCTGCCACTTACCAACTCGTCCGCCCGAAGCCGTTGGTCAGTAAGTGGGGGATTGCTTATACCGACAATCGCTCGGACGCCAGAGCCTCGTTTGTTGTAAAGCAGGATGCACCGGATGATCAGAATCAAGATCATCACACGGGCAGGTGAGGTTGACATTTTGACAGGAGAGGCTATATATTGCGCATCACAGTCCCTTACATCCCATTCTTAAAATACAAACAGTAAATCAAACAAATTTTGTTTTTTGTTACATAGTGAAAAAATCTTCTAATAATTTAATTTTGTCTGACTCATTTATATTGACAATTCAGACATACATTATGCATTTTAAAGTAGATGACTTTAAAATGATATTGCCAATATTGTTGAGTTGCGCTCCTGGGACGACTTTACTTATAAAATAGTTCATTCGATTACATGAAATCAACTTTAACGTGAGAATATCCGTCAGAAAAAATCATAGCATATAATTCTTCTTTAAAAAGACAAACACATGACATGATGACAGTAAAATTCTCCTGTTAGTGATTCCATAGTAAATTATGAGGGAAAAACCAGGAAAAAAACCTCATAATACTATCCCGACATGGTAAGTATTTTTTTTTGTGTGTGTTTTGGCTTGAACAATTGTCATTGAGCCAGTCTCAATCAAGATAAGTTTATTAATGTAGTGCTTGTGTGTGTGTGTGTGTGTGTGTGTGTGTGTGTGTGTGTGTGTGTGTATGTGTGTGTGTGTGTGTGTGTGTGTGTGTGTGTGTGTGTTTGTGTGTGTAGAGTAATTGTCTTGATACTTAGCAAAGTCGACGTCATTGTCTTTGCTAAGAGACGCTAATTGTATCCGAACGTCTGCGGTCCCTCCGGTGTGTACCGATCACACAAGGATAGAAATCATTTTCAGACATGGTAAGTATTTGTTCGTGCATTTAGTTTACCTTCAATAAACACCAAAATTCTGATTTTATATGTTTCGTTATTTAAAAAACATAAATGATGTATCCTCTATATGTTACTGACTTACTAATACTGGTATTTTCTTATTAATAACTTCCTCTTTCAATATTGGTAACCAGATCCTACTACATTCTGCCGAGGAATTTGCGACACAATTGGCCTCTTTTAACATAATTAAAGCCGCTTCTTTGATTTTTCTTTTTTTACCATCCGTCTCTTTTAGGACTACATTTGAATTATTCCATTGAACCCTATGTTCATTATCCCATGCGTGTTAACATATTTGAGATCTATCAAATTCTCTATTTTTAATATAAGACTGATGTTCACTTATTCTATCATTTAATGGTCTTGATGTTTCACCTACATAAAACTGATCGCATTCACAAGGTATTTTATAAATGCAATTCTTTGTCCTTTCCCTTATTCCCTTTTTTACAATAATATTGTGAAATGGAATCTTGGACCTTAAATGCGACATCAATAAAAAAACTGGAATCCTTTGAACTGTGGGTGTACAGAAGAATACAGAAAATATCCTGGACAGAACACGTCACAAATAAAGAGGTTCTGGGAAGGATGAATAAATAAATGGAAATTTTAAATACAATAAAAACAAGAAACTTAGAATATCTCGGACATATTACACGTGGAGGGAAATACCTTGCTCCAACTGATTGTGCAGGGAAAGATCCTAGGAAAAAGAAGCATAGGGAGGCGTAGAATGTCATGTATGCACAATCTGAGATAGTGGTACGGATGTACATCGAATGAACTTTTCAGAGCAGCCGTCTCAAAAGTCCGAATAGCTATGATGATTGCCGACCTCCGCCGCGGAGATGGCACTTGAAGAAGAAGAAGATTTTTGTTGGATAGGCCAAACTTGACAAAGTAAGTCTAAAACGTTAATCACATAAAAACCTTTATCAACCATCAACTTCGAGGTTTTTATCGAAGTTAATTAATTTCTTCAGTTAAAATAACGTTTCTTGGCTTATTTCAGACGTCGCTTCAGACGAAGATAGATGGTCTAGGAAGCGAAATTACTTGGGCAAGATTTAATTAATAAAACTGTGATCGATATCTGCCTTTTATTTGATCAAAGTTCATTTATTCGAGCATTCAACCTTGTATTAAACTTATTTTAACCTTGAATTGTGGCTTATTTCTATTAAACTAGTAATTAATTTAAAATACCACACGAAAATAGCTTCAGAACAATAGCGGTATTATATTATTCTTTTTGTTTTAGTTTCAATTATTTCTAGTAAATTGCCTAGCCACTGTTTTTTAATTTTGCCTATATTGTCTGCATTTCTTTTATTTTCGCGGTAATACTGTTTGTATTGGTCATTGCTTCTTTTTACCATGTTTTTCGTGCTTTATTTTTCCCTTCAATAGTTTCAGCACATTCTTCTTCTAACCAACCATTTTTGTTTTTGTTCTTTATTTTTCCTTTTGTTTCTTTTCCTGTTTTTACTACTGATTTTTTTATTTGTAATCATTTAAAAGCTGATTTTGGCAGTAGCTAGTTATTAAATAGTTACAAACTTACAATAGATCCGATTATAGAATTTTGTTTGCTGTATTATTGGAAAAATTTGGCATTTTTTCTTATTAGAGCATTTCGCACTTTGTTATGTTGCACGATGAAACAATTTTGTAACGATAATCCAAGATGACACACACTAATGGAATATATGATAGGTCCTTTATGAACGAATATGATATGGCGCAAAAAGTCCTTCTGCATTGTGCTGAATACGTGTCAAAATGTTGCGAACAACACTCAAACTATTCAGTTTCTGCTCCAGTTACCGCAATCGCCACCCAACATGGAGTAGTTTTTCATTTCCAAATCCCAGTTAAAATTCTGTGCACAATGTCGTTTGAGATAAATAATATTTCTGCTATATCACGCACTTTTACTCGACGACCATCCAATATTACACGATAAACGTATTCAATCAAATACCGGGTAGTAGTAATTTTTTTTAAATGATGAATATCTACGAGGTTGATTATTTCTGCTCATACGACCATGCTGAATTTTGTTAAATTCAGCAAAAGAGTTTTTAATAATTAAAAACGGAACTCTAATAGTGTTAAATCGAGCATTATTTTGATTTTTGTTTGTGTTAAAACCTAATAGACCAAAAAAATTAGCAAATAAATAGCTTTTTCATAACATTCGTTGATACAGGTATCTAACAACTTATTTTGATAATTTGGTGATAATAATATATAATAAACAAAATATAATTTAGTCGACAGAGCGTTGACCCTAAAAACTATACCAACAAGCTAAATTTTGTCAAGAACATTAATTTTGGGACTCCAAAAAGATGCAAAAACAGTTTACTACTTTTACCTCCGGGCTTCTCCCTAAAACCCACTTCGAAGGTGGGCAAAAAAGCAGAAAAATCTATTTACCTAGAGTCTATACACCGTAAAAAAAATGTTTCAAATAAGAAATGTAGCTTTCGTAGTTTTAAAGAAAAATGTTTATTAGCACCTTTTATACCTATAGAATGAATCGTTCTATTAGAAACTGCGCTTGAAGCGACTGTCGATTTTGAATGTCAGTTATGCGCGCGAAATTAATGTTCAATATACTTTGTATCAGCTCGACGGTAAAAATTCGATATCTTTTGATCCAAGTATCCTATCGATAAAAATCAAAATGTGTTTTAAAGGTAAAGAGTGCAGTTTTCGTATGCAGTTTTTGTATTTTGCAGCAAATAAACTCAGTTTTTATAAAGGTGTTAAATAAATAAACGAATTGATCACTTTTATTCAGTCGTAGTAATATTTTTATTTTTCATTCCATTATGACATGGAATTTCCATTTTGATTTGTGGCAACAAATATGAGTCATTTAAAATATAAATAAAAAACACAAAATTTAATGTTTTATATTACAAACGATCGCACGTTACAGGAAATGCCTCTAAGAAAGCGATTTTTGGTTTAGTATATAGCAGAAGGTTAGTTTTTTTTTTTGAAAAACTTACTACTTAGTATAAATAAAGCTTTAAACGTTTTAGATTGTTTGTTATGTGAAAGTTTAAATCTAGCATTTTTTAAGCATATTTCAAATTCCTTACAGTTTTTGCCAAAACTTAAAACTAAAAATTTATGCTATAGATTTTAAAGGTTAGGCTCTAGTAATCGAAACTTTATAGTGGCTAGTCAATAAAAGTAATAGATTATATTCGGTTCACAATTTGTCGATAGCTACAAGTTTAACCCTAATTAGAGAACTAAAATACAGAGAGGATAGGTAATACGATATAACAGTAAAAACCAACCTGAAACTGACGCACCTTGTATCTAAAGGAATACAATACAGCACTCAACCTTATAATCCGATTACGAAGGTATTTTGGTTACAGATGACCGACCAGTGTCGTAGAGTATATGATTGAAACATTTATTTGAACTAAATAAATATATTTTTTAAATTGTACTTATGTAACTTGTATTTTTGTTTTAATAAAACTTCTTTATTTTATTCAAAAATAAAAAGTTTCTTGCCATTAGTAAAAGATACATTTATTTAATTAAGGGGAAAGACGCCAAATGTCGTCTGGCAAAAATGTGTTTTAAATGTATCCATTATTTTCGAATCCGGAGAAAACTAATAAATATTTTTCAAAAATTTAAATATGTTATGTAAAAGGGGTGAAAATAAAATAAATACAATATTTACTGTATATAATTACGATTAGAAAGCAATTCAAATTCAAAATAAATAGGATCAACTTCGGAATCCGAGTCGTCTTGAGGGTTAATAATTAGCGGTTGTGTCTCTACGGTCGCATCAATTATGTTATCAAGATCCCACATTTTTTGTTCTTCTTCTATTACGTGTCTTACTGCACCTTTCCAGTTTTGTTCTGTAATATGTTGTAAAGTAATATGTTGCCGGGCAATTTTTAAAAGTTCTGCTTTTACCATTCCATCTTCGTAAGGCAGATACTTATTTCGCAGCCAGTCAAGAATATCCTGTTTCTTCCACGCAGTCGTTAGAAGTCTTTCTACTAGTCGTGAATGATAAGGTGCATTATCTAATACTATAATTGAATGTGGTGGTATGTGTTTAATCATCTGCTCAAAATACTCTTCGAAGAAAACATCAGCTGTCATCTCCTCGTAATAGTTTTTTGAGCTTTTGGACTGAAATTCCAAAAAACCATGCTTAACAAATCCTTTTTCACTGCCAATGTGAGAAGTTATTAATCTACTGCCTTTACCAGAAGGTGGGGAGATACCAGTAGACCAACCTTCCATAAAGCCTTGCCTGGAGCTCAATATATTTTTATCTGACCAAATTTTTTTAGAGTACGACCTGAGTTTACCCCGTTTCATCCTGGTAAAAGATTGGCCTTCCTTCAGCCCGGAATTTTCTTATGGATCTTAGATAATTTCTTCTCCAACATATTATGTTTTCCCACCGGAAATTTAATTCTTTTAAAACTTGCCACAATTTAGTTTCCAATCCATTAATTTTCCTTTGAATACCATTTTTGGCAAATTCATCAATTCCAATAGGCTTTTTCCCTCTCTTTAAGTGTCTGTTTGTGTTTGGGTTACCTATACCGTGTTTTTTTGTTTCTGATAGGAACCTATATATAGTTGACTCTTCTACGCCAGTCATGTTTGCACAACTTTTGACTATGTTGCGAACAGTGTTTGTGAATAGACAGACTTACTGACTGTACGCAACAGTACCGGTGGAAAACTTGATGATGTTGAAGATGAAGCCATCACAAACAATCCAACAAAACGAGCACGAGCGAAAGGTACGTATATGTTCATAGGTATATGGAATAAAAAAATCACTCACGCACTGCATATAATTCGCAAAATAAATATTCGAGACGTTAATTACTGCCCTAGCCGCGGAAACACCGACGAGCCGTAAATTACATGCGATCAAAAACGTACTAAACTAAACAATTGTTTTCGTTAATAATAACTTCACCCTTTCAAGTTAAGTTTCGAATGTAAACTGAACAGACGAAGCACGTGGCCAAAGCCGGCATTGTATTATTAAAAATCTGGGAATTCCATCCTAATTATCTTGCAACGAATAGTACCTTCGGATATGAATTCATTACTAATATAAGTTACTAAGTGGTTACTAAATATTGATAAACATTTTGGAAACTAAATGTAAAACGCATTAATTTTAATGAATAAACACCTTAGGAACGCCTATGATGATACAAATTTTACGACCGTTTTATGACTTTGGGGTACATTTCGTGCCCTCAACAATTTCTGAACGGAATATATGTTGATCTCATGTGAATCATACAAAATGGAAAAATCGCCCCACGTTTATTTAACCCATTATAAAATCTGAGTTTATTTGCCGCAAAATACAAAAATGCATACAAAAGCTAAACTCTTTACCTCTAAAACGCATCTTGATTTTTTTCGATAGGACACTTGAATCAAAAGATATCAAATTTATACCGTCGAGCTGATACAAATTTTATTATTGATTTTGCTCGCGTGAACTGCCATTCAAAATCGACACTCGCTTGAAGCGTTGTTTGTGAGAGAACGGTTTATTACACAAAAAGTGCCAATCAACATTTTTAAGTAAAATTATCTGAGCTACATTTTTATTTAAAACCATTTTTTCTAGGGTGTAGATTGGATTTTTTGCATCTTTTTTAGGGTTCGAACATTAATATTCTCGGCAAAATTCAGTTTCAGTAGTATTTTCGTCTCTTAGTGCAATCATTGAAGCGAAAAATACGGTCTACCCTCCGATTTTTTTTACTGTGTACCGATTTGCATGAAATTTTGGAATTAGGCTTATCTTACCCTTAACTTCAAAATTGAAAATGATCTGAATTCCGCAACCACCGTGGGGCTAGTTGCCCCCCTTCTCGGGGGTGAATTTTTTTTCAAAATAATCTAGGATATCCATAGAAGGCCAAACTTTGAGCAAAAAATCATCCATAAAGTTTTTCGAAAAATCCAATTCTTTTCAAGTTATTGGCAATTGAAAATTCGCAATTTTTTTACGTTTTTCATCGGTTTTTTGCAAATATCTCCAAAAATATACTTTAATATATCTATGGCTTTGATCTTTAATATAGCTTAATATTGCACTTAGAACACTTTATTAAAAACCAAATTGTTTAGTTTTTTTACCTGCTACAATTTTGTTTTTTATAAAATTTTCGATAAAATGTATATATTTGGAGATATTTGCAAAAAAACGATAAAAAAAGTGAAAAAATTGCAAATTTTCAATTTTCAATAACTTCAAAAGTATTAGATTTTTCGAAAAACTTTATAAATGATTTATTTCTTAAAATTAGGCGCTCTACCGATATTCGAGGTTATTTTGAAAAAAAAAATTTACCCTCGAGAAGGGGTGGAAACCACCACCAGGGTGGTTGCGGTGTTCAAATCATTTTTAAATTAAAAATGCGGTAAAAAATTCGGAGCAATAATGCTTCAATGACTGCACTATCTGACGACTGGAGTAATATACAAAAGATGAAAGGTAATTTTTCACTTATCAACAATACATAAACAATGTAAGATCGGTATTTGATTTTAAATACTGAATTTTGATTTGTCAGATGATTCAGATTTTTAATAAACATGTATATTCATGAAAATAAATTAATTGATATAGAAAGGTACCGTTAGTTTCGATGTTCGTTAGAACTTTTTACCTTCTTAGAAATGGATACTGTCCTATCATTTTTAAGTGGGAGATATATCCCTTCTTTTTTTGGCAGTTCAATCACATACTTATGAGTTGCATGTCTATTGTGGTGTGTTTCATTAAAAATTCTAGCAGCAGCTCTTGCACAATTATTATTTTTGTAGTATAAACCTAAAATTTGGATTCTTTCTTGCAAAGTATAAACCATTTTTCAGCTATCAAATTGCTGACAATTACAACACTTACAACTACAACACGTATCAAAATAGTCTGTTATAAGATATAACAAATTGTCATTGTCTATTAACCGATTAAAATAAATGTCCAAATATCATCGAAAACCTTTGATACAACTTTATTAAAAAGTGAAGTTTTTTGTTTCTTGGTTTTTGAAGGTACCACAAATAGTACGGTTAAATATTTAAAAAGTTTAAATTATGCTATTACCTATTTTGTTACAATTAATTAAGGTGAAAGAGATACTATCTTGTTAAAAGAAAAATTGTCTATCTTATAAACTAATCACTTCAAGCCAAAGGTATTATACATAAAGGGGGTGAGAGGGTACATTTCTCAGAAATCCTAATATGATATAATGTCTCCCCCTTTAAATATTAATTGACGTGTTTTTTACATTTTTTGAAGTTCAAAAGTTATTTAAGGTGAATAGTTTTATCTGAAAAGTACCGTATTAATTTTAACACTAATATTAATAAAAAACATCATCATCATCATCATCAATGGCGCTGCAACTCTTCGTGAGTCTTTGCCGCGTTTACTATTGCCTTCCATGTTTGTCGGTCCTGTGCCAGTAATTCTCATTGTCGCTCTCCCATCTTCTCTAGATCTTCTCTGATTGCATCTTTCCACCTTTTTCTAGGCGGCCCTACAGACCTTCCATCTGGCCTTTCCCAGAACACATTGTTTATAAGGCGATTGTCGTTACTGCATTGTCCTGCCCATCTGAGTCTATTGACCTTTATATATCTGACTAGATTTTCTTTTCCGAATAAAGACTCTAGCTCGTTATTGTATCTGCCCCTCCATTCGTTTGTCACGCTGTCTCTGCAAGGGCCATATTTAATTCGAAGAATTTTACGTTCCCATACCAGCAATTTATTTACTTCTCTTTTTGTTATCGTCATGTTTCGCTTCCATACGCGACTGTTGGTCGTATTATGGTCTTATATATCCGGATCTTTGCACCTTGTGAAAGAAGTTTCGACTTCATCAGATGTTGCATTGCAAAGAAAGATCTATTTCCTGCCATTATTCTCGTTTCAATTTCTCGCTCTAATTTGTTGTCATTTGTGATTTTTGCTCGTAGATATTTAAATTATTTAATTCTTTAACCACTTCGAATTTGTGATCATTTATGGTAATGTTTTGCCTTATTCGCTGTCGTTCTTGTTTTGAGACGATCATGTATTTTGTTTGGTCTTCATTTATTTTTAGACCGATGTTTAATGCAGCCTCTTCAAAGCTCGAGAAGATATCCTTAATTTTTAATGCTGATTGTGCTACTGCGTCGTACGTCATCGGCAAAGGCGAGTATGATTTTTGCTCCCCGAGCAGTTATGACTGGTTTGATTTTTGACTATATTTTTCGCATGGCATATTCTAGGGCCAGGTTAAACAACAATGAGGACAACGGATCTCCCTGTCTCAGTCCAGAATTTACGCACAAAGCATTTGATATTTTTTCCCCTATTCTAACTTGTGCAAAAGAGTTACTTACACACATTTGTGTTACCGCAGCTAGTTTCTTGGGTGTCCGAGCTCGATCATTGCCTTCCATAATGATGCACGATTAATTGAATCGTTTGAGTCTGAGTTGAATGAGCCTGTTTGAAGTCTATAAAAATCTGACATCGTGATTATATTCCCAATACTTTCTAGCATTTTCAAACATTTGTCTTATTGTAAATATTTGATCAATAGTCGATCTGCCAGGTCTGAAACCACACTGGTAGCCACCAACTATTTGTTCGGCGTATGGTACTAATCTTTTTAATAATATCGAAGCCAATATTTTATATGTAGTGTTGATTAGTGAGATTCCTCTCTAATTCATGCATGACTCCTTTTTTCCTTTCTTGTGTATTGGTACAATAATACTACCATACCATTCTTTCGGCATTATTTCTTGTTGCCAGGCCATTTCTATTAATTGATGGATTTTACTTATGAGTTCATAACCGCCTGTTTTAATTAGCTCTGCATCAATATCGTCCAGACCAGGGGATTTATCGTTTTTAAGCGTTTTTATAGCATGCGTAATTTCTTCCATGCTTTGTGGGGGTTTTTCTAATTCAACGGTTTGATACTCATGTTCTCCGTTGTTTCCACCATTTCCATTGTTTTCATCATGAAATTTTGGATATTCAGGAGCCCTTCAAAATATTCCGCTCATCTTTCTATTATTTTGTTTTCGGCAGCCAACATTTTTCCATTTTTATCTCTTACGAAGTTGGGTGTGCTTATATACGAGCCTCTCTTATGTTGTCTTACCTCTCCGTAGAAATTTTTACTTTGATTTCGTCTGTGTTCTCCTTCTACTTTTTCGATTTGTTGCTGCAGATATTGTCTCTTTTTTCTAAGTGTTCTTTTAGCTGCGACTCTCTCCCTGTGGAATCGTATACGTTTTTCTTCTGATGGATTCGACAGATAATCAATTCTTCTTTTGTTTGCTTCTTCTAGAGTTCTTTCACATTCGTCGTCGAACCATTTTTTCTTTTTTGTTTTTTTCGTTCTTCCGATAGATTTCTCTGCTGCTTCTGTAATAGTTGTTTTTATTGAGTTCCATCGCTGATCTATATTTTCACTTTCATTTTCATTTATTTCCAAAACCTGAAACCTATTTCTTAATTCTACTTGGTACTGTCTTTGATTATTTTCTTCTTTCAGCTTCGCCACATTCCATCGTTCGATCTTTGTGTGTGTATCTATTGTTTGTGTTGAAATTCTTGTTCTGAGCTTGGCCTTTACGAGAAAATGGTCTGTGTCGCTGTCCGGCCCTCTCATAGTTCTTACACTTATTATGCTGCTAGAATGTCTCCCATCAATCAATACGTGATCTATTTGATTATTTGTTCTTCCATCGTTTGATCTCTATGTTGCCTTGTGGATCTTTTTTCTAGCTAACTGGGTGCTTTTGATGGCTAAGTTGCAGCCTTAATCGCTAAATCGACCAAACGTGATCCATTATCGTTTGTAACTTCATGTAGACTATATCTTCCTGCCACCGGTATTACGCAGTATTCTGTGCTTACCTTTGCGTTTAGATCACCTAGTATTATTTTAATATCGTGTTTAGGAGCTTCTGTGTAGAGTTAATTTAGAGAGTCGTAGAATTCATTTTTATCATCCTCTAATGCGTCTTCGGTTGGTGCAGGCACTGAAAATATAGTTAAATTGGACCATTTACCTCTTAATTTTATGATGCAGATTCGTTCGTTTATTGGTTTAAACTCTAATAACTCTGATTGTAGTCTTTTATGTATTACAAAGCCACATGCTCTTTCATGTCGAGTTTCATGTCCAGACCAGAGTACTAATGATTTCTCCATGTGTATTGTTCCAGATCCTGTCCATCTCACCTCCTGAATTTCTACTACATCATAGTTCAAGTTTTCTAGTTGTTTTATCGCTGTCGTGGCAATTCCAGGTATGTACCAACTTAGTACATTCCATGTTCCTAATAGAATATCTTTTGTTTGTAGCTTTCGTCGTTTGTTTTTATAATCTGTCCTATTCCGAGGCAATAATATTCGTTTCATAGCAATATTTTTTTTACTTGTATGGGTCGATGGTCCGTAGCCAAACCTCCTTTTTGGAAGACCATGTTCTCCCTTCCTCGTTCGCCCTGACCCTGCCTTCCATTGGGGTTGGTTACCCAATCTTTAACAAGGTTGCTCAGGTTTCCGGGGTCCACCCGTGTGGTCAATACCACACTTCGTGGAGGTGAAGATAGGAATTGAGTAGGAGAGGCTAGAGATGCTAACTGGAAACAGCATCTTATTATGCGCATCACTACTCCTTTGAACCCCAACCCCAAAAAAAAAGAAAAAAAAAAAGAAAAAAACATACCTTGCTCGATTTTTAACACGTGGTACTTGTCAGTAAAAACGACACAGACCAACTGGACACAGACATGTAGTCCCTAAAGTAATAAATTTTATCCAATATCATCAACCTAGAGTCACAACATAATTTAAATTTGGAATGATGTAAACCCATATATGGATGTTACAGCTACAACTTTATTGTAAGCTTTAACTACATAAGGCACTGAGGATGATCTAGGATCTGAGGAAGTTTTAACTATAGGTTTTTATAACAAAATACAATTGTGAAATGTTTTAACTTCTTCATGTTTTTTTAAACGATGGTATACAGCCAACTACTGGAATTTTCCCATTAATTTTTATATTAATATTAATATTAACATACTGTAGTTGTTACTATTACTGTAAGTTGCACTAAAAACAAAAATCTGTCGTACTTGAAAATCTTAATCCACTCAAGAAAGTGTTTACTGGTAATCAACTTTTTTCTTGTATGATGGCTCATTGACTATACACTGAACATAGTGCTTGTGCGTGTGGGTATGTTAACTTAGATTAAGAGAACGCAATAAGGCAGTCTCTTGATTTTAAGTAACTTTCGTAATTCAGAATAGATTAAAATTCTTTATTGATTATTTATGACCAGATTGTAATCGTAAATAAAGAAAAAAAAGTAGTTGATTTTCTTTAAGTTTTGGTTGAATCAATCTACGTTTTTCTACAACTTTCATATTTTTATTTTAGATGTAAAAGCAAAATATGACTAAAAGGAATTTAATATAATCAAAAGTTGTTTCGTAGCATAACGAGAACTGTAAGTAATGGCAGCACATTTTCTAAATAACTAAATTAGTTTCTGATAGCAAAACGTTTGAAGTAATTTGTCGCAGAAGCTGAGAAGCGAGTTAGGCATTATGCAGCTATTTTGCAAGTATAATTTTCATTCTACAATTTAACGAAATGAATTTGTTGAAGTATAACAACTGCTTATTTAACTCAAGTAATAATCTTTTAATGCAGACTGTGTGTTTAGTATTTCATTACATTATGTATTCAATAAATTAAGACTAAAAGAACAACAATTATGACACAAACTGTAACAAACTAATGTAAAAAGTATTGATATTTTGTTTAAACCGTAAAAGCTAGAACAAGGGTTCCTAGAACAAGAAACCTTTTAATTCTTAAAAGCGAAAAGACAAGAAAATACAAAAAAATTTTATTAAAAATCTTTTATAAAAGGTATATAATTTAAAAAAACCCAATCGGGCTATATCACAAAACGTTTTTGGAATCCATATTACATCATCAGTGTCTAGGTATACATGTATTGAGCCACTGAATATGTGGGTAAAAACCCGTTAAAAATTGTGTGTTGAAATTTAGATTACATTATATGGTATTATATATTATGATGTTAAAGTAACCAGTGGATTTGGTAACATGGCGACGTATGACTCCACATAAAGTTGCTGGTCCTGAGACGATGTATCTACGAGGACTTGATGAAAGCAACTGAGTTGCTTTCATGCTGGGAATAATTGATGGTAAGACACTATGGGACAAAGCTAGAAGTACAGATATACGACGTATATGCAAGACGGCAAGAGACGGTTCCCCAATAGGAAGACGACCAGTATGAAGACCACGAAAACGATGGAACGACAACTTACTGAAGTCACATTGAAAAACGGACAGAGTCTACATGAAAAGAAGAAAAAGCAGAATCAACAAAATAATTTCACTATAAACTAATTGTATATCTAAGTATATCCAAAGTATATCCAAAAACGAAGAATGCACCTGCAAATGATACAGTCGACTCTACTATATGGAACCCCATTTGGGTAGACGTACTAAATTACAAAAAGTACAGAGACATGATAACCAGAGCCCAGCGAAAGCCTCTATTAAATGTTACAAGTGCGTACAGGACTACTTTAACGATGGCCCTACACGTAATAGCGGGTACGCTCCCTATTCACCTCCTAGCTAAAGAGCGGCAGACGCTCTATAACTCTCGAGACGGCCACCTACCTCAGGTCAGAGCCGCCATTAGAGAACAATTACTAACAGAATGGTAAGCAGAATGGGAGGCACAGATAGACAAGGCACAATGGACCAAAAAACTAATACCCAATTTGATAGAGTGGTACAAATGTAAGTTCAAACGAGTAAACTTTTATTTTATGCAGTTCCTGACCGGACATGGATCTTTCAGGTCTTACACGTATCGTATACAAAAAACCAGCGATGATAATTGTGTCATATGTAACGTAGAAGACGATGCAAAGCATTGTATCTTTAGGTGCAAGGTGTTTGTGTCGGAACAACATATAATGCGAACAAAGCTAGGAGAGATATCCTCTGACAACTTGATACATGTCGCTATGGAAAGCAAAGAGAACTTTGAATTTCTTATAGACCAAGTAACAAAAATTATGAGGAGACAGTCCATGATAGAGAAAGAAACTGAAACAGGATGAGAGTGATCTGGGGATTTTAAGCTGGTTATCATTGTATATTGTGTTTGAATATGTAGGTATGTGTATATGTGTATTTGTGTGTACGTATGTGTGTATTTGTATGTACGTATGTATGAATGTGCATATGTGTGTAATAAACTTGTTTTTTACATGCATATGTATACTTACGTATTGTTACCTAGTATTACCTAATGCTTGGTATTCTTATACCTTATTGTTACCTTGTATACCTATACATTCCATATACTCTTCCCCTGGTTTATTACCGCTCTTAGGTAATACCATCGTCAAGGTCATTTACATATAAGCCTATTTTACATACATTTTCTTCTGGTTCCTTACTGCTCCTAGCTAAGAACCAGCAACAAATCTTTCATTATTAAAATCATGAATTTGTTGCTTGTGTGAGTCCATTTCAAATAGGTAAAGAAATAATAAATCAGACTTACTCACAATCAATTTAATTTAACTATCCGACGACCGGTTTCGCTTTCTACAATATGCAAAGCATCTTCAGGTCTCGGTACAAAGTTAAACAAATGCTGAAATGATAAAAACCCATATTAGGGTGTTGTCTAATAAAGATAAACAAATTAGATGTTATAAATTACAATAATTATGCCAATATTACCTGTCTGTGGTTTTATTTAAATGATTGAGTTGAATAAAAGGTATAAATATTTATTAAAAAGTTAAAAGGACAAGGTAAGGCCCACAAGTTGTCATAAAATCTCTTCTATTGGAATAAATTAATGAATGAGCAAATAAATAAATGAAATAAAATAAAATTATTTACATGCCGGTACTCTATTAATAGATGGATGGTAGAACATGTTTGAAAACTACTGTATATTGTTGAATGGAGAACTCAATACTATTATTGCAGTTGTTTGACAGTAAACGGGAAGTTCTTGAGGAGGTAGATTTGATCCAATGAATTTGAGATGTGTGTGAGATTGTTTGTTAAATGTAAGTGGTGTAATATATTATTGTGTTATTAAAAGTTATTTATACTTATTCCAGAGATATATTTTTGAAATGTGTGTTATTTAAATTGTTTTGTGAAGGTGACATTTATGACAATGAATAAGTGTTGATGTAAAATTGTGTGGGTGTGCAATTATTTCCAAATATTGATGATAACTTGATAACTACAAGTTACATTTTGAGTCCAAAAATTATTTTAACAACTCACAGTATGGATTTAGAAGTGCTCGTTCTACTACGATCGTGATAAATAATGTTGTGAGCGAGGTGATTGAGAGGTGCAGCAATCGCACAGCAATTTCTCTTTGCGACTTGTCGAATGCTTTTGACTGCGTTTTACACGATATTTTGCTCCACAAATTAATTTACTATGGATTCAGAGCTTATCCCTCTTCAGCTTATAACTTCTTAACTATGTAACAGACACCAGGCAGCAGTATTTAAAAGTCATCTCTCTGATTTTCTACCCTTAGAACACGGAGTCTTATCAGGTTCAGTCTCAGGACCACTTATGAAGTGGTTACTTAAGAAGTTTCTACTAAAATAAACTGGAACAAACTAAAACTTAACTCCTATAAAAAGCAAGACTTGGTTATATCTGCAAGTAACTTACATAATGATCCAGATAACAAAGAGACTGTGAAACTAGTGAGAATAACCATAGATAATCCACTGAATTGGTCGGCTCATATCTACAACTAAAGAAAAAGCTATTACGTACAATATTTTTTTTATTTACCAAGGTTTTTTTATTAGCAAAGGTTGTCAACTTTGAAACATTAAAAATTATTTTTTTTTATTTCTCTCACGCCTAAGCTATGGATTAATCATATAGAGCAATTCAACAAATGTACTTCAAATTTTTAGAGTACAAAAAAATATTATCTATAACATTGCCGACCTTTCTTTATCAATCTCAAAATCATGCCTCTACCTACTCTGTTGAAATTTAAAGTTCTGACTCAAATTCGCAGAAAATGTGCCCATTTAATAAAACAGTCTGATGTTCTCGTTCACAATACGCTAAACTGTTACAAAATTATGCATAAATCGCTGTAGATTGCGCTTTTCAGATAAAAATTGCCTTAACTATAACTCTATTACAATAATTTACCAAAAGATATTAAACAGAAAAACTGTAATAGTTTCGAAAAAGATTTAAAAAACTAAGAAACAACAAATAGAAGAGTTCACTAATATAGACACATAAATGGCAGTTTGTGTTATGGAAAAACGTAAAAAATTATAAAAAAGAATTAAAATTCTAAATTTGTAAGATATCCCATACCATAGCCATGTTTTTTGTTGACACACTCAATCCATAGATGGGGCTCTCCTTTATATTCTTTGCAGTAAGTTCTAATCCTTTTCAAATTCCTTGCTACTTTCCAGCCTTGACTTTGTTTTGCTGCCTCGTAACACGACTGACACGGTTTTCGTTTCTTTACCTCTTTTTCAGATATTTCATGCCGTGAACTATGATTTCTGCTTGGCGTGGCGACTTCAACTATTGGCGGAGGAGCCTCGAATTGCATAATGAATGTTCGAGGATTCCTGTATCAACATGCTCGACTTCTTTGTACATCACCTATGCATTTACTATAGCAGTGACAGTACCAAGACGATTTCCAACTTCAATTTGAGAATCTGACTGCTTTGTAGAGAACATCAGTACAGTGATTCCCTTATGATTTTTATAATTTTCTTTTAAAATATACTCTCCGTTTTTGTTTGTCACTTCACGCGGGGTTCCTTTGCGAATATTTCTTAAAGTACTAATTAGATGTGTTTGTCTATTCAACAACTGTTCTGCTAATGAAAGGCCAATTATAAAAATTATCCATGATCATGGTTCTTCTGGAATCCAATAATGACTCGGCTAGTTTCATCACTGTCCTAGATGGGGTGGTTCGGTTTTGGTCAATATTCTTTCCAGCGTAAATCTCTATAATATAAGTTTTAACCTCTATTTTATAACAAAGTTTGAATACTTTGATGCCATATTTATGACGTTTTCCCTTCAGATATTGGCGCATAATAACCCGGCCTTGAAATGGTATTAGTGATTCATCAACACATACTGCTTCACCAGGTTGGAGTGCTATTTGGAAAGCATGGACCATCTTATGGACCAAACACTCAACTTTGTGGAGTCTGTTATTTTGAGGGTTGTCCTCATTATCTGCGAAGTGAACCATCCTTAAAAGTAGCTCAAACATCTTTCTGCATTGCTGTAGGAGCGAGCTCGTTTTAAAAGATTGGTTTCCTACTCCAATAATCTGATAATTTTGGTAGACAAACTATGCTCATATAAATAATCAATCTAAGAAAACGATTTATCTCGAAGATATCTACCAAATACCAATTGTGTACTCTTGCCTGAGACGTAACATCGTTTTCTTTAATAATATTTTCTGTGGCGTATATGTTAGTTTGCTCAACAATATACTGCAATATATTATTGCAGTTGTTGCAGTATCCACGTTGGGGTAGTTTCCATTCATTGCCGTCAATATTTTGGCGCCCAGATGGAATTCCGTCATCTTCAGAATCATAGGATATTTCGACATCTTCGCTAATAACATTACTTTCATTGTGTTGTATTTCTGCAGACTCAACATCATTCTCATTCTTCCCGATAACTAAACTTCTGAGTTGTGTTAATCCATAGCCTTTAGAATCCATTTGCTGAGGGACTTAGATGGAAATTAATTTCCATCATTACTTGAATATTCCTCCTCACTATAATTTAAGGTTTGTTCATCTTTGTTGTCATCACATATTAGAGAAAAGTGGTTTATCATCCAACACATATACAGTATGTACCATTAGTGCAAAACTGTTGTAAGTGATTTTTTGACGTTCCACAATTTGATTTCCCCTCACTATGTGTACATTACCTGTATCAAATATAAATTATGGAATGACAAAATTACTTACAACAGTTTTGCACTGATGGTTATATAGGTATATATACCTTTATAAACCTATATAATGTGAGACCTATACATGTTAGACACGTATACCTATATGATATAATACCTATACATGTGAGTCACATTTCCACGAATTTCTTAATATGGGTGACGTAAATTTTAAAATTTCTTTCATACGACTTCATTATCCATAGATATCTACCTCTGCGCAACTTGGCCCAAAGAATGAAACTTTTTTCAGATCTGGATTATACATCCCGGCCTGAACGTAAGCATTGAACGAGTTAATGCTCAGAAGAATATATGACTCATTGTAGAACATCCACTGAACTGCTTATCGTGACTGCCATAAATCATTTTCTGTTAATCTGTGTTCTTGTTTGTGATATTTTTAAGTTACGTTTTATATTCCTTTTTATATACTCTGTATTTTTAACTTGCTACAAACAATATTTGTTATTACAAAGTAATTAAATAAATAAAGCAATCAATCAATTTGTATTCTTGATTGTTGGAACGCATTGGTTTCTCCATAGAGTGGCACACTTGCTGTTAATATTTTGGGTATGTTTTATATTAAACGGATATAATATGTTTATGTAATCCAGACCACAATTTAGCAATTGAGAACCCTAGAAGCAAAGGGGCATAAAAGCATAGCCGAACTGGAAATCTTTATTCTATTTGGAGGTAAAGAAATATAAGCGATAAGTCTAACAGGTACTGAGTTCTAGCGGAAAGTTACTTAACCTCCAAGCCAACTACGAGGAAGTAGAGGTACAAGTGAATTTGTACTCCTCTTCCACTGTTTCAGAATGTTAGTTGAGTTTGTTATCATTTTGGATGGGTAGTAATACTATAGCTTTTCTAAAGCAATATTAATTTGTTGTTATTAAACTACAGTGTTTTTAAGAAGAGTTTGTTTTTTTAAGCTTAAAAGGACAGTGATATAATATGTAAACTAAAAACTGAACGTAAGTTAAAAAAAAGTCCCCTCAGTAGTGGCATGCATAGATAAAAGACGAAAGAAATCACCCCGAACAAAATTTCTGAAAGGGCGATTAAAATCATAAAAGAGCATATTAATAAATTTCCTATGTACACAAGCTTTTACATTAGACATAAGACTTCGAATAGGAGGTATCTTCCTCAGGAGTGTCACTTTGAAAATAATGTACAAAGTTTATTGTGATTTCTGTAAGGAGGAAAAACAGGAAGAACCTGTAAAGGAAAGCTTTTAGAGAAATATTTTTAATACTTAGTTCAACCTTAGTGTAAAAAGGCCAAGTACAGATAACTGTGACAAATTTCAGATAAAAATAAATTACGGTTTGGCAGAAGAAAAAGCTTCAGCTCAGAGAGAAAAAGACTTACACTTGCGCAAGGCGGAAGTCATAAGAACAGCAAAAGATGAGTGTCATGAGCTAAATGATGCAAGCAAAATTGGGATCATCCTCGACTGAAACGACCCATTTTCTTATATGGCACGAAGGTCAGGCGTCACGTGAATATCAGGAAATATCATCTTGTCTCCTAAAATATATAGAGGCTTCCCCCATCTGTGCCACTATGGCACCCTCGCCCTTCCAGGCGAAAACGTCGATGACCATCTGCACAACCTCTATGAAGAAATTCCCTGTGTAGGTGTGTTATCTCATGCAGTACGAAATACTTCAGATGCCAATCCTGGACCCTATGTGTCTAGTTTAAACATTGACGCAAATAATAGGGTAAACCAAAACCTATTAGGTTACCGCCCCTCGGCATAAGCCGCCCAAAAGCTAAAAATCTAGCTTTCTCTAATGGAGTAGGCTGCTGAATTTCAGTGCTACTCATCCGATACTGGCTTAAACTTCGACTTGCTGAATGCCATTTCCAACATATTGAGCACAACCAAGACGTTTAAAATATCTGACGTCATGTTCAGTACCCTGAGTGAAACAGGCGCTATATCGCAAACCGTGATATCCCGTCCCTTAGTGCAGGCCCAGCGTCAAAACGTTAAAAGTGAGACGCACCCTACCTCTTTAACTCAAGAGGATCCAGCTCAATAATCCCCAACTCCGAACTAATCAACACTAGAGGAGTTAACAATGTAGACACTACTTGGTGCTGCATCGGTTTTGCATTTAGTGACAATTGTGGAGGCCAAAACAAGAGTCATCTGACAGTCACATTTTGGCTCCACATTGTAAGAAATCATAATATTCAAAAAGTAGATCATCGCTTGTTTATAAGTGGCCATTCTTATAATTAGTGTAACCAAAACTTGGGTTTGATAGTGTTAAAAAAGAAAAAAACCAAAAAAGGCCTGTATGTACATCAACATTAGATGGAGCTGGTTACTTTCTACAAGTAGAAAGTTCTTTACAGTACAGATAAAAAATGACGATTTTTTAGACTTCCAAATACTTGCGCTATACTTCAAGAAGAGTGTTAACGGAATACAGAGTATGCAATGGTTACATTATTAGCAGGACAAACTTTTTACCCAGTTTTACAAGAAAACAGCTGGAGGTAGCATTGAAGAGTTTAGTGAGCTATCTATAAGATCCACTCGATCTGGCAAGAATTCTTTCCTGCCAGATCACTTGCCAGTACCGATTGAATAAGGCCTCTCATTAAGCAAGCTATATATTCAAATCTTCAACAGTTACTTAACTACTTACCTACAATTTACCATGAGTTCTTCACATACCTGCGACGTGATGGTCAACAAGCTGAGAACTAGCAAACTTAGAAGAAGCAGAAGTCGAAAATAACGATTTTGAATTAACATTACGACACTGATATTGACGAATCATAAGTAAACTATGTATTAGTGTTATGATGCAGAATAAATTTGTATAAAATTTTTATGATTTATTTACATTTTTACCTTTATGTTGCATTTCTTAGAAGTAAAGGAGTACAAGTGCTACTTAGCAACCTAAAAATAGCTCCAAAATCATTAAAGTCAATCAAATTATGAGTTTTTGTTACAAATAATAATAATAATAATAATGCCTACAGTTACCAAACTGGAGAAGAAAAACTTGCATTATATAATCATGGCAATTACAATGAAGGCTCAACTTTGAACGTCGTTTACTCAAAATTTACTTTTTGTCACTTATACCCCTTTACTTCTAGGGTCCTCAATTAATAAATACGAAATATACATTAAAGCAACATCCAAGGAATAAAATGTATAATGCAGACCTGAGGAGATCGATAATTAACATCATTTCAAAGATGCAATAAGAATAGTTTAGCCATGTTATGGGAGATCAAAAATATGCATCGTTGTTACTAAGACAGAGATGAAATTGAAGGTGTAAGTTTAGTTGAGGTAAAAAAAAATTCGGGCTAAAAAATGTACGTCAATATGAAGCAAAGATCACCAAATTACTGCTAGATTAACAAAAAATTGTGCAATTATTTATCAGAAAGAAGAATAATTCCATATTGTTTAGCTTCTAGTCCGAAAACGTTTCATGTTATCCTTGTATAGTTACTTTATAACTTGCCAAATAGACTTTAGTTGCTAATTTATTTTAAACTTTTAAATCATTCGTTTGGAATTTAATTTTACCTGCATCGTTTTTGCAACCTTCCGATATTTGTTCTTACATCCCTAGTTATTTTTTCTAGAAGTCTTGTAATTCCCACAGAGGGAATTTTAAGCGATAGCCAACTCCAACGCAGCAGCTGTGCGGCATTTCGAACTTACCATCGAAACGGAGAGGGAGAGTAATTACATTTAAAAGCAATTAGTTATTCTGTCATTTCCTTTCTCGCTCATTTTGTGCTGAACCTGTGCCTATTATCCTAACCTGTGAAATTTAGGAACGTTCTCAGAGATGATGGAAATGTTTACGTGGTTTTTGATTAATGAATCAAATAAAATTCGTAAATGAGAAAGTAATTGTACTTTGATCGGTAAAATTGTTAGATTTAAGTAATAGCTACTCAAGGTAGACGTTGGATTTTAAAATAAATTTCAGATACGAAAGTTCTTCTTCTTATGGCGCCGTCTCCTTTCGAAGGTTGGCGATCCAAATGGCAATTGTAGTTTTGGAAACTGCTGCGCGAAAGATTTCTGCGGATGAGCGGTCGAACCATCTCCTTAGGTCTTTCAGCCATGAGTTCTGACGTCTTCCTACTGATCTTTTGCCTTGTACTTTTCCTTCCAGTATAACTTGAAGTAATTTATATTTTTCGCCTCTCAACACATGACCCAAGTATTGCATTTTCCTCTCTTTGATTATTCTTAGTAATTCTTTTTGTTTACTCATTCGACGAAGTACCTCAACATTAGTAACTCTTTGTACCCATGGAATTCTCAATATTCGTCTGTATACATACATCTCAAAGGCATCTATTCTTTTTTCTATTTCGGAGTCCATTGTCCAACTTTCACAGCCATATAGTAAGACAGAAAAAACGTAGCATCTAATCATTCGGATTCTAAGCTGCAGACTAAGGTCTGATCTTGTAAAAAATGTTTTCATGCTCATGAATGTTCTTCTTGCTTGTTCGATTCTTGATAGTATTTCTTTTTTGGGTTACACTGACTATTGATATTTGCTCCCAAATATTTTATAGAAATTACCTGTTCTATCATTTGACCCTTGGCATACACATGTATGTTTATTGGTGTCTTTGAAAATACTAAAGTTTTCGTTTTGGAAACATTTAGATGTAAGCCGAACATTTCGCTGTGGTGAACTACCGCATTTATTATATTTTGTAGTTCTTGTGCGTTGCTTGCTATTAAAACAGTATCATCAGCATATCTGATGTTGTTTATGCTGATTCCGTTAATCTTAACTCCGCCTTGGACCTGATCTAATGCTTCTCTGAATATGGACTCCGAATATAAATTAAACAGAAGGGGTGATAAGACGCAACCCTGTCTCACTCCTCGTCGGATTTGTATATCTTCAGATGTTGTGTGCTCTATTTCAATGGTTGCCGTTTGGTGCCAGTATAGTTCTGAGATAATTCGCAAGTCTTGTTCGTCAACTCCAGTTGTTCTCAGAATTTCAATCATCTTTTGATGGTTAACACAGTCAAATGCTTTTCGATAGTCAATAAAGCATGCATATACATCTACATTCATGTCTCTGCATCGTTGCGTTAACACATTTAAAGCAAACAGAGCCTCTCGTGTTCCCAATCCGTTTCGAAATCCGAATTGAGTGTCACTCATCTGAAACTCGCACTTCTTGTAAATTCGTGTATGTATAATTCTGAGAAAAGCTTTAAGGACATGAGACATCAAGCTTAATATTCGATAATCATCGCATTGTGAGGAATTGTGAGGATTGTGACGAAAGTTACAGGATCGTAAAATATTAATTCACTAATTACATCAACCAAAGATAAAAAAGTTTTTAATAACTTTGGCTTATCTTTTGCTTGTGGATGTACGGGCGGTCGAATAAGTACTTATACTACTAAAGAAAAGCGAATAGTTTAAAACAGTGGCAATTTATTTGTGTCAACATAGTCTTCTTTTGGCTCGATACATTTGATCCAGGAATGCTCAAACTTCTTTAACCCGTCTAAAAAATACGTTTTCTCGAGGTCAGCAGAGTGCCTTCCATAGCTGCAATTACCTTCTTATTCGACTTTAACTTTCGCCTGTATCAAATTTAAGTTTGGAAACAAAAAAAAGTCGCATGGGGCCAAATCTGGAGAATACGGTGTATGGGGCAACAGTTCATAGCCGAATTCATCCAATTTTGCCATGGCGACGGCGGAGATATGAGCTGTTTACGCTAATTGTACATGAAAACGGGAACGCTGCGCCAGTGTGGCTTCCAGAATTTTTTAACTACCCACGTCTTTCTTAGGGACTATATTGAAACAGTTACCAATGGTAGGCAGTCGAGTTCAAACCTTCAAACTTAACAAACATACATTATAACCTTTTTTATTTTCTTTCAACCGCTGTTAATTATTAATTAATTTATAGTCAATAAAAAACGTTTAAATTCAAAAATATTTACGAGTGTGTGTAGCGTTTAGATAAACCACACCTGTTCCAACACACCTAGTGCTATATAACATACAACAATAATGATCCTTAAACGAGCGAATATTTACTTGTGTCAGACAGCCACTTCGTTGGAATTTTCAAAGAAAGATCTCTATCAGTTGTTCTATTATCTGACCTTCCAGCCCCAATTTACATCTTAGTAAATGTGCTGTTGGGGAAATTAACATGTTACATTTTCTGGCGGTTGTATTAAATTTATGCAGCGTACGTTTTAAATCATCTTCACTTTAAGATTGAATTGCGTCGTCTGCATAGCTGATTATTTTAAGTTGTTTTTCTCTCCTTGGTATTCTTTTTTAGTTCTTACTTTTTTTATTATTTCATCTATAATCAGGTTAAACAATAGAGGACTCAGGGAATCTCCCTGTCTTATCCCATTGCCAGTTTCAATAGGGTCGGTTACTTCTTCTTCTACTTTTACTTTTATTGTGTTGTTTTTGTAGATATTTTCGATCGTTTTGATTATTCTTATATATTATATCTTTTTTGCGTACAGTAAGTGGATAACGTCTTTTAATTTCACCCGGTCAAATGCCTTCGTAAGGTCCACGAAACATAGATATGCTGGTTTTGTTGTATTCTAATGATTTCTCTTGCACTTGCCTCATTATAAATAAAGAGTCAGTGCATGATCTTACCGACCAGAGACTTTGTTGACAACACCAGAAACACCTCTGGTGTTGGTGGTTCATTATCGTCACCTTTAACAAATAGTAATCTAAAGTAGAGAAGGAGAGGCTAAATATAGATATACTTGGGGTTAGCGATGTACAGTGGTCAGGAAATGGAGAGATATCAATAAATAACCACAATATTTATTACACTGGAGGAGACAAAACTGATCATCGATACGGAGTAGCTTTTATCATAAGCAACACTATTAAAAAATCAGAGTTAGGTGTGATTCAAATCTCAGAAAGAATAATAATGCTAAAAATTCAAGCACGGAACTGTAATATTAATATGATCCAAGTTTACGCTCCCACTGCTGATAAGACCGAAGATGAGATCGAAAACTTTTATTTAGAATTGCACAATACAATCAAGTTAACAAAATCTAGAGATATTACTTACATTTTAGGCGATTTTAATGCAAAAATTGGAGTAGGTACAGTTGAAAATATAGTTAGACAGTTCGGACTAGGAACTAGAAACGAGAGAGGAGAAAGGCTCATAGAATTCTGCCAAGAAAAGAATATGGTAATTGCCAATACTTGGTTTCAGCTTCCTAAAAGAAGACTATATACATGGACGTCTCCTTCACATACAGAAAACCACATTGTCAGAAACCAGATAGACTTTATACTCGTAAATAGCAGATACAAAAACTCTATAACCTCAGTTAAAACTTATCCTGGAGCAGATGTTAACTCAGACCACAATCCGCTAGTGGCTGACGTGAAAATAAAATTAAAAAGAATTGAACTCAGAAAACAACAACCAAAAATTAACGTAAGAATGCTACAAAACGAAGAAATAAAAAACGAAATAAAAATTAATGTGAATGTTAATATGCAAAAAACACTAACTGACAACAAACAAATTATGGATGTAAATAAAAAGTGGTGTAATATAAGAAACACATTACTGAAACCAGCTCAAGAAAGTTTAATAGAACATAAATCAGAGGCTAAAAAACACTGGATGACAGAAGAAATACTATTACTGATGGAAGAAAGAAGGAAATATAAAGGAAAAGATCTACAGAAGTATAAAGAAATACAACGAATAATTAAGGAAAAAATTAAAACAGCTAAGGAAATCTATTTGATGAAGCAATGTAAAGAGATAGAAGAACTAGAAACAAAATATGATATGAGAAATATGCACAAAAAAATTAGAGAAGTGACTGGAATGGGTCGAAATAGACAGCAAGGACACATAAAAGACAAAAAAGGAGTACTACTAGTAGATTTACCAGAGAAGTTAAAGCGATGGGAGGAGTACGTTAGAGAACTTTTCCAAGATGAAAGAGGTGAAATGCAGAAAATACAAGAATTAAATCCTTTAGAGATACAGAAGATCACGATAGATGAAATCAAATATGCTATCAAAAACTCTAAAGACAATAAGGCAGCTGGATTAGATGAAATACCAGTAGAACTCTTAAAACTAGTGGAAGAGGACAACTTGGAAGTATTGGCAGATTTATTCAACACGGTGTACGATACGGGAATAATACCACAGGAGTGGCTAAAGTCAGCATTTATAACCATCCCTAAAAAACAAGCAGCAAAAGAGTGCTCCGATTATCGAACACTGAGCCTCATGAGTCATACTTTAAAAGTTCTGCTAAAAATAATACATAAGAGAATATACGAAAGGCTAGAGGAGGATATTAGCGAGACGCAGTTCGGGTTCCGAAATGGAATGGGTACTCGAGAAGGACTATTTGCCATCAACATATTAATTCAGCGATGTCGGGATGTGAATGTTGATCTACACTTGTGCTTCGTTGACTACGAAAAAGCTTTCGATAAAGTAAGACATGAAAAACTAATATCAATACTTATGAACAAGCGCATTGACAGTAAAATCATAAATATAGTGCAAACATTATATTGGAACCAAAGTGCCATAGTTCAAATTGATGGGCAACACTCAGAAGAAATGAAGATCTGTAGAGGAGTTAGACAGGGATGTGTGTTATCACCACTTTTGTTTAACTTATATTCTGAAGAAATTTTCCAAAACACGCTCAATAATATCGAAGCGGGAGTCACCGTTAACGGAAAATTAATTAATAATTTAAGATATTCAGACGACACTGTGATCATAGCAACGAGTATAGAGGATCTACAACATCTTATCGAAAGCTTGAGTATAAATAGTGCTGAGATGGGAATTACTATAAACGCCAAAAAAACGAAGTACATGCTGATTACAAAAAGGCCACAAAATATACATCACCTATTGACAATAAATGGTAACGTGATAGAACAAGTAGAAAAATATCAGTATTTGGGAACTTTGATCAATGAAACCAATGATCATACTGTAGAAATAAACAGACGAATAGAGGTTGCCAGATCAGCATTTATACGAATGAAGCCACTCCTAACGTGCAAAAATCTAAATTTGGAGATCAGACTACGTACCATTCGCTGTTATATATTTTCAATATTATTATATGGAGCTGAGACTTGGACATTAAAAAAATGTAATTTAAAAAGAATCGAGGCCTTCGAACTCTGGTTATACCGCAGAGTATTGAAAATATCATGGACTGATAGAATTACAAATAAAGAAGTACTGGAGAGGGTTGGTAAAGAAACAGAACTAATCACCACTATACAAACCAGAAAACTGGAATACCTAGGCCACGTGATGAGGGGACCAAAATATGAAATTTTGAGACTGATAATACAGGGAAAGATTCAAGGAAGAAGATCTGTTGGCCGAAGGCAGAACTCATGGTTAAAGAATCTACGTGATTGGTACCAATGCAGATCGATTGATTTGTTTAGAGCAGCAAGTTCTAAAATAAGAATAGCCATTATGATTGCCAACCTCCGTAGGGAGACGGCACTCTAAGAAGAAGAATCTAAAGTAGTCTAACTAAAGTGTGCGTTTCATTTCTGATTCGTTTATAGTGGTTGTATGCCTGTTATGTTTGTTGTGTTCTATATTGTAAAAAGGCTTTCTTCTTTTCTTTACATTTTGTCTTTACTTCCTCTCTAAACCGTAGTGTTTTCTTTTCTGATATATTAGTGTTCGTTACTTTCGTTTCTCTAAGGTATTCTGTTGCTGCGTTAATTATGTTGTTTTTGAGTTTTCTCCAGCTTTCCTCGATGTTATCGTTTTCTAATATTTTATTCTCAGCAATCTTCCCTGATATTCTTTTCCTGTATAAGTATTCCATGGATTCCGTATTTAGTCCTTCGACTTTGATTTTTGTTTGTATTTGCGCCGCTCTCTTGGGTGGGAAGTACTGCAGGATGATTTTTATTTTACATAATACTATGGTCGACACCTACATCTTCTGAATTGAGTCATCTTATGTCGATTATTTTCGATGGATGTATATCTGTTAGTTATAACATTATCTATCATAGATTTTTGTCCACTGGTGCTATTAAATGTATATTTGTATTGGTCTTTGTGGTAAAAAAATGTGTTGTTGATTCTTAGTTCGTTATTCGTGCAGAAGTTGATCATCAGTTCTCCATTTTCGTTTTTAATATCCTCGTTATGTCTTTGTTTAATGCCAGGTATTACTTGATTACCTATTCGATCGTTAAAATCTTCCAATATTATCATCTTCCCTCTGACTTGATCTACTACTTGATGTAATTGGTCATAAAACGCTTCCCTTGTTGTTTGAGGCTTGTTATTTTCTGGGCCGTATATTCCGATGATATTCAAGTCTACTCTTTGATCTGATTTAGGTACTTTTGGTGTATTAGTAAGGCTACGCCTTCTTTAGCCCTGTTTTCTTTTGGTCCTATTTCTACTACTAAATCCTCTCATCAAATACAGAATTGCTACATTTCGACTGAAACTGATATTGACAAAACCCTTATTAAATTCTGGGAATTAGACAAATGTCCTAATACTAACTATCTCTGAGATAATGACAAATTCTGTGAAAACAGAAACAAAACTTACTTTAACGAGAAGACTTACAACAACACTGATGGTAGATTTACTGTATCTATTTCTCTTAAATACTCCCTTTCCTGTTTGGATGACTTAAAAACTAATGCTAACAGTTGACCTCAACCAAGACAATTACAGATTTTTTTACCACATCAGAGTGTTTCTCTATCACTACAAAATAAAAAGCGTCACATACCAACACTTGAACTATCCGGTGATCTTTTACTAAGTGAACTTAATAACAAAATTGAAACTTTACTTAGATACAGTTTAGATAACACGTACTACTGGTGCGACTCTACAATTGTTTTTCCTTTTTTCAACACTTCTCCTGACTTAAAACATTACAAGTTTTTGTAGCCACAGAGTATCACAAATACAATGAATAACCAATTATAAACAATAAAGATACGTCAATACTTCCAAAAATCCTGCTAATCTTTTAAGTAGAGGTATTGATAAAAAAACACTTCTTACTTCTGAGTTATGTTTTCATGGCCCTGTGTGGCTCATTAACTCAGAATTAATGGTCCTACTCATATATTAACACTTCTACTTCTGATTTATTGGAATTAAAAACTGTTAAAACTTGTTTTGCATCACGTTCTGATGATTTTGATCTTCTAAATAGGTTTTCCAAAATTCACCAAGTCTTTGCCTGTATGCTCAGATTTAAAAATAAAACTACCAAACCACGATATGACGCTGCACAAGAGTGTATTAAATCGATGAACAACTTGATTCGTATTGTACAACGTCCACACTTATTGTACATGACTGCACACAAGAGTGTATTAAATCGATGAACAACTTGATTCGTATTGTTCAACGTCCACACTTATTGTACATGACTGCACACGTTGCTGCAAATTCAATTTAAGAAACAAATCTACTTTTATGGGAAATCTTCCTTTTTCACGCTTAACTCCTTCTAGGCCTGTCTCTAATTTTGGCGTTGACTATGCTGAACCTCTCTTTCTTCGTGACAAGACAAGAAGAAATTTCAAAATGTTTAAGTTGTAAGCGACTTCTGATTAGTAGCCGTTTTATGTCTAGACGGGGTAAGTGTGCAAAATTGTATTCCGATAATGAAAGCACATTTGTTGGTGAAAATAACGAGCCAAAAACTTTTTAACTTGTAACGCCACTGATATCGAAACTGATTTAGCCCGTGATGGGATGCAATGGAACTTTATAGTTCATAGAGCTCCACATCAAGGTGAATTATGGGAAGCGGGAATAAAGTCCGTTAAATACCACTTTAAACGGATGGTCGGCGACGCATCTCTTACGTACGAAGATTTACCACGTTTCTATATCAGGTTAAGGCATGTTTAGTTTCAAGGCCCATTTGTTCTTTCACCTATTCCTAGTGATCCTACTGCCTTGACACCTGCACATTTCCTTATTGGAGACACCCTTACGTCAATTCCTGACCCAATTAACTACTGCGATATCAAGGAAAACAGACTTTCTCGTTGCGAACTAATTCAGGAACTACGCTGACATTTTTGGACCCGGTGGTCCGAAGAGTAAATCTTTACTTTACAATAACGAGTGAAGTGGACAGAGAATTTCAAATTTAACACAACACTTGGAGATCACATTTTAAATGGAAACTTGGACGCATCATCGAGACTCATCCTGACAAGGACGGTGATATCCATTAAGTGACCGTGGAGACTGCATCCAGCACCTGTAAAAGACATGTGGTTTATGTGGTGATGTTGTACATGTTGCCATCTGAAAGCGAATCTTAGTGAGCATTTGGAGTTTACTGACGTTACTTTTTAGCTATTTTACCTGCTTGTTTTACAACTAGTTAACAAGGATTGACTGTTTTTAGGACGGTTTCAAAGGGGGACTCATGTTTACGCTAATTATATATGAAAACGGAGAGTGCGCCATTATGGCTCACATGTTTTTTAACTACCCCCGCCTTTCTTAGGGACTATATTAAAACAGTTACCAAAAGCAGGCATTCGAGTTCAAACCTTCAAACTTATCAACTAAACGAGCCGTTGGCAGTCTAAGTTGGTAGTCTAAGAACTGCTATTTGTTTTCGTTCAGTTACCTCACCAACATAACTGAATTTTAGCATGTGGTTTAATTATTGCTAACGTGGATATCTGGATTTTCTGGAAAATCTGCCCACAGTTAAAGAATGCGTATATAAGTGGAGTAGATATATAGAAAGTCTAGGGGTAGCAACATTAAAGGCAAAAATGAGATAGCATAGGTTAAGATATTTCGGACATGTTCAATATCCAATGGTTAAATCAACCAATATTAATAATTTGCATGTTCCTGCAAAAAATTTTCATAGATTTATAGCAAGCATATGATTCCATAAAAAGAAGCAAATTGTGGATGGCGGTGTTAGGGATGGGAATACCAAGAAAATTAGTTGAATTAACGTAAATATGTGTGACACACTCATATGCGCAAGTAAAGATAGGAAGTAGAACCTAGATGCCATTTGGTATAAATTTAGGACTTAGGCAGGGGCCCCTTGTCACCATTGCTGTTCAATTTTGCTTTAGAATATGCAATAAGTAAAATATCGTCCAGGCTGACAGGAGGATTTTCTGATCAAGGATCAAAATTGTTGCTGGCCTTTGCTGATGATATAGATGCAGTCACGCATTATACAGGAGACGTGAGGAGGTGTTTTTACAGTTCGAGGATGAAACAGGTAGTCTTGGTCTCCGAATAAATGAAGAAAAGACGAAATACATGGTAGTAACCAAAAATCCAAGACCAAGAGTAAGGCAGAACATCAGTATTAATGATCACAACTTCGAAGTAGTAAAGGCGTTTAAATACCTGGGGGCGATAATCACAGCTGACAACCACATAGAAAAAGAGATCTCAGCAAGGATAGCTGCGAGAAATAGAGCATTATACTCCCTTTCAACATTATTAAGATCGAAGCTGCTAAAAAGAAAATCCAAATTAACACTGTACAAGTCGATTATTTGCCACATATGGCCGTGAAACATTAACTTTTAACCAGCGGGATATCTATATATTTACCAGCTTCTAGTATTTGAAACAAAAAGTTCTCAGAATAATATTTGGCCCTCAAAGAGATGAATTCACAGGGGTTGGAGAAAAGACGCCGCAATGCTGAATTGGTGACTCTGTATGAAACTGAAAACATAGTTAGACATATCAAGACAAACCGAATAAGATGGGCAGGTCACGTGGTACTATCAGGGGATGACAGAGTTTTAAAGACAGTGTTTTTTGAAAGACCAGATGGTAGAAGATCAGTAGGTCGATCGAGAAAAAGATAGAAGGATGATGTTGAAGCCTATTTATCTAGAATTGGGGTACAACAATGGGAAATAGAAGAGCAAGATCGCAGAGGATGGAGGACGATAGTGGATGCGGCGAAGACTCACCCCGAATTGTAAAGCCAGTGAAGAAGAAGAAGAAGATGTTCCTGCAACGAGTAGGAGAGGTATATCATAGACGACCTGGATAGAGACGCTTAGGTAGAACATATCATTAAAGGAGATTGATATTGTTATGAACCTCGATGAAAGTCTAAGACTTTGCATAGTGATAAAATCAGAGAAAAGGATGATAGTATATGTCCCCTTTTGAAGCTTTCCAACCATTCGTAGGTTTTCGCTGCCTGTACAACTTGCCTCTAATTTATTGTTATAATTAATATCTAATTTTTATATACGTCTCCATCTTCAGATACATATATCAATTTGTTTGTCTGCTTTTAATCAATCCTCATTTTAAAACAAATTCGGCCTGTTAGCTATTTTGGAAATAATGACATCTAATAAAGGGAATGGATATTTTTAAAACATCAGTACTGACCTCTGTCCTTTAATATCTGCAAACTAGAGATGGGCGATTCCGTTATTCTGATTTCTGTCGATAACTGTGACTTTGCTGCCTGGTTTGTAATCAACAATATACGGCAAATATACACATAAAAATATAATGCATCGGTTTGTACAAGATATATGCATAATATAATCGAACATAAGCATGTGGAAATTCTTAAATTGTTCTTAAAATTATTATGTCCAACCTACTGGAAAATGGCCTCGAAAACGTTAAAATCGGCATTTTTCATCATTTTTAATTGTTTATTTGCATCTTACGTTTAAAGTATTGTACGAACAAAACACAAAATTACTTTCATCCTAAACTAACTTAAATTATTTAAAAAAAAAACATTATGAAGCAAAAAAACATTTTTTTATAATCTGTTTATAAATTTTAAATAAATACATAATAATAAATCAATAAATAGGTTGCCACGGACAATTGAGATAATTTTTTAATTGAGAAAAATCTCAAATTTTTATTTGAGATTTTTTTTTATTTTTAAAGCAATATGTAAGAAAGAATTGATAGGATAATTTGTTTTTTCATAAAATCTATTATAAATAATTTATTTACAAACTTTATTGAATAAGTATATATTAATCATAAATATATATGTTTTACAATAAAAATTACCTAAAATATTACTAAAAAAATTAAAAACTGAAAAAAAAAATGTTTAAACAAATTAGATGGTTTATTTAACAATTTACTTATTTAATTAGTACATGTTCGTAATGTACGCAAAAAGTACGTACAAATAAAAAAGGAATATCGTAATCTATAAACAAGAAACAGAGATGCAGTTGACAGCCCCTTCCCCCTCCACCGCTCCACTAGTTTGACAAATTGGCCATTTTGAAGACTACTTTTTTGGGATTATTAATTTCCAAACATTATATAAACCAATATTATTTTTAGAAATAACTGAACAGGATAATTAGTTTTTTTTTCATAAAATCCATTATAAAAAATTATTTACAAAGTTTATTGAAAAGTTATATATCAATCATAAATATTTATGTTTTACAATAAAAATTACCTTAAATATTACTAAAAAAGATAAAAACTGAAGAAACAATTGTTTAAACAGGTTAGATGGTTTATTTAACACTTTAATTATTTAAATAATACATATTCGTAATGTACACAAAAAGTGCATACAAATTAAAAAAATAATCATTCCCTTCCATCGCTCTCACTAGTTTCAAAGCTTGCCGATTTTAAGGATCACATTTTTTAATTTTTGTGAACTATTCCATTAAAACGCAATATTTTTAGAATTTTGCTTAATAAATCAATAAGGCAAATTTTTCCAGATGACTCCAATAAGATCTCTTAATTAACCCCCTCTGTGGCTCAGTGGTGAGAGCGCCTACCTCTGAACCTAAAGGGCGTGAGTTCGAATCTCACCTGGGTGGAGAAATTTTCGTTTATTAAAAATTAATAAATGAAAATAATTTCTATCCTTGTGCGATCGGTACTCACCGGAGGGACCGCAGACGTTTGGATACAATAAAGGTCGATTCAGACACATCAGTCACGTCTCGTCACAGTCCTGGCGCCGAACCGAACAATCCGTCTTACAAAATATTATTTTATAGAAATATGGCGCCGGCATTCACATTCATCAGTTGACGAAGAGTTTCCCATCTGTCAGATAGTTGATAGTTCTGTGATCAAACAGGACCGGTTCGGCGCCGAGACTGTGACGGGACTGATGTGTCTGAATCGACCTCTTAGCAAAGACAATGGCGTCGACTTTGCTAAGTATCAAGACAATTACTCTACACACACACTACACTAGGTACCTGACTGTAAAAATTCACTGTACAATGCCAATGACCATTAGTTGTCGACGCATTAAACTCAATAAAAAAAAAAGATCTCTTAATTGCTACAAACAAAGCTGCTATCAATTTAAAAAAATGCACTAACGACATCCCAAGGTGTCCTAGGTCGACATTTTTTTTTTCAAATATGTAAAAAAACAGGCTTTTTAAATACGAAAAAAATAATTTTCTTGCAAGCAATGCTTAAAGAGTTATTCTAATTGTTTATAAGCAAAAAATCGACAATAATAGAATAAATCTTCTTCTTTCAGAAGCTACCCGTATAATTACTATAAGTACATAATTTTCTGACTTACATTGTTGCAAAAAAAATTAATTTGGGATAAACAAAATTAAATAACTCCCCAAACAGTTCTCCCCTCTTCAACCTATTCAGTTAAAAACTATAAAGTAAAAACACATACCAAAAATAGATGACTTGAGGAAGGCACTCTGCTGAAATAGCTTTAGTGATAAGATATTATAATACATTTTGTGTGGAAGTTTTGAAGACAAAGTTTTCTGTCTTTTATTGTTATATAAAATGAATTTCCATCAAGTAACGGTCGAATCCATTACTTAATTAAATATCCTTTAAAATATTCGATCGATCGACTTAGATTTAGATCATTATTTAAGCACCTTAAGATCCAACATTGTATGTAATATAAATGTTATGAGTTTGTTTTTAAAAAAGTTATTAACATTTATAAAAAACCGAAATTTTTAACTCAATTTGCAACATTGTAACGATAGAGAATTGAAATACTATTATAAAATAATACCTCAATCAACTATGGGAGCTTATCGTCTATGCTTCGCCTAGCTCAGTCTCTCAAGTGTGAATCCATCTTGTCTTAAACTATAATATAAACATATTTATTCAACGTAAAACAACGCAAAAACAACCCTGCCTAAAGCTATACGATATATAAATTTATAGCTGATACTTATGGCATATATTTTCTTGCTTGCTTCTGTTAAGATATTGCCTCCAAATTATGTGGGTAGGTCCTGTTGCCGTCTCCAGAGCATCTGCCGTCCATCTTACAGACAGCTGCAGTTGTGCAGTTCTCCATAAATTTCATAAATCATTTAAACGATTCCATAAAACATTCCATAGAATAGTTTAGAAATTATCCAATAAACTAGAATATAACATCAGTATTAGCGAGACATCAAAGGGGGTTAACTTCTTTGCCAATTATTTTACAAAATCACAATTAAACAAATGGCAGATAATGATACAGTGAAATAGAATTATTATTAAAGTGAGTTAAGTTTTGTAAGATTCCTATATGCATAAAATTGAATACGTTGTTTTGAAAGAAGTGAGGTTATGAATTGAAAATGCTGTCAGAATTATAGAATATAGATTACAATGAAAGTACCCACCTCAAGAGATTTCTGCAGATCATAAAATGAACCTTATAATAATTCTTACCTTCATTTATAAATTTCAATTACAGACAAATAAGAATATTCCCACCACGTTAGAAAAGCTGATTGACAGAAAGTAGGGAATGACTACAATGAAATATAGCACAGATGCCATAGGACGTATGCCTATCATGGAATTAGCTCTTCTGTCACCATAGAACAAATATTTAGTCTTCCGAACAGAAAGAAAGAGAGCGAATATTTATTCTACCGGATAGAAAGACCTATTTTTTTAAGCAGAGTGTGCATTCTGATTATCTGTTTATTATTCTGTGGTTAAGGAGTTGATAAATGAATAAAGAAATTAAAATAAGAAAATTATTTATATATAAATTAATAAAGAAGTGACGTTTACAACGTTGCAACTTTCTAAGCAACAAATATGGATAGGAACATTTAAAAACGCCATTTTGAAGGTTTTTATACAACTTATAAGCTTCTTACTCTTAAATTGGTTTCAAATCCTTCACTTTTTACTGATAGACGAAAAAAGCGAAAATATACCGTTTTTTGGCCTTAATTTGTTAATAACCAATTTGGTCCAAACAGTCGACTGCTGAAAACATATAGATTCTTGTTATGAGGTCCATACTACTCAAAACAACTGTCGTTTGCCTGTTCGGGCGACTTTCACAAAAAAAAGCTTATTTCACTGGGCTAAATACAGGTAGAGTTATTTTAACCTGTATTTCTTATAATAACTCCTTGTTTATAGTAATCTTTTTTAAAAACGATTTCCGGATTGGTTGGGTACCAATATCGTCTACTATTGTATGCTTTACTTTCATAATTTCTCTTATTCTGTTGTTCAATACTTATTCTAGTCAAGATTTTCCAGCTGAACGTCTCCAAAAATCCATTTCTGTTGCCTTAAGTTTTCTCTAACATAGGCATCCTAATATTTTAATTAATTATCTATGAGGGAAACTGTACAAACAATTTCTCCGTACAGTTTTTGGTAAAAAAAGTAATAATGAACGATATTAAACCAAGCAATCTCTAAAAAAACACAAACAAAACATCAAAATGCGACTATTTTTGTTAAATTATTTTGACACGTAATTAATGGTATTTGTTTAAAAAGTAAATAATTCTGTTACGAATAACAATAATTATATTGCCATTAATGAAGATGCTAACTTTCACTTACATGCTTAAATATTAAAAACGGTTGTGATTTTAATATAAACAAATAAATCATATACTGTAAACCATCGCTCATCTCTACCGCCAATCCTGATCCCCATTGTGCACCCTCGACAATAACACTGTCGATTTAGAGCCGAAATCCGACTGTAACCGTATCTTGGAATCCGATTAACTTTTAATCTTGAAACAAAGGCCCATTGAGCGAAAAGTCCGGGAATTTAATTCTAATTATATTCCAAATTATCTACACTATGCAGCAAAGTTTCGAAATAAAGTTAGTGTCGATTAATTGTTGGCATTTCTATTTTATTTATGGAGGTACAACAGCCCGTCTGCACGCGTAGGGACTGGCAGGACCGATAAATTTGACCCAACAGTTTGCAGATTACGCCGAAGCCGCGTCTTTATTGAGTTTTTGTGACGATTAATGTATCGAAGATTGTTGAAAGGGTCAAAAGTTAATTGAGTCTAATAGAAATCATCAGATTTAATTTGCATGGGAAATTCTGAATTGTCGAATTCCTGCTTCCCTAATTATTTTACATCAAAATTTATAAGAAAACTATTTGTACAGAACTGAAATATGTATTAAAAAAAATGTTAAAATTGTTCTACGAATTAAGTCTATTCCAAAATTTTGTACAAACATAATACATTTTTCAGGCCACCCCTTAAATTCAGGCCATACGAGGGACAAGAATGTGTATGATATGTTGCGTTTGGTCATAATTATGTTATTATATTATTTAGCTATGTTTATGTTTCTGATATTTGACAATATTTGAATTTCCAAAATTTTTATTTTGTGGTTTATTGTTTAAAAAACAATATGTATAGTTGATTAAAAAATGTATTCAGTTGAGGAAAAACTAGCAATAATAAAAATGTTTTCTTTAGACAATAGTTCGCGAATTGTCAGTTCTTTATTTATCGTAAGATATTCCAATAAACCAATTCAAAGTCATTCAACAATTCAAAGGATTTTACAAAATTTTGGAAATAATGGGACCATGATTTCTAATTATACCTGTATAAACAATGTTGCTGAGGTAATAAAAAATTTAGGAAAACAAAATGAAATAAATGTATTAACAGCAGTTGTAGAAAATCGTAGAATAAGTTCTCGGACCATTGTAGACCAGTCATAATTCTACGGCCTTAAAAATTTTGAAAAGGAATAAATTCCGTTCATATGAACTGAATACATTTCATCAATTTTATTGCTTTGTAAACAACACTGATATTTGTAAAAATTTGCGTATTTTAGTATTTGGGTATAATTTAATCACAAAATAAAAATATTGACAATTCAAATATTGTCAAATATCAGAATCATCAATATGACCAAACGCAGCATGTCATACACATTCTTGTATCTCGTGTGGCTTGACTTTAAGGTGTGGCCTGAAAAATGTATTATATTTTTACAAAATTTTGGAATACATTTAATTCGTAGAACAATTTTAACATTTGTTTTTAATACATATTTCAGTCCTCTATAAATAGTTTCTTATGACTTTTGATGTAAAATAATTAGGGAAGCAGGAATTCAACAATTTAGAATTTTGCATTGAATTTTCTATGGCCCGTTTAGCGATTCACCACCCGGTATAATATATATATATATATATATATATATATATATATATATATATATATATGTATATATATATATATATATATATATATATATATATACTATATACAGATTGATCGAAATAAATTCGGAACATACGAATTTTGCTGTAGGTTGTTGGCCAACAAAAGGTTGTCAAATAATTATATTATAAAAATCCAATACTTCAGCGGGCTGCTGGATTCTGAAATCATAAAAATTGAAAGCTACACATAAATCTACGATTTATCCATAAAATATTTACAAGAAAAAAATAAACTAACTACAAACCATTAAGTTTATTTTTGTTATTAGTGTGTTGTAGTATATTGGTAAATACAATGAAAAATATAGGCAAATATCCGATTTATTTAAAGATACGAAGAAGATATAACTCTCAAAAAGATCCGCAAATCGGATTATTACACGGCGATTCTCAACATTGTTACGCAAACAACATTGTTGCGAGACAGATAGTTGAACGATATCTTATACAATGTCTAAACCCAGGTATGGATTTATTTTTGTCCAAGTTTTATATTGGTCCACTATTTCAAATGCAGTTCAAACAGACATATATTTACTGTATATATACTATATATATATATATATATATATATATATATATATATATATATATATAATTCTTTGGAGGGTAACTTTCGGGAAAGCGTCAAAACAAGGATCAGCTAGAGATGGTATAAGCCAGTTTGGTGTAGAACTTTATTCTAAATGTGAAATTTTCGGTGATATGTTGTCACCTTCATCAGCACCTAAATGGAAAACCTATTTTAGTACAAGTGGTGGAAATTAACATTTAAAACCTACATTGAAAATGTTCAGTTGGTCCTAGAGGTGAAGAACACTGTCACAAACATGTTAAAAATATTAAAAAATACATTTAAAATTTTGAATAAAAACATTACAACACAACAGGGTATTATTTAAAATACAAACACAACAAAAATCTAAAAATTACAACCTACAAGAACTGCAACTTCATGTTAAAGGTAGAAAAGAAGAATTATTCTTTTTTTTTGATGACATATTTCTGACTTCTGGTAATATCCGGGTGTCATATGCAACGAGGTTATAATGAAAGAACCCCAGGAAACACAATCAGCAGGGAAATGAAATCTTTTCTCAAGTACAGGTAGGCAATCTATGCATGTTATGATAAGTTCCCTACATTCTCCAGTTTGTTACATCTTGTCAAGTCCTGTTGAAGTAGAAAGGAATAAATACAACTTAAGTTTTCAACATCTTTCTTACAGTTCATAGAAGAACTGCAGTTATGGATGTAGCACATTTCTATAAAGTTTCTCTTAAATTGGTTGTCAACCCTCTTTAGTACTTGTACATTTCATAGTTAGCAATGTGTCCAGTATTCTTAATATGTTGGCTGAAGGCTGTGCAGGTGGGCTTCCTCACTACATCACTCTTGTGCAAAGCTAGTCTTTTTGAGAGTTTCTGGCTGGTTTGACCGACATACACTTCTGAACAGGAACCACATGGAATAGAATACACTACATTGAAGTTATCCAGTTTTTTAACTCTTTCTGTCAGGTGAGTAAAGTATGTCCCTAATCTTTTGTACACTGAATTTGCTATCACTATGTTGAACTGTCTGAAAAGGTTTGTGATCTGTGGTGATAAACCTCTGATGTAAGGTAATCTCCCATAGAAAACTTCTACTGTTTTTCCTTCTAATGTTTGTCTTTGGTGTGTTCTAACTGTTAGCATATCTTGGAATAGCAATTTATTAAGAAGCATCTTAGGGTAGTGATTTTTTCTAAGAATCTCATACAATAATTTGATGTTCTTATTGTAGTTAGAAGGGTGACAAATTCTTTTTATTCTGTTTTTCAGACCTTTGATGATGTTAATCTTCTGTTCGTCTGGATGATACGAGTGTACTACATCAGTATTACATCAGTCCATCCATGGCCATTGAAACAAAAACCAGAAAATTTCTGAAAGACAACCCTGATATTATAGTAACAAGAGCAGACAAAGGTAACACTACAGTCATAATGGACAGAAACGATTACATCACCAAATCTTTGAACTTCTCAATGACCCACACTCCTATAAAAAAATCCCCAAAGATCTGACTCCATCAGTAGAAAGAAACACCAACTTACTAATAAAACAACTACATGAAGAAGGATATATTACCACCAAAACAAAAAAAGAATTAACCAACTATACCGGTACCACCCCAACATACTATGGACTTCCAAAAATTCACAAAGAAGGGTGCCCTCTACGTCCTATAATTGCCTGTAAGAATGCCCCTACTCAATCCTTGGCTAAATATCTGGCAGGTATTATTGACACTTCTTTTTCTTTTCATAATACCTACAAAATTAAAGATTCTTTTGAATTTGCAAATAAGATTAATGGGTTTTTTACTACCTTTAGGATATGTCTTGGTGAGTTTTGATGTTACTTCCTTGTTTACCAACATCCCTCTTGAACTGGTAGTTTCTATTCTGACATCTAATTACCATCTTATTGAACAGAACTGTACAATTCCCAAAGTTTTGTTCCTGAAACTGATTACCTTTTTATACAACAATACATATTTCACTTTTCAAAATGAATTCTATGTCCAAATAAAAGGAGCACCCATGGGTGGAGCTATATCCCCAACTTTAGCAGAAATTGTAATGAACTCCCTACTTCACTACTGTACTCAAAAAGTTGATTTCCAGTTCCCCTTCATTTTCCAATATGTAGATGACCTCATATGTGCAGTCCCTGCAGACAAAATCAACTACACTCTTGACATTTTCAACTCATATAACACTCACCTACAATTCACTGTTGAAACAGAAGAGAATAATAGTGTTTCATTCCTCGACACCCATGTAACCAGACATGAGGACAACACAGTAAGGTTGGATTGGTACAGAAAGAAAACATTCTCAGGTAGATATGTGCCTTTTCACTCGTATCATCCAGACGAACAGAAGATTAACATCATCAAAGGTCTGAAAAACAGAATAAAAAGAATTTGTCACCCTTCTAACTACAATAAGAATATCAAATTATTGTATAAGATTCTTAGAAAAAATCACTACAGTAAGATGCTTCTTAATAAATTGCTATTCCAAGATATGCCAACAGTTAGAACACACCAAAGACAAACATTAGAAGGAGAAACAGTAGAAGTTTTCTATGGGAGATTACCTTACATCAGAGGTTTATCACCACAGATCACAAACCTTTTCAGACAGTTCAACATAGTGATAGCAAATTCAGTGTACAAAAGATTAGGGACATACTTTACTCACCTGACAGTAAGAGTTAAAAAACTGGATAACTTCAATGTAGTGTATTCTATTCCATGTGGTGCCTGTTCAGAAGTGTATGTCGGTCAAACCAGCCAGAAACTTTCAAAAAGACTAGCTTTGCACAAGAGTGATGTAGTGAGGAAGCCCACCTGCACAGCCTTTAGCCAACATATTAAGAATACTGGACACATTGCTAACTATGAAAATGTACAAGTACTAAAGAGGGTTGACAACCAATTTAAGAGAAACTTCATAGAAATGTGCTACATCCATAACTGCAGTTCTTCTATGAACTGTAAGAAAGATGTTGAAAACTTAAGTTGTATTTATTCCTTTCTACTTCAACAGGACTTGACAAGATGTAACAAACTGGAGAATGTAGGGAACTTATCATAACATGCATAGATTGCCTACCTGTACTTGAGAAAAGACTTCATTTCCCTGCTGATTGTGTTTCCTGGGTTCTTTCTTTCCATATCCATGAGGTTCTAACGTGAAAATTATAACCTCGTTGCATATGACACCCGGATATTGACAGAAGTCAGAAATATGTCATCAAAAAAGAAGAATAATTCTTCTTTTCTACCTTTAACATGAAGTTGCAGTTCTTGTAGGTTGTAATTTTTAGATTTTTGTTGTGTTTGTATTTTAAATAATACCCTGTTGTGTTGTAATGTTTTTATTCAAAATTTTAAATGTATTTTTTAATATTTTTAACATGTTTGTGACAGTGTTCTTCACCTCTAGGACCAACTGAACATTTTCAATGTAGGTTTTAAATGTTAATTTCCACCACTTGTACTAAAATAGGTTTTGTATTTAGGTGCTGATGAAGGTGACAACATATCACCGAAAATTTCACATTTAGAATAAAGTTATACACCAAACTGGCTTATACCATCTCTAGCTGATCCTTGTTTTGACGCTTTCATATACATACATATATATATATATATATATATATATATATATATATATATATATATATATATATATATATATATATATATCTATATATATATATATATATAGTACATCATATATATACTATAGAAAAGAATACATTTCTTTGGTAGATAACTCTCGGAAAAGCGTCAGGTCAAGGATTGGCTAAAGATGGTATAAGCCAGTTTGGTGAAGAACTTTATTCGAAATGTGAAAGTTTCGGTGATAGGCTATCACCTTCATCAGTACATAAATTTAAAATTTATTTAGTACAAGTGGTGGAAGTTTAAAACTTACATTGAAAATGTTCAGTTAGTCCTTGTAGTAAAGAACATTGTCATAAATATGTTAAAAAACATTTTTAAATATTACAATTTTTTTTAAATATTTACAAATACAAATTTTAAATAAAAACATTACAACATAAAACGGTATTTTTACAAATACAACACAAAAACATCTAAAAAACAACAAAAACCACAACTTCATGTCAAATGACATGAAGCCTTTCTCCGCTACTGACACGCTTTGTGGTAACATTCATGGTGATGGCTAAACGATACGAAAAACCTAATTGATCACGCTCATGACTCATTTCACTTATTATTTGCCAGACTAAAGTATTGTTCAATATAATTATGAATTCTTTTTCGATTTCCAGTGCTTTTTTATTGTAAAAACGAAATTATTTACGTAACAAATCATAAACAGTATTTCTAAAATTTATATTTAATGATTAAAACGTTTATAATAGGAATTTAACAAGTATTATAAAAATGTATATTTTCTGTATTAAAATCATTTTGTTTTGGCTTATTTCGCATTATCTCTTCCTCTTTATATATATATATATATATATATATATATATATATATATATATATATATATATATATATATATATATATATATATATATGTATATATATATATATATATATACATATATATATATATATACATATATATATATATATATATATATATATATATATATATATATAATATATATATATATATATATATATTATATATATATAGACAAGGTAGTCCAAAATTTTTGACTAGTTTGGAAAAAATATGTAAATACTTTTTTCTTTTTGGGTGTGGTAGTCAATAAAAAATAGAGCTTTGCTAAGGCGTACTATTTATTCTGAAATCCGAGCTTTCGGTGGTTATTTGCCACCTTTATCAAGGTCTACAATGAAAATTACTGTGTTATAAAATTAGGCTGATGTAATATAAAAGTTATAAAAACTTACCAGAAAGTAAGATTCATAGCGTATAAAACACAACGTTAAATAACATAATGTGATCTGAATTATTGAAGGCATTAAAAATTTTAAAGACTTTAAAATAACTTAAAAATTAAAGAACATGTTACAAAGTTTAAAAAGTAAAAAATAAGACGACATGTTTGACAAAAAACAGTCGTCTTCGCAGGTTTGAATTCAGTCACATCTCACGAACAGAATATTATTTTAATATATATATATATATATATATATATATATATATATATATATATATATATATATATATATGTAAAGAAATAAATCTTTTAGCGAAAGCCGCTATCGCTTTATATATCAAATGGCCAACTATATGGCCTAGGAGACAAATTTGTTAAACTTCCCGTGCTCGAATTGGTATCACTAAAGTGTTATGATCATTTCGGCCTATCCCAGCCATCGTCAGACACTTGGGCTGATACAAATTCAAACTCGGAAAGTAAAACGAATGTCTCCCAAATCTTTACTACCGTCTAGTTAGCTTATAAAGGCGCCACCTACTTTGGAGGCCGTGAACGAAACGATATGAATAATCGTTTTTTCTGTATCCTTTATGCTATACGAAATGTGTAAAGAATTAAATCTTTTAGCGAAAGCCGCTATCGCTTTATATATCAAATGGCCAACTATATGGCCTATATATATATATATATATATATATATATATATATATATATATATATATATATATATATATATATATATATATATATATATATATATGTCTATCATCTCAAAAAAATAGCCATATAATAATATGGGCATTAGAAAGGTTATACTTTTTAAATACCATATTGCATACCCAGTAGTTATAACATAATTTAGGCTTTGTTATTTATATTACAGGTCATATCGAGTTACTGCAAGAAGAAACAACAACATCGGCCTTTTTCCCACATAGTGATGGATTTACATCAAGAGACTGTGTCTGCCTTAGAAGTTGCCATGGATGCTGCTTGGGGTCCACCTGCTATGCCAGAACTGCAACCTAGGACAATAAATTGGTAAGAAACTCATAAAATATGTCCAGGGTATTACTGTACTTAAACTGATAATTAGAGAATTTAAATTCAGTTAGGTAGAATAGAACACATTCAGTCTAATCCATGTTATTCTAAAAGATATGTTTTAACAAGAAAAGAAATAAACTTGTTTGCAAATAGTCAACGAATAGTTTGAACAACTACTTTAGGTGTTTTGATTTTGTTATTTTAGTGAACCCCTGATTTTCCGGCCAATGTCTAATGCGGTACCCCTTGTAGTACGACATGTGTAACAGAGTTGATTATACCGAAACATTTTTAGGCGATCCTCTATAATCTGACAAATTCGATAGTTCGACATCGCCCTGCAAAACGTTATCGGATACGATATCGGTTAACGTCGGATTACGAGAATCATTTTTATCTAAAAAAAAAGGGGTTAAAACTTTGTAAGTGGGTATATTTAAAAAAAAAACCCTTAATAGGGCTACATCAAGTTAACACGAACGTTTTCGGAATAATAATTCCATCATCAGGTTAAAAATGCAGGTTAACATGCCTGAGCAACCAAAATTTTAGTAAAAGTAAAAGTAAAAACCCTTTAAGATATATAAGGTTACCAAAGATTGTACACATTGTTTTTAATAATAATTGATGTTTAATATTTAATTATATTTTACTTCAGGTAACATACACCCATGCCTTACGTGAGTACCAGCGTCCGGAGAGTCAACCTCTTCAAACGAACTTCAGCTGGTAACTTACCTGCATTTTTAACCTGATGATGGAATTATTATTCCGAAAACGTTCGTGTTAATTTGATGTAGCCCTTTTAAGGGTTTTTTAAATATACCCACTTACAAAGATTTAACCTCTTTTTTGTGATACGTTGTATACAGCCAGCTGCAGGAATTATTTTCCTTGTGGATTTTTATCTCACTAATATCAGTGACATTTCTCTTTAGGGGATATATATGCTGAAGTTCATTTGGGATATATATAAATAGATATATAAATGTAATGAACTTCTTCTTACGGTGCCTTATCCTTAAGGACGTTGTAGCAGCGTTGTAGCAGACGTTGTAAGGAGTTGTAGTTATTTGTAGCAGCCCTGAATAGTTCTATGGAGGTCATGTTCGTCCATTGCCGTAGGTTCTTAAGCCAGGAGTTGCGTCTTCTTTCTGGTCCTCTTTTGCTTTTGACTTTGCCTTCGATTATAAGTTGGAGCAGTTCATACTTCTGATTTCTTATGATGTGACCAAAACATTGTATTTTCCGTTCTTTTATTATAAGCATAAGCTCTCTTTACTTATTCATCCTCCGCAAGACTTCCGCATTTGTCGTATGGCTCATGTAGGATATTCTAAGCATTTTACGGTAACACCAGAGCTCGAATGCTAGGATTCTTTTTTGTGTTGCTTCTGTCATTGTCCAGGCTTCAACACCATAGAGCAAGGTGGAGAAAACATAGCACTTAAATATTCTAGTTTTCAATGAGATGCCCAGCTGGCGGTTGCATAGAACTTTTTGCGTGCCTTTTCCAGGCGTATTCTTATCTCTAGTGAGTGGTCCCAAGTTTCATCAAGATTACTTCCAAGGTACGTTGTTCTTGTTACTCTTTCCAGATCTGTTCCGTCCACATTGACCTTTACCCTTCTGTTTTGGGGCTTGCTGATGACCATCGTTTTTGTCTTCTTTGTATTCAATTTCATTCCAAATTCTCTACAGGCTGTCGTTACTCGGTCCATTAAGCGTTGCAGGGCTTCAGCATTATCTGCCAGTATGACAGTGTCATCAGCATATCGCAGGTTATTTATACATTGCCCGTTTATAATTATACCATCCGAAGGTGCCTTCCAAAGCTTTCTGAAATATCTTCTCAGAGTAAACATTGAACAGCAAAGGTGATAGGACACATCCCTGTCTTACTCCCTACTCGATATTGATTTTTCCAGATGTTTCGCTTTTTATTCTGATTTTAGCCTTTTGTTCTTGGTAGAGGTTTGAAATGATCCTTAAGTCTTTATCGTCGATATTACATGACCTTAAAATATCTATTAGTTTATCATGTTTCACCAGGTCAAACGCCTTCTGAAAGTCTATAAAACACAAGTATACATCAGAATCGACATCTCTACATCTTTCAACTAGCACACGTATTGAAAAAAGTGCTTCTCTTGTTCCGAACCCATTCTTAAAACCAAACTGAGTTTGACCAGTGTGTTCGTCTAGTTTATTGTATACCCTATTGTGTATTACTCGTAGGAAAAGCTTCAACATATGATTCATCAGGCTAATAATCCTATGGTCTTCACATTTCTTGGAGTTTCTCTTCTAAATAAAATGTCTTAAAAATATCATAAATGATGTTTTAATTATTAAAAGTTTTTTGTATTTTACCCACATCAAATTTAATTTACACTCATTATTCATCTTCTAATTATCTTTCTATTATAAAGATCTCAGTATACAAAGAAATGAGTTTATCTCAACACAAAGACTTTCCCAAAAATTGAAAAATACAATGAACGATGAATTTTAATAAATACGTGAATTGTGACGAGAAAATTTTTAAGTAGGTTACAAGAAAATAATATTTACATCACCCTTTAAAATGATTATATAGTTAAAAACTTAGAAATTCAGAATCTTAAATTATACTAAGTACGTAAAAAATTAGTTAAGTCCGTCGGTTTTTGATGTAGTCATTCAACGAGATTGCCTAACCATTGTCGCAGTGACAAATAGTGCTGATCCTTTGGAACAGATGAGTTAGGTCAACAGTTGTTGACAAATTGTTAGGATTTATAGTAATTTTTTATCACTGTTCTGAAGCTACTTTCTTGTGACATTTTAAATTAATTACTATTTTAATGGAAATCGGCCACAATTGCAAGTTTATTGACGTTTCAATTTCCACTTCGGAAATCGTTCTCAAAATACAAACATTAATAAATTAAACAAATTTTGTTTTTTGTTACTTGGTGAAAAATGTTTCTAATAATTTAATTTTATCTTACTAATTTATATTTACAATTCAGACATATATTATAAATTTTAAAGTAGACGACTTTAAAATTATATTGTCAATATTGCTGACTAGCTTTCCTGGGACGACTTTATTGTAAGATAGTTCATTCGATTACATGAAATTAACTTTAACTTAAAAATATTTGTCAGAAAAATTTTTGAATATAGTCAAGACAATATTAGAAAGTGACGATACATTGACAACTAGAACAAGACTAAACATATACCTAATGGAGTTAATGACATTATGTACTGATAATAAATATTTTCAACTAAATAATGAATTCTATAAACAAAATTTTGGTCTAGCAATGGGTTCTAGTTTATTTCCATTATTATTCGATATATTTATGGAAGATTTTGAAACAAATATTATTTCTGAACAAAATTTAAAACCGAAAGTATGGTGGAGATATGTAGATAATGTATTCTCAATATGGCCTAATGGATCAGAATTGTTGGACACATTCCTGAATTATATAAACAATAAAAAAGAGACAATAACATTTACTATGAAAAAGGAAAATAATAACACACTATCTTTCCTGGATCTTTTAATCTCTATTTAAATCTATCTTTATTTAAAAGTACAATACTGGATATGAAACTCATGAAAAAGTCGTATATAGAAAACCAACACACACCAACAGATATTTAAATTTCAAATCAAATCACAATAATAATATTAAAAAGGGAATCATTAAATCCTTATACGATAGATCTAAAATTGTTTGTTCTAACGAAAATTTGTTCTTGGAGGATAAACATTTGTTAACATCTGTTTTATTAAAAAAAAAAGATTATCCTTTATCGTTTTTATATAAAGGAATTTTTGGGGCCCGAATAAAAATATTGCCTATATTATCATGTAGAAATTTATTTTACTACAAATTTGACGTCAAAATAAACCTGCTAAAAAATTATAAAAATCATTATCAGATTTTCAAAGTTTATTTTTTGGTAGTTAGGACAGGAAAATTGTAAAATTTACAGATATTACCAATCGGAATAGATGATTACTTAAAAACAGGAAATCAATTTTAATGGGAATTTTCGTTTCATATACGAATTAAAATCGCAAATATGATTTTGTGGTATTTGTGAAAGCCATCCGCAATTTTTACCACATTAAAGTAGTTATTGACACGAAATCGTCAAAAATTGGCCAAATATACGAATTTTATTGATTCTCTGAAACTTCTGTAATATTCAATATAAAAGTATATACATACATTTACATATTTATAATGTACTCATAACTTGATTGATATACTGGACCACATAAATGGAATATTCAATAGTACCGATGAAGCGTAAGAATGGAGAAAATTGCAATAAAAATCTCAATGTGTATCAATTATATGGCCGTGTTTCCTATGTTTTCGTGAATGTTTATTTACTTCAATACTCTGAATTGTAGAGTGATGAATAGATAATGAAAATGGGAATTAAAGCGAGTAAATGGTGCAAACAAACAAAGAAAAGAAGCAATACCTTGCAACGAGAATAAAAAAAAACAGTAAAAATAAAAACGGCACATCTATAAAAAATACACAACATTTTTTAAATAAATTATCGAATATTGAATTTAATTCAAATGTAGATGTAGATGATGTATTCTCAATATGGCCTCATGAATTAGCGTTGTTGGACACATTCCTGAATGATATAAATGATAAAGAAGAGACAATAACATTTAACACTGCAAAAGAATATAATAACACTACCTTTCCTTAATGTTTTAATCTCTAAGAACAATACTGGATATAAGAGTCAGGTGTATAGAAAAACAATACACACCAATAGATATTTAATTACAAATCAAATCACAATATCAATATTAAAAAGGGAATCATTAAATCCTTATACGATAGAGCCAAAATTACTTGTCCTAACGAAAATTCGCGCTTAGAGGAAAAACATTGTTACCGTATGTTTTATTAAAAAATGATTATCCATAATCGTTTAGCAATAAGGAATTGTCAACAATCGACCGAATAGAACAGAACAACTTAGAACGAGATCCTACAGTATACATAAGGATATGTGGAAAATAACAATATCATACATAAAACGAATATAAGAAAAACTTATATGAAAGGATATGAAATACATTCATCATTTCAACAACATTTAAAACAACAAACACATTGAGATCTACTTTGTATAAAACAAAAACCTAACAATGAAAAAGAAGGGACAAAGAATTGTATTTATAAAATACCTTGTGAATGCGATCCGTTTTATTTGGGTAAAATATCAAGGCCAGTAAATGTTAGAATAAGTGAACATCATTTTTTTATTAAAAATAGAGAATTTGATAAATCTCAAATATGTAAATACGCATGGGATAATGGACATAGGGTTCAATGGAATGATTCAAGTATAGTCCTAAAAGAAACGGATGGTAAAAGAAAAAAATCAAAGAAGCGGCTCTAATTACGTCAAATGAGACCAATTTTTTTTATGAGTTATGGAGATGTGACAAAACGCGATGGTTGATATTATATGCGAAGAAGTAGTGGACTACTAAGGAGCTGGAGTTCAGAAGGTGACGTATATGTGTGAACGATGTGCTAAGAAGCGCACAAGAGGAATTTTGGGTGAGCTATGCCAAACGTGTCGAAGGAGGTACTTCAGGGTTACCAGCAATACAGTAGGAACGGCTCTTAATCAGCATTTTTAGCGTGCAGTTGTTACCTGCGATACTTAATGGGGTATGTTTCGAGGATATCAAAATATTCATCAGGAAGTTCATGTTCAGTGTTGTAAAGAAGTTTAGCTGGAGGAAACGGAGCTTTTCTTTAAGGAAAGCTAGAGAGTATTTACCCTCGGCTATTGCAAGGTGCCTTTAATATTTGTTTTGCTCGGTTTTTCGAGCCTGTGATGGTTCAAAAGACATACCTCCTGCTGAGGGATAGGATTATGTCCCTAATAGGTGTTATATTTACCAATATATATATATATATATATATATATATATATATATATATATATATATATATATATTTATATAAAACAAGAAGTACTTGTAACTCATTTGGAAAAAATATAAAACTGTTTTGGATGGGTTGGAGTCAATAAAAGGGCTATTTGTTGACTAGTTTTTACTCGAGCTTTCAATTGTGATTACAAAGTTGAACTAGAAATAATAAATTTTTTGTTAACTCACCAAATAAAATTAGTTTTTTATATAAAACTGCTGCTAACATATTAATTACAAAAAATATTATTAAAAAAATGTCCTATTCTAATAAATGTTTCTCTGAAATAAATTTTGATAAAATTTCTTAACAAAAACAATTGAATTTGTAAACAAAAATTGAATAGCTACAAACCAGCCTCAATGTCATAAATAACAACTTAAAAATTTTTATTTTTGACATATTGTCAAAAATAAAATTTTGTTTAAAAAATTCTTCTTTATTTAGTAACAAAAAAGAAGAAAATTTATTCACCATTGATAGATACCTGAAAAAATGTAACAAATACATGGAAAATTCAAAATGTAATATTTTACTGATTGCATATATACATTACATAGAAATAATATAATTATAAATTTTGCTTAGATTTTGAATTTCTGACCTTTTGTTTAAATTATTATCACTTTTGCTAATACAAACCATTTCCAAGAAAATTCTTTTTAAAGTTATTACTTTCACTACATAAAATTTTAATATTATCATAATCCATAATCTTGATAATAATTGTAATCACAATTGAAAGCTCGAGTAAAAAATAGTCAACAAATAGCCCTTTTATTGACTCCAACCCATCCAAAACAGTTACACACAAGTTAAACAGACTTAACACTATAATAGTCTAAATAAGGACATGTAGCGTAGAGAATGTATGAAATAGATGCAGTAATATCTGACAAAACAATAATATATCTTTTGAAAATTGGTTTTCTCCTTCTGGATATTTTCATAATTTTATTAAGTCCACTGGTAACTTAGTTTAGACCAAGACGTAGTCGCTATTTCGAATAAAGGTTAGTATGTTCCCTTTTGGTGTCTCTAAATATAAACTTCGGAAGGCAAACCATCGTATTGTCCATTAATATTTAAAGTTTTTTTGCTCCTAGTTTAAGTTGCTTGAAAACGTTCTCTAGGGCCAATTTGAATAACTTCAGAGAAAATGTATCATCTTTTCTCATTCCTCTCTGAATTTGTATTTTGTTAGATTTTTTATTCTGATCAATTTTTATTTCGAATGTAGCGTTTTCTTGTAAATGTTTTAGCAGGTTCTTATATCTTGAGTCTACCTTCGTATTATACATTGCTCACTATTATACACGGCCCACAGTTTAACTGAATCGAAGGTGTTATGATAGTCAGCAAAGGCTAAGTGTAGTGGGATATTGTATTCGTCGCATTTTTCTATCAATATTTGGATGTTTTAATCTTTGCTATAGTGCTGTAATTTTTGCGGAAACCTGCTTTTTTTAGTTGACAGATGTGCAATTTATTAGATAGTCTCTTAGTAACAATTCTTGTGAGAACTTTGTATGGATGCGGGAGTAATAATATAAGTCGAAAATTTTCTATGTTGTATTTATCGCCCCTTTGCTGGAATAAAATGATTTAGGCATTTTTCCAGCTGGTCCAATGATGAGACTTATCGGCGTCGTGGAATATCTGGACGTCCTAGAAAATTGCAAGGCGGTGATTTGCGTCATCTTAAACTTTTTGTTTTCAGAAATAGACGGGATAATGTACATCAAGTAAGAGATGATTTAGTTACAGCTACAGGAATGCTAGTCTCAAGAAAAACAGTTGATAAAAGATTACTTGTAATGGGACTGAGAACTTACCGTCCGCTTTTGGTCTTACCTTTGACACTACAGAATAAGGCTTGACGCTTTGATTTGTGCAGAACTCGGAAAAAATGAAATGGCCAATAGAATTTTGTCTACTTGAATGATAAATCTAGGTTTTGTTTAGGTGGCTGTGACGGGCGCATATGGGTAAGACATTTTCGAGGCGAAAGACTTGGTTATTGAACGTCATATAGCAAGACAACCAAGCATTATGGTACGAGGTGTTATATGTTTGGGAAGCAGATCACCTCTAGTTCTTATGAACGGCACTCTGACAGCTCTAAGGTTTATTGATGAATTTCTGCAACCGGTTTTACATCCCTACCTACAGACCATATTGCCCGTGAAACCAGGGACTTCATAACAGAATCTGGAACAGAAACTTTGGAGTGGCTTTTAAGATTAGCTATATTGTCGTGTAGGATATGTCGACACCTAAGTCGATTGCCACGTTCTCCAGCAAACTTAGAAGATCTGTGGCATACCGTCAGAAGAATATGGAGGAATATTTCCAAATATGATATAGACCACTTAATTCGACCAATGCCCCCTATATTAACTGAGTGTATAGAAAGTCAAGGAAGATCCACTCGATAATTTTTTGTCGAAAATATTTAAAAATATATTTGTGTTGCATTTTTTTACCAACAGTGTATAAAATATGGGGAAAAATACACAGCAGTTGTTTTGAAAGTTAAAGTAGCTATGATGGTTGTTAACAGCCCTAACAGAATTAACACTTATGCAAGAAGCTATTGAAAATTTTCTTGCTGTTTCTTTTTAAGTCCAAATGGAATCCAGGCTCTTACTTAGTTGCATTCTACAAATAGCTGTCTCTTTATTTTGTTGTTTTAGTACAAAATAACCAAACAATGATATTAAACTAAAACCCATAACTTTTAGTTATTTTTATTGTTGAGTTATTGAAGTTTCGTCATTACCGAACAAAGCAGAATAAACAGGAACAACATAAACAAGTTAATTTTAGCTCTCAAACTAATTTAAATCAAAATAGTTATCACGGGATAGATGTATATTACACGAATGTATGCCAGTCATGCACACCATAGAATTGCGGAAATTTATGCGGAGCTGCATTTCAGCCAGATGTGATCTCTATTTCCTAATAGAGGTGTTTGTTTGAAGTATGTAAATCACTTTAGTAGTGCGTTTTCATATTTTAAGCGTTAAATACAAAAAATATATGTATAACTTAGAATATTGGATCGAAAAAAAATGGACTGTTAGTTTTATGTGGTACTTGAGCCCCATGGTTAAATATTGCAGTCCAAACTGTTACAGTTACAGACAAACTAATGACAGATTAAAATTCAGCATTAAAGATTTTGTGGAGGGAATTATGAAACTGAAAGTTTTTAACCTTCTGGTTCCAAGAAAGTTAAAAAAATTTATTTAAGTCCTTATAGTTAGATATCGCGTAGTATAAGCCATCTTACATCAAGCTGTGTTGTCAAGTAGGTAAAGAAATGGAATTTAAGAGCATAGGCGCAAAATTTCGGACCAATGCTTCTTAAATGCAATTTAAACGCAAAATGAAAAATTACATTATTGCCGAGGGCCGAAAGTCCCTTAGAATAAACAAAAAGTTTTTTTGAATGGGATATTTAAAATTAAAAATCACACTAAATTTTCCTTTTTTGTTTCACCCCTGTAACTTATTAAAATAAACATTATAGAAGTTTTCAGGGACTTTTAACCCTCGGTAATAATGTATTCTTTTATTCTGTATTTAAAGTTTTCAAAAATATTTATTAGTTTTCTCAGGATTCGAAAAAAATGAATGCATTTAAAAAGCATTGGCGCGAAATTTTGCGCATACGCTCTTAAATCAACTAGGCTCTTCCCGCGCAGGTTCGAATCGTGTCCATGGCGTGAACTTTTTTATTTTAGTTTTTTATTTGTGAGTATGATGGCCTTGGTCGAGCCAATTAGCCAGACATTTTGATATTTTAAAACAAACAAATTTTTTACAGTCAGAGTAATTTTTTCTGTATTTCTAACTCCAAATTTTATTATTTATACGTACAAACATACTACAATTATTGAAATAATTCACTGTTTTGATTAATTTTATTTAATAAGTATTTGTCGCAGCGCCAATATTGATTCAGATCATTTTCTAATTGGCACAAGAATTTGGGCTAGAATCTCAAATGCGAAGAAGGAGAGAAGTCCAAAACAAGGCGCCTTAATATTGAACTCCTCAAAAATCCACAAACGGTAGAAAGGTTTCAAAACTATATCGAAACTAAATACATAACTAGAGAAGAGAAGAGAATCTAACAATTAGTGAACAATGAGAAATGTGTAAAAATTATATTAAAAATGCAGCAAATAATATTCTAGGGCCGCAAAAACCATCACCAGGCAATAAGTGGTTCGATGCTGAGTGCGAGGACATTACAAAAAGAAAGAACAATGCATATAAACTGATGCAGCAAAGAAGAACCCGAAAAAAGAACAAAAATATAAAGATCTCAGAAGAGAGGAGAAGTACATATGTCCGAGAAAAAAGCGAACTTATGAAAATAGAATATTGGAAGAACTTGAGACATTAAAAAAAGAAAATCAAACAAGAAAATTCTATAAAATTCCAAATAATGCAAGAAAAGAATTTAAACCAAGGATCGAACTATGTAAGGATACGAAGGGGTATATACTCAATACAAAAGAAGAAGTATTGAAAAGGTGGGTGGTAGAAGATCCAAATCAACCACTCCCTGGAGCAATCAACAATACACCATTGGAGCCTCCATTAATTCAAGAAGTACGGGATGCAATAAAAGACCTAAAAAATAATAAATCACCAGGAAGTGATGGTATACCCGCGGAACTTATTAAATGTGGAGGTACTACTCTGACTAACCATATACATAAAATCATACTGAGAGCCTGGAATGAGCAACAAATCCCGGAAGAGTGGTGTATTGGGATCGTTTACCCGCTACACAAAAAGGGTCATCAATTGGAATATAGAAACCATAGGGAATAACCCTCCTTAATACAGCATACAAAATATTTTCGAGAATTTTATATAATCGCCTGAGTTCATATTCAGAAGAGCTTCTTGGCGAATATCAAGGTGGTTTTAGGCCTGGTCAATAAACAACAGACCAAATCTTTGTGCTAAGACAAATACTAGAAAAAAAACCAATGAATTCAATATCGACACATACCATCTTTTCTCAGATTTTAAATCATCCTATGCTAGTGTCCTAGGAAAGAAATTATATGAAGCTGTGGATGAATTTTACATCCCCGAAAAACTGATAAGATTGGTTAAGGCTATAATGCGTAAAGTTGTTTGCAAAGTCGAAATACAGGGCAAACAATCACAGGCATTTGAAGAGCATGTTGTGCTGCGACAGGGAGATGCGCTGGCGTGTCTCCTTTTCAGCATAGCCCTGGAAAAGGCGGCCAGGGATGCCCTAATAGACAACAGAGGAAACATTTTTAATAAATCATCCCAAATTTTAGCATATGCAGATGATGTTGACGTAGTTGCCTGCACAACACGCAAACTAGAAGAAATATATACCACCTTGTCAAACGTCTAAAAAAATATGGGCCTGCAAGTAAATGAGGAGAAAACTAAGATAATGGCATCAACACCCAACAATAAAGCCAGAAACGTCGGCCACCAATTTACTCTTGATAACTCTACCTTTGAAGTGGTGGACAAATTAACATACTTAGGCTCACTGATCACCAAGGAGAACGTCATGACGGAAGAAATCAAGTGAAGGATAACCCTAGCAAACAAATGCTATTTTGGATTGAGTAGACATAAGAGAAGCATAAACTTAAGCCAAAAACCAAAAATAACCATATACAAAACCCTTGTAAACATATGGATCGGAGACATGGACCATTTCCAAGGCAGATGAAAACCTCCTGCTTATATTTGAACGAAGGATCCTGCGAAGAATCTTCAGTGGCATCTGTGAAAATGGTGTTTGGAGAAGGAGGTACAACTACGAGATATATCACAAATATAAATATGTATATATTTGGTGGTAAAGACATAGTATCTCTTATAAAAATACGAAGACTAAGATGGGCAGGACATCTAGCAAGATCACAGCAGAACAACCCTCCTAAAAGAATCCGTATGTCACAACCTGTGGGAAGTAGAAGTAGGGGTAAGCCAAAACTCAGATGGAGGGATGGTGTAGATGAGTATGTTAGAAAAATAGGCGAAGCAAACTGGCAACAGTTGGCAATGGATAGAACTGACTGGCGTAATAGACTTGGGAAGGTCGAGACTCTTTTATAGGGCTGTAGCACCAATGACGATGAATAAATACTTGTCTGTTATTTTAATAGTTTTAATTATTTTTATTTGTTTTTTTATCTTTATTATTTCTTTTTTAATTTTTTTTACGTTAAGATATAAACTCGATTCAACATCTCGGAGATTTACATTTTCTTAATAATGACTTCAATTTAAGGGGACTCGATGTCGCTGTGAGGACTGTTCCTGGAAATCCCCTTTTCGGCCTTCTTTTAACTTCCAGACCCAATGCTTTACCTATTATTTTTGCTCGTTTTTATTCTTCTTACAGAAAACTCGATAGTGATTCACAATTTATTATATTGCTTGCCTTACACATATCGTCCAGAGATTCTACCATTTAATCTATCGTCCTTTCACCATCTAAAATTCGTTTCTTTTCTAGGTGAGTTTTTATTCTAAATCTCCCTCGATCTATGTATACATTGATTAGATGCTCTGAATATAATTCAGCTCGAAGGACCAATGGGCAATTCGAATGTAATTATAATTTCGAAATGTTTCTAATTCTCTGTGTTCGATTCATCTGAATCGACGGTGATAAAATGAAATGCTGAAGTCGTTAAGTAAAATACAGTTTTATTGACAGCTACTGAATTATCGCACTATAGTTCCAAACGTTCCACCGTCCCAAACTAGTCCCGAAACTATATTTTTATTGTCACCAAAATGCTACGATTCATTAAATAAGTGTATTGCACTCTGCATAGAACAAAAACCTTTGACTTTTGAAAGTTGGCAAATATAATTTCAACTGAGGAAGTGATTGCAATCATTCACGGTGAAACTATAAAAATTCAGGAAATTAAGAAATACAATTTGTATACTCACCTTACGCCATCAAAAGAGTTGCTTCAAATATTTGGCTTGCAGTCATTAGAGCAAAGAAGAAACATGCATTGTGTTGTGTTTATTCATAATATCATTAACAATGTTAAATATAAGACATGTGGTTTGATCAACTTTATTAGGTTTCATGTGCCAAAGGTCAACCTAAGGGTAAACAGTAATGACCTATTTTCTTGTAGTCCATATAATTCTTGTGCAATAATAAACTATATGCAATATAAGTGTAATGAGTTAATAAAGATCTGTGATATAGATCTCTTTACCTGTAGTGTAAGGGATATTAAAAAATGTTATGAATAGATTAGAATGGACTTAATTTTTAAAATTTTATTAATTTGTGTCTTTTTGTGTAATAAATGTGTAATATTGTATTTTTTGTGTGTATATTGTTATACCAAGTAATGAGCACTCTTGCATGTAATTACTACCTAGGTGGTGTTTGTAAGTTTTAATAAATAAATAAATAAAAATAAATAAAATAAACTTGATAGAGATAATCTCACGAGAATAATTTTAAATGCGTCCTTTTTGTGTCCAGGTTCTTAATTTTGCATTATTGAATTCCGCACTCGTTCAAAAAGTAATTAACATTTTTCTTTGTTACAGGACAGACACCAATTCCGAAAACTTCGGAACTATTCCGCGAAGATGGATGGGTTTAACCCGAAACCCGGACTCCTGTCTTCCCAAAATAACCAAGGAGGCCAGTACCAGCATGGAAGATTTGTCGTTCAATAGGCAATTGTTTCACGTACCCGGTACTGTCGTTAGACCTAAATCTATGTATGTAGCCGACAGTGATAGACCAAATAGTGAGATAAATGTTATTAGTGATAATATATTTTTTAATAAACATTTAAGTGAACAAAAGTTTGAAAGTGAGACTGTTTCAAAAGGATTAGCTAGTGGGACCACCAACAATAAAGTAAGTGATATTTTTCTATATCCAATATTATGGAATATTTTGGAAAAATATACAAAAATCTTTATAATATCTACAATAATTGATAAAAAAAATTATTTCATAATATGTTGTATATGCTTAATCACATGTGCTACTATTTATAATCTTTCTAGTCTTTTTCTTATATTTTTCCTCGTCTTCCTTAGCATTATCATTTTCTTCCTTAAACTCCTCCTAATTATCTTTTCCAGGTTCCTATTTTCTTTCTCCATCTTCCTAGTTTAAAAATGGTTTTACCTCCTGTTTTTCTTCTTATATTTGACACATTGGTTATTGCTATCTGTCACATACTTTTTCTCAACACCGCACTAGAACAATTGAATCGGTGAGTTGAAAAAAGTACACATTCCAAAATGGCTATTTTTCGGGAACCAATAAAAACTATTTATTTGCAAAACTAAATATGTTACAGAAAATGTTTTAATTATGAACTTTCACAAGTTAATGGAAGACATTTAAGTGTTATGGTGGTTTTGGTTTTTTTAATACTTTGTGTAAGTTATTAGAATTTTAGATAATGGAACGTGTCCCTATTTACACGCAATAACTTGCAAATGGGATTTTAAGGCTACACAAAACACAATAGTTTGAAATATAGCAATATAATATTGAAATACATACATGATTCATAGAAAAAGTATACATCATCATTTAGCCCATACTCGTCCACTGCTGAACATAGGCCTCCCGTAGTTCACCCCACAAATTTCTGTCCTGAGCCGCCTGCATCCAATTTTGATGTGTCCGTTTCAGGTCATCCGTCCATCTTGTTGGTGGTCGTCCTCTATTTCTAAAGGCATCTTGTCTGGGTCTCCACTCAAGAATGCGTTTTGTCCATCTGCCGTCCTTCGTTCTCGCGACGTGCCCTGCCCAGTTCCATTTTAAGGTTGATATTCTTTTGATTGCGTCGGTTACTCCCGATCTACGGCGCAATTCTGTGTTGGGTATTCGGTCTCTCAGGGTTAATCCCAACATGGACCGTTCCATTGCCCTCTGTGTTGTTCGAATTTTATTTGCGGACGTCTTAGTAAGTGTTAGCGTCTCCGCACCATAGGTTAGAACTGGCAGCACACATTGATCGAAGACTTTTCTCTTCAAGCAGATGGGAAGGGCTGATTGGAAAACATCTCTTAGCTTTCCATAAGCTGCCCATGTCAACCCTATTCTACGTATTAGTTCATTGGTCTGGTTATCTCTACTTAAGCGAATTTCGTGTCCCAGATATTTGTATGCTGATGTTTGTTCTATACTTGTTCCAGCTATGTTGATGTTCTCACTCAGAACAAGGTTTGTCATCACTTGTGTTTTTGAGTTATTGATCTTTAAACCAACTTGTGTAGAGGCATGGTAGAGTCTTTCGCACATTTCGATGGCATGATCTATGCGGTCTGTTATCAGGACTATATCGTCCGCGAACCTGAGGTGACTAAACTGCTCTCCATTTATGTTTATGCCCTTTTCGTCTAGGTTTGCACGCTTACACATGTATTCCAATAATGTTGTAAACAGTTTTGGCGAAATGGTGTCTCCCTGGCGAACTCCGCGATGAATTTTGAACTTGTGTGTATCTTCATGGAGTCTGACGCATGCCGTGGCATTATCATAGATATTTTTGATGACAGTGGTGTAACGGTGATCTATTCGGCACTCTTTTAAAGCTTCTAGCATTTTCTGGTGGTTTACTGTGTCGAATGCTTTCTCATAATCCACAAATATTAGGACGAGGGGTTTATTGTACTCTATACATTTTTCGATGAGGCTTTTAATAACTTGTAGATGGTCGTTTGTGCCGAAGCCTGACCTGAATCCTGCCTGTTCGCATGATTGGTAAAAGTCCATTTTGTTCGAAAGTCTGTTTGTTATGACTTTTGTAAAAAGCTTGTATATGTGTGAGATGAGGCTGATTGGTCTATAGTTTACGAGATTTGTTAAATCTCCTTTCTTAAACATTAGAATGATCACTGCATTTTGCCATTGTGATGGTGTTGTTCCTCTTTCAAGGCATTCTGTGAAAAGTATGGAAAGCATTTGTATCAGTTTCTCGCCTCCTAATTTTATGGCTTCGGCAACGACCCCGTCGTCGCCAGGTGACTTGTTATTTTTCATTTGTAGGAGAGCTTTTTTGATTTCATCAACAGTAACATCTGGTATGTCTTCCGAGCCCTGGTTTAGAACCTTTGGTATGTTGTCAGTTGGAACATTTTCTTCTGTTTTGCTGTAGAGTTCGCTGTAAAATTGTCCGACAGTTTGTAGAATTTCCTGTTTATCTGTTATTATTTCGCCCTTTGTGTTTTTCAGTTTGTAAATATTTTTCTTTCCTATTTGCTGTTTCCTTCTGAAGACTTTTAAACTTTTGTTCTCTTCTATGACTTTTGATATCTCTCTGGTGTTGTAGTCTCTTATATCTTTTCTGATGTTCTTAGTGATTTGTTTGTTTAGTTGTCTCATTTTTGTTAGATTGGTTCTGTATTTATCTGTTAGTTGTCTTCTTTCCTCTAATAGAGTTTTCGTGCTTAGACTTAGTTTTTCTTCGTCTTTTTGGTTTTTTGGGCAACATTTTTCTTGTGCTTGTTTCACAGCTTTGACTATTTTCTGGTTTAGTTGTTCGATGTTTATGTTTTCTGTTTCTTCGTTTTGTAATTTTTCTTCGACCGTACGTTCAAACAGTTTTGCATTTTCAGGTGGAACCCATCTTCTAACATTTGGTTTAGGAACAAGCTTCATTCTTTCTTTTTTAACGTTAAGCATTACTTTTGTTCTTATCATCCTATGATCGCTGCCAGCAGAGAACTTGTTGAGTACTTCCACGTCTTGTATTATATATTTTTTATCTGTAATTATAAAGTCGATTTCGTTTTTGACGGCGCCATCAGGGCTTATCCAAGTCCATTTGTTTTGGGGTTTCTTTTTAAAGAAAGAGTTCATTTGAAACATGCATTGGTGATGTAGAAAGTTTAAAAGCATGTCCCCTCTTGCGTTTCTTGCCCCGTATCCGTACTTTCCTAACGCGATCTCCGCTTGGTCTTGTTTGAATCCGAGTTTTGCGTTGAAGTCGCCCATGAGAACAGTATAGTGTGTTCGTGTTCTTTTTTGTGCCTCTGCTACATCCTCATAGAATTTTTCAACTTCTTCATCTGTGTGTCCAGTTGTCGGGGCGTAGACCTGTATAACTTTTAAACTATAACGAGAGTTTAGTTTTAATATCAATAGGATGACTCTCGTGCTTATGGTCTCGATTTTTGTTATGTTGGGTATGTGTTTTGTATGTACAATGATCCCGATTCCACCGCTGGATGAATGTTCCTCTCCTCTGTAGTGGAACAGGTGTCCTGATTTCAATGTTTATTGTTCTTCTCCTCTCCTTCTAATTTCACTAAGTCCCATTACATCCCATTTTATTGTTTTTAATTCGTTTTCCAGTTCTATTAGTTTATGATCGGTTGAGAGGGTTCTTATATTATAGGATGCAAGATGCAGTATTCTTGTGCAGTTTAGCCGTCTTGAGTGGTAGCCTGGTCCATCCCGGGTATTCTTAGCACCCTCTGCTCTTAATCTTTTCTGTCCGCTACCTTGGTCAGAGATTTTTGAGCTGCCGGGGACTGAGGGCCGTGTTTGGTTTGTGTTTTGCATGTTTACGGGGGGTTTGGCCTTAAAACGTGTTGGCGAGTTGGGGGAGGATATAGGGAAGGAATTTGGGGTTTGGGTAGGATAATATTGGGGTTTGGGCCTGATTTCCCCTAAGTAGGGAGTAGAGGAAAACCAGGAACTCGCGTGGGCAGGGGCGCTACCTCCCTGAAGTAAGTCTACCCTCTATCGGGATCATAGAGGGGTACCTACCCGCTACCCACCACCACCAAAAAGTATACATAATATTGTAATTTTAGTTTTCGTCGGGGGTTTCAGCTTCTGTCGTTGGCCAAGTACGACGTTCCTCATAAAAGGCCAAGTATTCCTCTGGAATTTGGCGTTTTCTATGATGACCTTGTACTGGTCTGGAGAATAAATGCAATCATATTTTCGTACTGCTCTCTTAATAACTGCGAAGTTTTTATCACGTGGCAAAAGGCTATGTTCTCTTACCTGAATACTAATGTATTGGCGCAAATCGACCGTTCATAGTGAGGGTGAAGTATCCTAACCCTAGTGTAGTTGCGGTTTTGATCACCACGTGCATCATTGAAAATGTGGAGTTCTGTAATCTCTGCCAGTATTTCATTTTGAATAAACTCGTAATACAAAAGGAGTGACCTCATCTAGTCCTTTGTTTGCAACACCTTCGGGTATGTGTAGAATACTGTCCTGTAATTTTTAAAATCTCTCTCTCTTTCTTCAATCCTGACCCCCAGGGGGAGTGTAGTGGTCGACGTGATGTCGTGTATTGTACGTCTCCAAAGATCTCTGTCTCTGGTCATTTCTTTTAATTCATGCATAGGTCTTTGGCATATTCCTATAATTTGATCTATCCATCTTGTTGGGGATCTTCCTCGTGATCTTCGGCCTTCTACCTTTCCTTGTATTATGAGTCTTTCCATGTTTTCTGTGTTTGCTCTCATAACATGCCCAAAATATTTTAATTGTTGGAGATGGACTTTACTAGAGAGTCGTTGGCTAACTTTTAGCTCTCTTAAAATTGAATTATTTGTTCTACGGTCGGTCCAAGGAATTCGTAACATTCGTCTCCAACAGAACATTTCAGTGGCGTCTATCTTTCTTCTCTCCGATTGTCTCAATGTTGTTTTAAAATCATAAACATTAAATACATAGTACCATATCTTTCTCAGGAGAAACATTTCTTGTACGGGCAAACTGGGTAGCGGTAAGTTTTGCATATAGTCGAAAACTATCCCCACGACATTAGGTCTAGTTTTACTCAACTCTTTTACTTTATTGAGCTTAGTATAAAATTCCTTTTCACGTCTTTTATGCACTATTAACTCTGCAGCAGCAGTGCGTTTAGCATTATCATTTAATGTAGTGCATTTTAGCTTAGTTTGAAGGTTTTCGCAAGTTGAACATATGGCAGCTAGTGGCTTCCCAAATCTATATCCAAAATTCTCTTTGAAGTATTTTAGAAAAAACTTTGAGGGTATACAAGGCAACTATCGAACACGGTGATTAATTTAATCTTGCCTAAGTACTTTCGATCAATAGATCATCTTCAGGGGCATTAGAAATAAGCCAAGAAACGTTTTTTATAAAAAGGAAAATTAATTCACTTGGATAAAAAACTCCAAGTTTATAGTTGAAAAAAATTTTTATATGTGATAAACGTTTATAGACTTACTTCGTCAATTGTGGCCTATCCGACATAGTAGAATGTCATAAATGTAAAATCTGGACATAACAATACAAAATACAATACACTAAGACAAACAAACACTTTAAAATTTATATGGAGAAGCTACATATTGTATAAAAGCCGGAGACAGAATTGGCTCCCGGTCTGACGGAAATGTAGAGATGACATGTGACAAATGACAGCTTATGAAGGGCAGTTATGTGATCTGCACCTTTCAAAATTCTATGACACTAAGTATTGACCAAAGGTCCAACTGACACCACTATAGGAAATCGACTGATGAAATATAAAATTATATAGTATATTTTTTTTATGTAGATTGAATAATCCCAATCTCACACTCAAACCTGTCTATAATAATTAGGATGTTGGTTTGAGAGCAATTGAAGTTGACATAAAGTATGAATGTGAGAAAAGACTAACAATATATTAGACAGTGGATGGTTGACTACAATAAAATGGTCCACCAAGCGCTATCAGTACTGTAAAAAAGAAAAATCTGAATATGCAGTTAAATTACTAAAAGTTAAAATCAAAATTGAAGACAAAATATATAAATGTGTTATAGTCCACGTAGTTCAGTTGAATCCACAGTCAATGGAAGAACTTTAAAATTAATATTGAAATATTCAGTGCATGAGGTCTAAACAGTCGAGCTGGGTCCTCTACGAGGTGAAGCTGTAATAAAGTTTTTAAATATAGGATTAAATTTAGTACAATTTAAATTAATTTGTACTAAAATTAAATGTACTAAATAAATTAATTAATAATAAATTAATTGTACTAAATTTAATCCTATATTTAAAAACTTTATTACAGCTTCACCTCGTAGAGGACCCAGCTCGACTGTTCAGACCTCATGCACTGAATATTTCAATATTAATTTTAAAGTTCTTCCATTGACTGTGGATTCAACTGAACTACGTGAACTATAACACATTTATATATTTTGTCTTCAATTTTGATTTTAACTTTTAGTAATTTAACTGCATATTCAGATTTTTCTTTTTTACAGTACGGATAGCGCTTGGTGGACCATTTTATTGTAGTCAACCATCCACTGTCTAATATATTGTTAGTCTTTTCTCACATTTATACTTTATGTCAACTTTAATTGCTCTCAAACCAACATCCTAATTATTATAGACAGGTTTGAGTGTGAGATTGGGATTATTCAATCTACATAAAAAAAAAATATACTATATAATTTTATATTTCATCAGTCGATTTCCTATAGTGGTGTCAGTTGGACCTTTGGTCAATACTTAGTGTCATAGAATTTTGAAAGGTGCAGATCACATAACTGCCCTTCATAAGCTGTCATTTATCACATGTCATCTCTACATTTCCGTCAGACCGGGAGCCCATTCTGTCTCCGGCTTCTATACAATATGTAGCTTCTCCATATAAATTTTAAAGTGTTTGTTTGTCTTAGTGTATTGTATTTTGTATTGTTATGTCCAGATTTTACATTTATGACATTCTACTATGTCGGATAGGCCACAATTGACGAAGTAAGTCTATAAACGTTTATCACATATAAAAATTTTTTTCAACTATAAACTTGGAGTTTTTTATCCAAGTGAATTAATTTTCCTTTTTATAAAAAACGTTTCTTGGCTTATTTCAGATGCCCCTGAAGATGATCTATTGATCGAAAGTACTTGGGCAAGATTAAATTAATCACCGTGTTCGATAGTTGCCTTGTATACCCTCAAAGTTTAATTATTCGAACATTCAACCTTTTAGAAAAAACTCCTACTTTACTTTTTCAATATTAGGATGTTTTTGAACAAACGTATCATACATTTTCAGTACATTTAGCTTAGTCTCCAAATAGGTTATAGATTGCTTAGTGTAATAGGTTAAATCTTTAGAATATGAATCGATATGTTCGTGTATTTTGGTAGTTATAGTGACTGGAATAGTATTAACACGATTTAAATGCTTGCCTCTTATGTTAACAGGAGACATTTACTTAGCCAAGAGATTTGTAAGTCTGATAACTATCTTGTGTGAAATTACATGCAAACTTATGAATGCTTTGCGACATACTTCTGAACGATTATAATAAAGCTTTTCTAAAATATGTTTTTTGTTTTCATCTAATATCTTTGACATGCACTATTTCCTACATTGACAATCAGGGCCAGTTTGTTTAGCTTCGATTAGTTTACCCGATAACGAAACAAACTCTTTACCCTTTTATCTAGCAATTTTGTTCATCTCTCTAACATATAATTCTTTAAAATGAGAAAAGGCAGCAAATATTTGATTTCACGCAAACAAATCCTATGTATCTCTTGATACGTATTACAATTTCTTTTTACGATTGTTAAATTAGATGTCGCTAGTGCGTCCGTATCGAAGCCATGTTATTGTTGCTTCTTAAAAGGCAGAAAATATTGATTTTTCACGTTGAGAACCCCTATGAATAGCTCTTCTGACGAGACCTATTAGGTCGAAATACGTATCAAGAGATACATAGGATTTGTTTGCGTGAAATCAAATATTTGCTGTCTTTTCTCATTTTATTCGGATTTACTCTGTGGGAGTACAAGAAGCACAATTCGCTAAGGATTTCTGCTTAGTTGTAAAAGACATGTCGTGGAATGCAAATTTTAGATTCCCCATGTCTCTTTTAACATCTTTTATCAACGTCTGTTTGCCTTGCAATTCTTAGAAGGCTCAGATTATAAAGCAGAAATCTGAATTGTGTTTCGAAACTATTTTACGATATAATTCTTTATTTAACTTCCCCTTCTTCCGGCGTGGCTCTGCATCTTTATTCTCTGAACTCGACATTACAAAAGAAAAGCCACAAATAACACACTATAACTATTTACTGCTTACATTTTAACACAGCTCCACACTAACTAAAAAACAACAGATAAATGACTGGCAGTGTGCAGTTGATGTGTAGAAGCCGGATATGCGCAGGCAGATATCTGTGCGGACTTCCACTACACTAGCGCTGTAAGGCACCCATCGAGTTGAAGAAGGTACACATTTCAGGAATGGGTTCCTTCTTCATCTCAACGGAATATTTTGACCTCTGCATAGATGATGTTGTATACTGTAATGTGTACCTTTTTCAGCTCTATAAATGGAACTTGACTTTAGAAACAAAATGGCTATCTCAGTTTAAATTTCTATTTTTTAGAATGTGTACCTTTTTCAACTCACTGATTCAATGGATAAAATATGTCATAACTTAATATGGAATAATTAATAAAGCTATACAAATCATTAATGTTCTTAAATATAAAAATTTCTTTTACAGGGCATCAACACCAGAAGACTGAAAGTACGGAGGAACCCAGTTCAAAGAGCGGCCTCTCGTCTGTACAGGGTAAACAGTAAAACGCATATCGGTGACACGCCCAGAGAATGTGTAGGTCCCGAGTTTGTGGTGAGAGCTTCGTTGCTCAGTAAGCAGCTGACAATGCCCGATGTTAAAACCAGTTCGGGAAGAACTCTAACTATAATTATGTTAAACGGCCAAAAGCTGGATGTGCTGTGCCATCCGAGTTCGACCACAGCTGGACAATTATTTGAGGTAAGTAGTGTACAGAATGATCAATTTATGTAGTGATTATACCACGGAAAACAATGTCTCGATTAGTAACATCGTTACTTCATGATAAACTTTTCTAGTTAAAAAGATAACTTCCTTTTCTTCTTCAGTCTATATTCTCCACTGCTGGACATAGGCCTCTTCCATTTGCTTCCATTGATCTCTACTCTTGGCAATTCTTATCCACTGCTTGTCCGCGACTTGTTTGATATCATCTGCCCACCTATTCTGTGGTCTGCCTTCTCCTCGCCTGTTCTCTCTTGGTCTCCAGTTTGTTAATATCTGTATCCATTTTTCGGGATTATCTCGAGTAACATGTCCAAACCATTGCCACTTCACGAATGTCGATATTTCGAATCCTGTCTCTCAAATTAATCCCTAGCATGGCCCTCTCCATCACTCTTTGGGTTGTACTGAGCTGCACTAAGGTTTTCTTTGTTAAGGCCGTGGTCTCTAGTCCATGTGTGGCTACAGGCAAGATACATTAGTCATAAACTCTACGTTTTAGACACATTGGTATATCTTTGTTCTTCAAGATAAAGTTTAAGTTGACGAAAGCTACCCAAGACAATGGTATGCGTCTTTTTATTTCGATCCCTCAGGGCTGACAAAAAGGACCAAGTTTCAATACTATCGAAAGCCTTGTGAAAGTCAATAAATGCCATACGTAGAGGTACATTATATTCTGTGGTTTTTTCTGCCAGTGTTCTGATGGAGTTTACGTAAAAAGATAACATGTGGCCATGTCTTAATACATACATTTACTAAGTTAATTCTCAGGGATTTTAGGATTTTACAAGCTAATCATAACGATGCCATGGACAAATAAATGTGTATTTATTGGGAGTAAAATGACAAATTCTTAAAACTAACTATTTTATACTGTGTGTATGAGTCGCCGTTTCAAAAATAACATAAACACTTGACGAGGTCAAAAATTCAATACCAAAAAGAGTTTTGTTAGGTGCATTAGGAAAAACTATAAACTTAGATAGTCTACCGCTTCAACTACGTCTGACCCCAATTCTCAGCCCACCACTTGAGCCAGGGACTCTTTTGTTAGTGTATGAATTATTATACATATAATTGTTATTCCAAAACTTTAATTGAAAAGATAAAACGTTATAAAGTATAAAAACTGAATTTACAATATGCACTGAAAATGAATACAAGTCTTTATTTCAAAGTGAATGGATCTCGAATGCTGAAAACTAGTTGTCGGTCGAAGGTCAACGTCGTAGGCCAAACACACGGTGGCTTCACGGGGGCGGAGGGTTACCGGTTCCTTGATGTGTGCGACAACTGTTATACAGGGGTCGATCAACAGTTAAACATACCGGCCCCCTTGATAGCTGGTAGGCTTCAACAGCAACTAATGGTTAGGAAGATCCTCTGGAAGTACACATATCTTCATGGCAGGTCGTTTGTATACGGAGGAGCCAGTTCTAATGGTAACAGCTCTGACTATACCGTCGGCACCAGGATGAGTGACTTCAACTATACCAATTTTCCATTTCATTGGCGGGATTCCATCTTCTTTAACCAAGACGAGGAGTCCAGGCTTTAAAATTGTGGGGTAGGTCTTTTTCCATTTGGACCGTTGTTGGAGCTCGGAAATATACTCCTTTGACCATCGCTTCCAGAAACTTTGGATGATTCTTTGAAGGCGTTGAAACTTGCTGAGTGAATTTTCTTTAATTGCAGAATAGTCATGGTCAGGTAAAGCAGTAATGCGTTCTCTAATTAGGAAGTGTGCAGGTGTCAAGGACTGCGGATCATTGGGATCATTGGAAATCTGGGATAAAGGTCGGGAATTTAAACATGCTTCGACTTGATAAAGAACAGTTACGAAATCTTCGTAAGAAAGTGGGATTTGACCGAGTACCCTCTTTAAATGAAATTTAGTAGATTTAACTCCCGCTTCCCAGATACCACCAAAATGTGGTGCATGAGGAGGTATGAAATGCCATTTTACATTGTCAGAATTTAGAATAGATTGAATTTCATTTTCACTCGTGTGTAGAAACTTATAAATCTCATTTTTAGCTCCAACAAAATTGGTGCCATGATCAGAATATATATTTGCGCTTAAACCTCTTCTAGCGAAAAATCTACGAAGAGTGGCAATAAGAGAGTCTGTAGTAAGACTGCTTACAAGTTCCAAATGCATAGCTCTGGTTGAGAGACACACAAAAATACACACGTAAGCCTTGATCGTTTTATAATTTCTAGTTTGCCGATCCTTTAATAAAAAGGGTCCGCAAAAGTCTGTACCTGTATTATAGAATGGTCGTTGAGGCGTTACTCGATGCTCTGGTAAATCTCCCATTAAATAGGGGATAGGAGACGCACTAAAGCGAAAACAACGTAAGCATTGCCTCACAACCTGTTTGATTAAATTTCTGCCAGAAGTAGGCCAAAAACGTTCTCGTATTGAAGCTAGTAATAATTGTGGCCCTGCATGAAGAAGGCGCAAATGTTCTTATTTTACAATTAATTTAGAAAGTACATGTTTACCGGGTATTATCGCAGGATGTTTCTTTTGAAAATCAAATTTTGAATGTTTAAGTCTGCCACCAACTCTGATTATACCCTTGTCATCTAAGAATGGGGCTAATCGTAAGATTTTACTTCTAGAGTTAATAGGTTTAGATTTTGATAAGTCTTGATACTCAGTCGGAAACTCTTGCCTTTGAACAGTTCTAATAAGAGTATATAGAGCATGATTAAGTTCTTGAGCATCAAGTGCTCCGGATCTTCGATTTGCCTTGGATAAGCGGCAATTATCAAAGAATCGATAACAGTAAGCAGTGACTCGTTGAAGCTTGTTAAGATTAGAAAATCTGTTAATAAGATCCAGTCCTTCAGTAACTGTAGACTGAAAAGAAATTAATTTTTCCTTGCGTCTCTCAGGTGCATCAGAATTGACTATAGTACTAGAAGCACTAGTGGGCCATTGTTCTTTAGGATACAGCAACCATTTAGGGCCATTCCACCATAGAGAATGATCAATTAAAGACATAGGGCTAAGACCCCGAGAGAGCAAATCAGCTGGGTTTTCTTGAGTATTGACGTATCTCCAAGAATCCGAATTTGTTAATGATTGTATTTGTGTCACTCTATTAGCGACAAAAATTTTCCACTGGGTAGAAACAGATTTGATCCATGATAAAACTATAGTTGAGTCACACCAGTGGAAGATATGAGTAATAGGAAGATCTAACGAGATTATGACCTTATGACCCAACTCTGCCAGCAACAATGCGGCGCACAATTCGAGCCTAGGAATCGTAATTGTTTTGAGGGGAGCCACTCTTGTTTTAGAGCAAAGTAAGTGACAATGATAAGTACCCTCTGAATCTAAGGATCGAATGTATATACAGGCACCGTATGCCATTTCACTGGAGTCAGAGAAGCCGTGGATTTCTAATAGCACTGGATTGTTAGGTAGAACATGTCTAGGAATTTTTAATGCATTTAAATCTTGAAGTTGATTATGGAATTTAATCCAGCTAGTATAAAGGTCTTGTGGGATTGATTCATCCCAATCAAGTTTGTGCTGCCACAATTTTTGAATAATGCATTTTGCTATGATTATTACAGGTTGAACTAATCCTAATGGGTCGAATATTTGAGAGACACAAGATAGGATTTTTCGTTTAGTTGGGCAGGAATTATAAGTAGCCTTTATTGAAAATTGTAGTGTGTCGGATTGAGAGTTCCAAAGAAGACCTAAAGTTTTGTTATTGCAATCCTCACCGAAATTTAATATAGTATTATCCCCTTCAGATTGCTCACAAAGTACTTCCGGTGCATTGCACATGAATTTACGGAGTGGAAAGCCACCAGAAATGAGAATTTCAGACAGGTTTTGTTTAAGGTATATTGCTTCATCAATTGATGAACACCCTGTGCAAAGATCATCAACGTAAAAGTCCCTTGCGATTATTCTGCTAATGTCTGGATGTGTATCTTTACATTGTATTGACAGTTCCTTTAAGCATCTTGTAGACAGAAAGGCTGCCGGTGCTGTACTGTATGTAAGCGTATTTAATTTATACGTATGTATTTCTGAATCAGGATTAGGTCTCCAAAGAATAAGTTGTAGCGAGCGTTGTGATGAATCTACCAATACTTGCCGGTACATTTTAGTTATGTCTCCAGTCAGCATAATATTATGTTTTCTTGCTCGCAAAACTATGGAAAATAGATCATCTTGAATAGTTGGACCAGCTACTAAAATGTCATTAAGCGATAAGCCACTAGTTGTTATAGCTGATCCATTGAAAACCACTCTTAACTTGGTGGTAGTGCTAGACTCCTTTACCACACCGTGGTGGGGCAAATAATAGCAAGGTTTGTCTGATAATTCAGAGTCATTTATTTTGGTCATGTGACCAAGAGCTTCGTATTCGCTTAAGAAATCTGTATAATTTGCCTTTAGTTCAGGATTTCTTTGTAATCGCTTTTCTAAATTGAATAAGTATTTGGTTGCTACTTCTTTTGAATCGCCAAGAGAGCAAGCCGGTTTCTGAAACGGTAGTTGGACGATAAATTGACCCAACGAGTTTCTAATAGTAGTAGTTTTGAATAGTTCTTCACAGAGAATGTCATCTGAAGATGAGGATTTAGGAACATTGATTTCTTCAATTTCCCAGAATTTAGCTATTTGTGAATGAATAGCCTGATCAGAAGTACTCAGATTGCATGAGATAGAAATGTTAGGAGGTTGTATGAATTGGGGTGAATGTATAGTGCCCGAGACAATCCAACCAAATTGAGTTTTTTGCAATGTAGGCAAATGCTTGCCAAGCTTTACTTGCCCTACCATGAGCAGATCCCAGAAGTGATCAGCACCAATCAAAATGTCGATTGGACCAGGTTCATTGAATGTTGGGTCTGCTAGTATCAGATTATGAGGGATATTTAAGCTTGACGTGTTAATAAAGCTTGAGGGTATTCTGCTTGTAATTTTAGGAATAACTAAACATTTAAAACTTGTTTTAAATGGAACTTGACGTGCTTGAACAGATACAACGGTTTGATTTAAAATGTTTGTGGTTTTTTGTCCAACTCCTGTAATAGAACATTGTATTGGAGTTGTACTTATATTTAATTTTTTACACATTTCCTCAGAGATAAAACTTGACTCACTACCGCTATCAAGCAATATACGACAAGACAATACATTTCCACGATTATCAAATATGTCTACCAGGGCAGTTGACAATAAGACAATGCTTGGAGAATCATTACCTGCAATTAAACAATTTGCGCTAATTTCAGGAGAATCGGAAGTTTCAGAAGAATTGTTAGCATTAGGATTGAAATTAGGATTGTCTTGCGATGCATTTCTACTAGATGAATTATGATTATTCGACTTAGAATTATGATGGTTATGTTGATTATTGAAACCAAAGTGTAACAAAGTATTATGTTTATTGTTGCATTTTCTGCAGTGCATAGAACGACACTGGTTAGTTGAATGATTATTTCGCAAACAATTGATACAAAGTTTCAATTTTTTGACTTCAGCTAGCCTAGAATTTGGACTTAGCGCGATAAAGGATTTGCAGTTATAAATAGTATGATCTTTATTGCAAAAATAACAAGTTGGAGAATTACTTGAAAATAAGCCTCTTACATTTTGTTTTACCTTATTGCCTTGAATATTTAAAGTTTCAAGAATTCTGCATTTTTCGGACAGAAAATTGCAAAATATTTCTCGCGTTACTGTGTCATGTTTGGCATATTCACACTCCCATTCACGACGAGTTATTGAATCCAGTTTTGTGGAAAATAAATGAATTATTAATGCATCCCAAGAATCTACAGGTTCTCCTAGAACTTGTAAGGCTCTTAAATGCCGATTCATGTCATCTAGAATGTTTCTTAATTCTAGATGGCATTCTTTTGTAGCAGGTTTTGTCTCAAATAAAGCCTTTATATGATTTTTCTTCAATAAAGGTTTATTTTCATAACGTTGAATAAGTAGATTCCATGCTACAATATAATTGTTTGCTGAGACTTCAAGCGATTTTAATAAATCCGCTGCTTGAGCCTTTAACGATAAGCGCAAGTAATGGAATTTATTAATATCAGGTATAGATTTGTTATTATGAATTAACGATTGAAAAGTGTCTTTAAAGAATAAAAACTGATCGAATTTTCCATCGAAAGATGGTAAAGATATAGAAGGTAACTTAACGTGTTGTGTTGCTGCATTTGAAATATTAGAATTGCTAGAGATTGATGTATTATCTACATTTTGATCGCCAGAGTTATTTAAAATTGCTTGACCTATAGAAACGACACTATAATAACTGTCTTCGAACTCTAGACGTTCGTTTTGATTTACTGTATCATTACCGTCTTCTAAACATTCTATTTGAGTTTGAATATCATCAAAGGCTTGAAATAGAGGTTCAATTTTTGATAATCTAACTGCAAGTTGAGTAAAGTCAGGATTATTTTTTGATTTTTCTTTATCTAAGTAATTTTTAAATTTTGTTATCTGAGATTTATAATTTCCACGAGAGATATGAAGCTTTTTAAGTTCAGAAGCAAGCTCGTCGTTTGGCATTTTGAATGATTAATAGTGTTCTATTTTGTTAAATTGTAAATCTACCTTAATATTTGTGAAATGTACAATAGAAAAACAGCTAGAATGTGGAAATGAAAGAAATAAGGTTTAAAAATAGTTCAAATGCTAGTGTTATGTTGTAACAAATATAACGAAATGGTTAAAATGTAAGATATGATGCAATATGTAGCTAATAAGTATTAAATATGTGCATAAATAATTCAATGAATGTAACGTAAATTCAGCAAAAATATGTTTATTTTATTGTATAAAATTGATTCGAGTCTTTTAAGAATGAATTAAATAATAAAATCAAGTCGAAACAAGGATAAAATCATAGGAGTAGGTAAATGAAACGCTAATTACTGACCTTTGACTCTTGTTCGGTTGATCTGCATCTAATCGTCGAAAAATGCCGGCATGGAATTGTCTGCATGCGGTAGAACTTTTTCGGTTTCCAATTTACACGATAACTTATAATTGCACTAGTTATCATCCGCTCTATGAAGGACCAAACTATTATGTATGAATTATTATACATATAATTGTTATTCCAAAACTTTAATTGAAAAGATAAAACGTTATAAAGTATAAAAACTGAATTTACAATATGCACTGAAAATGAATACAAGTCTTTATTTCAAAGTGAATGGATCTCGAATGCTGAAAACTAGTTGTCGGTCGAAGGTCAACGTCGTAGGCCAAACACACGGTGGCTTCACGGGGGCGGAGGGGTTACCGGTTCCTTGATGTGTGCGACAACTGTTATACAGGGGTCGATCAACAGTTAAACAGTTAGGGTTACAATAGGGTTACCATACCTTAGTAGATTTGTTTCGATTTTATGACACCGGGAACTCGCCATCACTTCCTTCCGCCAGATATATAGCGTACACTAAAGATTTATGTTCAATGTGTCTTATTCTCTTTAACATATATGTACTAGATAAAGCAAATTGCTATAAGATAAAAATTTCCAGGCGACCACTACAAGTATCTTTTACACTATAAACTACAGCTTAAACTGAATATGTATATTTAAGGGGTCAAAGTATAAACCTAGACATGACAAATGCGCTAAAAACATGTAAAAAATGTATTAACCGTAATACATAAACGTTACTCTTAAAAAAAAGATACACGCATGTTCGCAGGGATAATAAGTTAAAATATTTGGCAAAACAGTATTCTGTCAACATCTTTTATAATATATTTAGACTCAACAATGAAGCCTATCTGCTAAAATATCAGAAAGATTCCAGAGCAGGTTGTTAGAATATTCTTTACTTTACGCTGAATTCTTGAAAATGGTCGACATATACCAACTTTTGTCCACTCTAAAATAGCATATATCAACATCCTTAACCAAGTCTATACAATTCTGTAAATAAACTGGGGATTAAAAAAATAATTAAAAAAAAAATAGACGATGATCATGATTTATCGAGCTATCTTTAGTAAAAATTCAGGAACGATGTATAAACTTCTTTTAAAACACATAGATACGGCAATATGCTGGCATAAGAGCTATTTAATATTACCTTAAAAAAATACATTCTAAACGCCAACTTATACGGCAGAAAAATTGTATATATTAAATCAGTTAACTGTAGTACTGAAGTACTGATGTGTTTTACTAATAGCGAGAAACAAAGGCATTATCAATACACCAGTTGTTAATAAACATAAATATAATTGGAAATCCCAAACAATAAAAAAAAAGTGAAATTGTGTTTGGGAACAAACTAAAGCATCTTTTGTTTTATGTTTAAATGTAAAGTTTGAGTGTTGATAAAATTAATAATCTATTAATTGACTATTAATGACCGTTTTGCAGTAATTTTCTTCGTGCCGACAGATTTGGTTGAACATTTGGATTAGGTTCATCTTACCCTCTACTTCACTTTTGGACTTGAGCCCAGGGCTGTCTTTACTTGAATGGTGAAAGCCGCCCCTTCTCGGGGGTGACCAACATATGCTTAAAATAAGTCCAAAAATAGATAAATTGACTAATTCTGAGCAAATTTTTTGTTTTATACAGTTTTTTACTATACTTTTTGAGTTATTTGCGAGTGGAAATGTTCATTTTTTTTTTAAATAAAAACCACGTTTTCAGACAATGTTTCACAAATAACCAAAAAAGTAAGTATTTTATCAAAATAGTGTTCTTAACAAAAATTTAGCATATACAAAAGCAAAAAAAAAATGTGTACTTATAAAGTCTGTATGCCTAGTAAAAGCAAAGTTGTGGCTCATGAAAAGTAGGTTCTTATTTGTCAAATTCCAAATCGAAAATTTCAACGTGAAATAACTAAAAAATTAAGCACTTTTTGGAGACCACTCATCAACACTTTTTGAAAGTGTTTAAAATCGTTTTATTTTTGTTTTTTTTTAAGGTTTCTAACATCAAAACTAAGCGAGTTACGCTCAAAATAAAGTTGGTCCCTTTTTTGTAAAAACATTGTAAAAATCACCCCCTAATTAGCAGTCCAAATGAAATTGATCGTTTCCGCTTTAGCATTTCCTTTATTTATGTATTGTTTATGTGACCTGTAAATTTGACCGATTTAAAGTACTTATTTGTGAAAAAAGTTGGTTTTAAACTAAAGTTTTTAAAATATTGAATAATGCTTTTTCTTTTAAATAACTTAACAATTATTAGTGATAATATATTAGTGAAAATCTTAAAGAGTAATAAAAAATAGGTTTTATTTTTCTGAACATTTTGGTTATTTTTGCTTTTATGTAAAACTAAAATTGGTTAAGATATTCTTTGGCCTAAAAAAACCTAAAAAATTGTTTTTTAAACACTTCACAGCCTAAGAGCGCAGCAAGTTATTAATAAACAACCAATCACTTATTTAAGGAGATACTAGAACGCGTATACTGCACCCATTCTTCAAACTAATAAGAGTTGTTTGAAATAAATTCATAAGATTCTGATACAACCTAAATCCAAATTTTCATGCAATTCGGTACTGACACGGAATATTACAGGGTTTTGTCGTATTTGACGTTCATTTACTGGACTATTTTCTAAAAATGGTGTTCCTCAGAATATCAGCAGAAAAATCTAAACTAGAAAAAATATTAAAACTGAAGATACCGTAGCTATGTTTAAAAGAGAAAGAATTGTTGTTGCAAACGAAAATTACAAACAATAAAATAAAACCCAACAGAAATAAGTAAATGGAATCCCCAAGAGAAACCTGGCCAAAAGCTATGTGTGCCTAAGGTTATAAGTTAAAGAGTTCTGAAAGAAAGTGACTGGATGGACAGTAAACTATGGCAACTGCGAACTCGAAGGCGACCCCATTCGCTGTGAAATAAATGATGTCTGTAAGTCTTTATTGGGTTCCCGTTTCTACAAAATAAACAAAAGATGTATACTAAAAATGTATTACATACTTTTTTACATAATCTGAATGCACCTGAAAGTGTAATAAAATTGCTATTTTTTATTTTACTTAGCATTGCTATTTTAAATATGATTTAATTGGTGTTTTTTAATATTAATTCTAAATTCCTCCATTTTGGTATTACTGTGTCTCATTTTGTGTCATTTAAATTAAAACATGCCATCCGTTGTATAGCTTCGATTTAATTTAACTTTACACTTATTTAATTGTCCACAGTTCCCCATTGACCCAATTTATAATACGATCACTCCCGTTACTCTCGCATCTACCATTATTATAAACCGCATCTCACAAGCTTCGATGAATATCACTTAATATCCAAGTTTCCCACCCCCGCAGCGTAATCGAGAAAAATACCCTATTAGACAGTATGGCGTTGCATATCGATCGGTTATATTGTAGGGGTTAATTAAAAAATGTAAATTAAATGAGAAGTTTTCTATTTGGTGGGGTAAAGTATTTTTTTATTTCAACAATAAAAATGTCTTGCGAAATAAAATTTTGTCATCATACACTTTAATCTACCCCAATTTCTTTATGACCAACTGGTTTCTTTCATCCATTTTACATGTCGAAACCACGTTAAATGACTGCTTTCTATAAATACTCATTTTTATTTCCTTCCTTACCTGTTTATCCTGGGTTTATTTTTCCATTTTTGGCTTCAGTAATGTGCTTACCTTTCTCGTCAAACCAGTATTTTCTCTGCACTTGCTGTTACCTAGATATTACCTCATCTAGTTTTGTGAAGTCGTAGCTGGTCATACCGACGAAATGTGGCTTATGCCCGAGTCTTATGAGCTTATGCCCCTGGCTCTGGCCCGAGTCGCAGTAATGTGCGTTTAGCTCTTAGCAACTGAAAAACTTATATTATCCGTGCTTAGTATATATTATTACTTGGTCTATTTGACTGTAGGTTGATATGTGCTCACTGCTAGCATGTTTAAAGGTTTACAACTTTAATTCCATTATTATTACTGTCTTCCTGAAGGTTCTACATGCTATGATGGGACGGCACATAGGCTATCTTCCGAGTTTTGCATTCATGTTACCCAAGAGCACAGAATAATAAACAATCAGAATGCCTACTCTCAGATGCCGCCTTTGAAGTTTTTCAGCAAGCGCGCCATATTTTAGAAGGAAACACATAACACAGACATATGATTTGTGAGGTTATGTAATTGTTTATTGTTCTTCTTAAAGTTTCATCTCCTATCAGAGATTGGATATCTAAACGGCTATGGTCACTTTGTTGGCTGCTGCTCTGAAAAGTTGTAGTGAACTACAGTTAAACCATTCTCTAAGGTTCCTCAGCCAGGAGATGCGTCTTCTTCATATGCTTCTTCTTCCTTGGATCCTTCCTTGCATAATAATTCTCAGCAGCTCATATTTTTCTCCTCTGGTTATGTGACCCAAATACTCTAGTTTTCTTCTTTTTATGCTGTTCATAATTTCTAACTCCTTATTTAGAAGTCGTAGTACCTCATCATTGGTAATCCTTTGAACCCACTGAATTTTTAATATTCTTCTGTAACACCACATTTCGAACGCTTCTATTTTTCTTATGTGTTGTTTCTTCAATGTCCAAGCTTCCATTCCGTATAGTAAGATAGAAAATATGTAACATATTAGAGCCCTCAATCTGAGATGCAACTAAAGGTCTCTGTTGCTAAGCATTGTCTTCATTTTCACAAATGCTTGCCTTGCAGTTTCAATTTGGACTTTGATTTCTTTGCTTTGGTCATTTTTGTCATCAACCCAGGTTCCCAGATATTTGTATGTTTCTAATTTTTCTATTTGGGTTTGCTCTATCATTAATCTAATGTAATCTTTAAGTAATTGTTTATACTTATGTTTAATTATATTATATTTAACAATGTTAATATAATTGTATACTAAGTCTATGATTGCCGAAAGTCAATTAAACCGGGTTAATTTTTCTATGCACACCACATAAATTTTCACTGGTTGCCCTTAAAACATGGCGGAACGTCTGCGGAACGAGATGCGCGTACTTAATTTTCTATGGAGAGTGGGCGTTCTGATTGTTTATTATTCTGTGCCCAAGATAATCCTAACGTTATGTTTTTGTTTCTCATTCTGTTTTATCTTTAGTTGAAGCGTGTATGATGATTATGCTGTACGGAACCAATTTTCCGTAAATCCTACATTCTCAATGCTTGACCACATAGATGACCCTGTCATTTGTTAAAATTAGGCCTTGATATGTGATCCTTCATGTTTGTACATGTTAGGAGGTGGTAAGTGACCCGTACCTCAGTTGCAGATATCGACCTCTTGTTATTCCCACTTTCTCAGGCTACGAGCATAACATGAGTTGCCAGGTTTTATTCTCTTTAGCGCTCTCCATTTGTGAAAACACGTCGGCTGTGACGTCGGCTAAGGTAATTTGTATTCAGCTGACATCTCCTCTGAAGGGGCAAAATGTGTTTTGGTAGCTGACGCTTGTCATAGGTTTATACGGAGCGTGTCATATGCTTCAAAAAGGACCTTAATTTTTTTAGAAAGTTTTTTTTTTAAACTTAGTCGGCTTGGCTGAGTTAGGTAGTTATACAAGGGGTGTCAGCAATACGTCTCTTGCTTCTTTTGTTCTACTTCTGACGTGACTTGTGTTCTGATGGATGGTGGAGCGATTTCAATTATGGGGCAGATCTCTTCGATGGGTGTCGGTTTTAGGCAAGCTGATATTATACAAACTGGTTCATTGAGTGTCACGTCGACATTTTTGCCTGATCAGAGTTTGTCCACACTGATGCTTCAAATTCTGTGGCGGCAAAACATAATACTACGACAAAGGTGTAAAGAGATGTGGTTGTTCTCCCCATTTTCATCATAGTATATTGCTATCATAATATAGTGCTAAGTCTTCTAGAGTATTTGTCAGTTTTTCTTTGATTCCATTAAAGTATTTATTTCCTGAGCTGCCAGCTCTGTATTATCAGCATAAATAAAGTGTTTTGTATGTTGGTTTATACCATTGTATGTTGTTATAAATTGTTTTTGTTTATGGCTGTCATAGTAGATATACATTCAGTGTGGTATTGTGCTCAACAATAGTGCTCTTTTGCAGTTTTTCTTGTGTTTTGTTTTTTTTTTTCTCGTTTAGTTTGTTAAGTTTTAATGTGTAATTATCGTAGAGTTTTCATAATATCATAAAAACCTACAAATTGTTTTAGAAGTGAGGATGCTTTTAAAAAAATAATAAAGCTAATTAAGTCAATGAAGTAGTTGACGTCTTTCATTTTCTAAAAAATGAAATATTAGACTATTGAATATATTTTATATTATATATGTGTATATATAGATATATATATATATATATATATATATATATATATATATAAGAAAAAAGAAGTACTTGTGACTCGTTTGGAAAAAATATAACACTGTTTTTTATGGGTTGGAGTCAATAAAAGGGGCTATTTGTTGACTATTTTTTACTCGAGCTTTCAATTGTGATTACAATTTTTATCAAGAGCTTCTAAAAAATACAAAATATCTTACAAAGTTGAACTAGAAATAAAAAATTTTTTGTTAACTCACCAAATAAAATTAGTTTTTTATATAAAACTACTGCTTAACATATTAAATACAAAAAATATTAATAAAAAAATGTCTTATTCTAATAAATGGTTCTCTGAAAAATTTTGATGAAGTTTCTTAAGAAAAAAAATTGAATTTGTAAACAAAAATAGAATAGCTACAACCAGCCTAAATGTCATAAATACTAACTTAAAAATTTTTATTTTTGACATATTGTGAAAAATAAAATTTTGTTTAAAAAATTCTTCTTTGTTTATTAACAAAAAAGAAGAAGATTTATTCACCATTGATAGATGCCCGAAAAAATGTAACAAATACATGGAAAATTCAAAATGTGATATTTTATTGACTGCATATATAAATTAAATAGAAATTATAAAATTTTGCTTAAATTTTGAATTTCTGACCTTTTGTTTAAATTATTATCACTTTTGCTAATACAAACCATTTCCAAAAAAGTTCTTTTAAATTTATTACTTTCATTGCATAAAATTTTAATATTATCAAAATTCATAATATGGTCTTTGTCTATTACATGCTCTGCCAAAGCACAAGATGGTTTCTTAATTCTACAATCACTCTTGTGAGAAATAATGCGATTTGAGAGATTTCTTCCAGTCTCACCAATATACTCAGCTTCACACTGAGCACAAAAAATGCTGTATACTACATTTGTTTGATCTAATTTGTGTATAGGATATTTTGTTTTGGAATATAAAGATGAAATAGTTTTGATGTTCTTTGTTGCTATTTTTATATTGTCAATAACCTTTAATGTTTGTATTAATTTAGGAGTTAATGATGGTATAAAAGGTAGTGAATGATAATATATGTTTTGATTGTTGGATACAGTGTTTTGAGATTTAGCAAAAAATGGTGTTAAGTTAATTATATTTAATAAATTAGAAAAAAGCATCCTATGTAGCATATCTGGAGGATAAGAGTTTTCAATTAAAATATTTTTTAACAAATGAAGATCTTGTAGATAGTCTGGATGAGAAAGTTTTAAAACACGTTCCTTTAATCCTGTTATAAGGTTCATTTTCATCTTATTTGGATGATTAGAGTAATAGCTTATAAATCTATTACTACATATGGGTTTTCAGAACCATCTAGTTTTCAACATATTGTCTGTATTTCTTACAATTCTCATGTCAAGGAATGGTAGAGAATTATCTACCTCTTCCTCAACTGTAAATTGTATATGTTGATTATGATTGTTGAAAATGTTGACTGTTTCAAGAATTTTGTGTTTAGGAAGTGCCAAAACTAAATCATCTACATATCTTTTGATAAATGGAATCAAAAAAGTGCAATCATTGATACAATATCCAAGTAGCTATGTCATGGATGATGTTATTAGTGATTGTATCAATAATTGCACTTTTTTCATTCCATTTATCAAAAGGTATGTAGATGATCTAGTTTTGGCACTTCCTAAACACAAAATTCTTGAAACAGTCAACATTTTCAACAATCATAATCAACATATACAATTTACAGTTGAGAAAGAGGTAGATAATTCTCTACCATTCCTTGACATGAGAATTGTAAGAAATACAGACAATATGTTGAAAACTAGATGGTTCAGAAAACCCATATGTAGTAATAGATTTATAAGCTATTACTCTAATCATCCAAATAAGATGAAAATGAACCTTATAACAGGATTAAAGGAACGTGTTTTAAAACTTTCTTATCCAGACTATCTACAAGAAGATCTTCATTTGTTAAAAAATATTTTAATTGAAAACTCTTATCCTCCAGATATGCTACATAGGATGCTTTTTTCTAGTTTATTAAATATAAATAACTTAACACCATTTTTTGCTAAATCTCAAAACACTGTATCCAACAATCAAAACATATATTATCATTCACTACCTTTTATACCATCATTAACTCCTAAATTAATACAAACATTAAAGGTTATTGACAATATAAAAATAGCAACAAAGAACATCAAAACTATTTCATCTTTATATTTCAAAACTAAATATCCTATAGACAAATTAGATCAAACAAATGTAGTATACAGCATTTTTTGTACTCAGTGTGAAGCTGAGTATATTGGTGAGACTGGAAGAAATCTCTCAAATCGCATTATTTCTCACAAGAGTGATTGTAGAATTAAGAAACCATCTTGTGCTTTGGCAGAGCATGTAATAGACAAAGACCATATTATGGATTTTGATAATATTAAAATTTTATGCAATGAAAGCAATAAATTTAAAAGAACTTTTTTGGAAATGGTTTGTATTAGCAAAAGTGATAATAATTTAAACAAAAGGTCAGAAATTCAAAATTTAAGCAAAATTTATAATTATATAATTTCTATTTAATTTATCGTCAAATAACTGTCAAAGTGTTTGGACGCGTTTAAGAGTTCCTCGGGAAAATTTATATATTTAAGTAGTTCTAAAGTCTTTTTTTTATTAGATTTCGATCTCTTGTGAAGTGCAGAAGTGTATTTCAAGATATAACACAGGGTGTTTAGCGTTTTTGTTTTTTTTTGCTTTATATTTTAAGTTCTGGTATTCTGTCAACTGTACTGTAAGTAGAAATTTTTTATTAATTTTGTGTTAAACGTCGTGCCCCGTCATGTCCGCGGGCAAAAATGGTATCTCTGGGAAGGATCCACCAGATCCTGGTGTAGAGGACATTGAATTTAGAGATAGGAATGATATTAAAAACAATATTGATAGCAAAAACTTGAGTTCAACTTCGCCTAAAACAAATATTCAGAAAAATCAGGTATTTAACTCAGCTAATCGATTTAGTTCTAGTGATAATGGTCCTTTTTTTATATTTGTTCAACATATTAATTTAAATTTAGGTCGTTTGCATCCAATGAAACTTGGAGAGAAACTACTTTCATTATCCAATTATGATAAAAATATTATAGAAATTGTTAGTGTAGGTAAAAACCGTATCAAAATCCAAGTAGATTCAGGTGCTGTAGCTAATAAGTTAGTTACAGAAGATTTTTTTGAAAAAAATAATTTAATAGCATATATTCCAAATTATTTAACAGAAAAAAAAGGTCTCGTTCGTGGAGTGGATACTACTTTAAGTGAGAATGCATTGCTCAACACTATTAAGTCTAATATTCCTATTAAAAAAGTTTATAGAATGACTAGATTAGTTCAAAATAATGGTATATCTGAAAGAGTTCCTAGACAAATGGTCATAATTAGCTTTGAGGGTAAATTAATTCCCCAATATATTTACATTAATAAAGTTAGATGTCCAGTTGAAATATATGTTAGTCCGGTTATGCAATGTTTTAATTGTCTTCGATATGGTCATTCAACCACCCAATGTAAGTCACAAAAAAGATGTAAAAAATGCGGCAATGAAGGAAAAATTGGTTGCCCTGATCAATGTATTGCATTTTGCGTTTTTTGTAAAAATAATAACCACGAGTCAATTTTTAAAGAATGCCCCGAATATTTGAAACAAAAGAAAACTAAAGAAGCTATGGCTAACTTGAATATTTCGTTTAAAGAAGCTGAAAAAGCTATTGAAAATCCAAGTTATTCCAGTTTAGTTCAAAAAAACAAATTTGCACCCTTAACTACCTGTGATACCAATTTCCCTCCTTTAAAAAGCTCTTCTGCTAAACCTTCGAATTCTAACACTGCTTACAAAAATAATAATACTCACAAGCATATATCCTCCCCTACAGTTAGTCCCCCCAAAAAAAGAAAAAATTGTGATACATCTCCTAATTTTCCTCCTATTCGTAGAGAATACCAGAGCAGCTTCTGTTCGGGATCTATATTTCAGTTTGGAAACCCTGATCCTCCTAATGAATTCAATAAGTTTATCAGTCAGCTGAGTGCTTCACTTAAAAATTTGATCCAACAAAGTATCCAGGATTATTGTAATTCTTCCTCAAATGTAGAATCTAATCTTAAAATGTACGAAATTGAATTAGAAAATAAAATTAAAGATATTATAGGTAATATTTTTACATAACTTTAATGGCTTCCAAAAGCATTAAAATTATTCAATGGAATATTCGTTCGCTAAATGCAAACAAATATTCTTTAAATCAATTACTTTTTGAAGAACGTTTTGACATAGCTCTTTTATCAGAAACTTGGTCCAAACCATCTGATACTGTTTGCTTCAATAATTTTAATATAGTTAATAAAAGTAGAAGTAAGGGATATGGAGGCGTTGCCGTAATTTTAGCAAATAACATTATTTATGAGCCCATTTCATTCGTTAACAATTTCAATCCTAATCTCGAAGTTTGTGGTGTAAATATTAATATTGACCAAAAAATTTATTCTATTCTGAGTGTGTATCGTCCAGCAAAAGTTAGAGTAACAATGCAAGATTACGTTAGTCTTTTTTCTCAAATTAACAATGATTGTATCATTACCGGAGATTTTAATGCTCACCATGGATTATGGGGATCCAATTTATGTTCCGTCGATGGTAATATACTAGTAGAAGCATTAGATGCATTTCCTAATCTAGTTGTTGTAAATGACGGGTCGGCTACTAGAGCTACTCCTCCAGGACATATCAAATCGGTTGTAGATCTTACTATTATAAGCTCTAGTTTATGTTCAGCCTTTGACTGGACCGTTCTTTCAGATACCTATGGATCCGATCATTTTCCCATTAGACTTTCCGTGCAGGATATAAAATTTGAAAACACAATTATCACATCTACAAATAAATGGTCTATGTCCAATGCAAATTGGGAAAAATTTAGAGATTCTGTAGAAAGCACCTTCAGATACGAATCAAATACAAACGAAACCAATGAAATGATATTCTTTTTATTAGATTCTATTACTACTGCAGCCAACAAATCTTTTAAAATTATCAAACCCTCAGTAAAATCTTTTAAAACTCCACCATGGTGGGATGATGAATGTCTCACAGTTTCGAATGCAAGGAAAAATTCTTTTAAAATATATAAATCCAATCTTACCCTTTCAAACTTTATTGAATATAAGAGGAATGAAGCTATGTGTAAACGAACTTTCCGCTCAAAAGCCAAATCTAGTTGGGCTCGATTTTGTTCCTCACTTAGTAGGCAAACTTCACCCTCAGAGCTTTGGAGAAGGGTAAACAAAATTCAAGGTAAGAAAAAGTACACCGCTAATAATGAAGACATAGTAGAAAGTCTTTTTAGAAAAATCTCTCCAGATTATGTCCATCTACCAGTATTTATGCCGAGTATCTTCACTAATGATCACTTTTTACTAACCCCCATTTCAGCTGACGAACTTAAAGCAAATATTAAGAGTTCTAAAAATACAGCTCCTGGTATTGACGGCATTAACTACAGCATGCTTTTAAACCTGCCAGTAATTGCCATACATTATCTGTGCAAAATATACAACAATATTTTACTTAAAGGAGACAACTGTGATTCTCTTAAACAATGCTTGGTTATTCCTATACCCAAAGTAAATCAGCGTACTGCCCTAAGACCTATCTCTCTTATGTCTTGTTTGCTTAAAACATTTGAACGAATTATGAAAAGCAGATTAGAATGGTGGTGTGAAAACAAAAATATTTTCCCAGTTAGTCAATACGGCTTTCGTAGAAATAAAGGGACTATGGATTGTGTGTCTCAATTAACGACTGATATTCAGTTATCCTTCTCAAATAATAATTATCTATCTGCCATATTTCTTGATATTTCAGGAGCTTATGATAACGTCAATTTAAATCTATTATTCGAAAAACTAAAGCACATAGGTATTCCACCTTTGTGTTCATATGTGTTAGTAAACCTATTTCTGAATAGACAGGTATTCATTCGATGTAATGATAGATTGATTGGCCCGAGAGTAGTGCATCAGGTCTACCACAAGGCTCTGTCCTTAGCCCCCTGTTGTTTAATTTTATACACCGTAGATCTTCACAATATAGGCATTAAATGTAATATATTACAATATGCGGACGACTTCTGCTTTTACACTGTGAATAATTTATACCAACAAAGTATAAACTCAATAAAAACTATTATGTGTGGCGCAAGAGAGTATTTCTTTAAACAAGGGTTTGAGCTTACTACGAAGAAATCAGCTGTGGTATTTTTTACGCGACATCGTTTACCAGTTATATCCAGCATTATGTTTAACAGCCTAAGTATACCCGTTCACAATCACTACACTTATCTTGGTATTACATTGGACACCAAGTTAACATGGGACGAACACATTAACGAGTGCTTAATGAAATGTGAGAAAAGTCTAAATATTCTTAAAGTAGTTAATCGCTATCGATGGGGTGCCGACCCCAAGATTAAACTTAATGTTTTATCGTGCATACACCAGATCCATTCTCGACTATGGATGCTTTTTATACGGATCTGCCACAAATAGTCGTCTTAAAAAACTAGACCGCCTTCAGTATAAGGCTCTGCGATTAGTTTTAGGGGCGCTCAAATCTACACCTACAGAGAATCTTCTAGCCGAATCTATGGAACCTCCCTTACATTTAAGACGACTATTTTTAGCTAAAAAATTTATTCTCAAATGCCAGTCTTACAATCAAACTGAGCTACTACAAAAAATATGTGATATTGCTGTTTCTAATCTAGTCGACAAATGGTGGCATAACAGAAATTCTCCTATTCTGGCAGTGGCATATCCTAACGTTTCTCAACGTCTAAACACTCCGTGTGACTTGACATTCTTTCAATCGAATTTCAATGTTTCTTACGCCAAAGTCAATGTTTGGTTTCCCAATTTTGACAATGAGAATACAGTTGATTTTCAGCATCAGATAGCCAAGCTTAATAATCCATGCAGGATCTTCACGGATGGTTCTAAATCTAGATTGGGAGTCGGCTGTGCTGTATATATTCCGGATCACAAAGAATCCCTAATGTTCAAGTTAGATAAACAATGCTCTATATACTCTGCAGAAATGTTCGCAATTCATAAAGCTCTAGAATGGGCGGTCAACAAAACAATTTCTAACCACCAAGTAGTAATTATATCAGATTCAATGTCTGCGTTATTAGCTTTAGAAAACTCACGTCAACATTTATATAAAAATAGTCTTGTCGTTAAAATTTTAGAAAACCAACTTAAGCTGCAGGAAGAACATACTACTGTACATTTCGTCTGGGTAAAAGGACACTTTGGTATTTCCGGTAACCTCAAAGCAGATTTTTATGCTAAAGAGGCAACCTTAAAAGGATCAGAAATAAATTGGCTAGATAGAAGCGATCTAACAGACACTTGCAAGAAAAGTCTAAAACAAAATTGGGACATTGAATGGTTTGCTTTCTGTAATCGAAGCAATAATCTTTATACAAAAATACATCCAGTTTTACCTACTGAGCCGTTTGCCGTAAGAAGTTACCCCAATAGAAATATTTATTCCATGTTTGTTAGATGTCTCTTTAACCATGCCACTGTCAAGACATACCTCTATAGACTAAATCTATCCGAATCAGAACTTTGTGATTGCAATGGTTACGTTGATGATATTAATCATTGGTTGTTTGGATGCAAGCATAATGATGATGCAATTAAATATTTGATGCACACCCTGTCTCAAGAACAAATACCTTTACCACAAAACCAAACTTCTCTTTTATACTTGTCTCGACGAAACCATAAAATACAACAAATTATTTGGGAATTTTTAAAAAGGACTAAGAGAAAAATCTAACTTGGATGAATGAGTCGGATTGAATGTGTTTAGCAATTATTGTTTTTTTATAATTAATCTTATGTAATATTAAGTACCTCCCTGTAAAATACGAACATTGTTATTTAAAAAAATAAAAAAATATATATGTATAAAAAAAAATAAATAAATAAAAAATAAAAAAAAAAATAAAAAATAAAAAAAAAACTTATATAAATAAAATTAAAAAAAATATATATAAATAAAAAATCATAAAAAAAAAACTGAAAATTAAAAAAAAAAAAATTAAAGAAAAAAAAAAGAAAAAAAAATAAATAATTAAAAAAAAATTAAAAAAAAATAAAAAAAATAAAAAAAAAACGATCACAAAGAAGGCCTAAACCTCTGAGGTGTTGAACCGGGTTTATGTCTTAGCGCTGTGACAATTATTAATTATTAGAATTTAGTATTAGCATTTAGTATTATTTGTATATTTCTTGTTTGTAAATTAATTTAAGTTGGTTAGGGTCCTGAATGAAGAGTTTAAATAGAGGTCAATTTAATGTTTCCACTTCCTTTTTGTATTTTTTTTTTATTTTTATATAACAATACCTATATATGTATGTGCGTGCATAAGTTTGTATATGTGCTGCGCATGTGTATATAGTATTTAATATTGTAGCAAACAGTATTTATTATAATACCGTGGCTGAATGGATCAATAATCCAAAGCCATATAAAAAAAAAAAAAAAAAAAAAAAAAAAAAAAAATATTTAATTTATATATGCAGTCAGTAAAATATCACATTTTGAATTTTCCATGTATTTGTTACATTTTTTCGGGCATCTATCAATGGTGAATAAATCTTCTTCTTTTTTGTTACTAAACAAAGAAGAATTTTTTAAACAAAATTTTATTTTTGACAATATGTCAAAAATAAAAATTTTTAAGTTAGTATTTATGACATTTAGGCTGGTTGTAGCTATTCTATTTTTGTTGACAAATTCAATTTTTTTTTCTTAAGAAACTTCATCAAAATTTTTCAGAGAAGCATTTATTAGAATAAGACATTTTTTTATTAATATTTTTTGTATTTAATATGTTAAGCAGTAGTTTTATATAAAAAACTAATTTTATTGGTGAGTTAACAAAAAATTTTTTATTTCTAGTTCAACTTTGTAAGATATTTTGTATTTTTTAGAAGCTCTTGATAAAAATTGTAATCACAATTGAAAGCTCGACTAAAAAATAGTCAACAAATAGCCCCTTTTATTGACTCCAACCCATAAAAAACAGTGTTATATATATATATATATATATATATATATATATATATATATAAATATATATATAATATATATATATATATATATATATAAATATATATATATATATATATATAAATATATATATATATATATAATATATATATATATATATTAATTTTGTTTTATTTCTTGCAGTTGATCATCCAGAAGGAACACATCGAAGAAAACTTTATGTTCGGGTTATCTGCTTTGATTTCTGGAGATTTCGTATTTCTACCATCCGACACACGTATTTCCAAAATTTTTCAAGAAGAATTACAGCAGGGTACTCCTGTAACATTATTTATGCGGGTAAGTATACCCTTATAGAAGAGTTTAATATATTTCTTGTATGATGTCTTGAGATGGACTAAGAAAAGGGTAGTATAACTTGGGTAAGATATTTTATATAAGTGCTCACAATGGTAAACGCCAATAGAGAAGATGAACAAAGGTGTGCAAGCAGTTGTAGGCCAATAAACATAATAAAATGCAAATGATAGTAAGATGCCACAAGAAAATAGCTTCAGAACAATAATAGAGATTTCATACTGAAATATTGTACACTTTTTGTATTATATTGTATACTGTATAAAATTGTACGTAAATATTAATTGAAAATACTTATACATTATTGATCGTACTTCTAATTTATTTCTTTGGTAACTGTACTGAATCACGTATTCGATTCTCTTGAAACTAATACTTATTATCACAGAAATCACATGAAACATAAAAGCACCATTCTACAATAAATTTCTTTTTCAGGTGAGGTTTTTCCTGCCGACCCTTCGAGGATTTCGCGGCAACGAATCCCGACATCTGTTGTATTTGCAACTGCGGAGGTCGATTATAGAACACCAATTACCTTGTTCGTTTAAGCAAATTGTTGAACTTAATGGATTGGCGTTGCAGGCGGAATTCGGCAACTATAATACTCGGGTAAGTACATATCGGTTTCAACGCATTAACAACACATTCTTGGGATTCCCCGCTTTCTGATGTTCTTAACTTTAACGCCTTCCTAATGACGTCGCTAATGAGCGTGAATGAGTTGCTGTTATTTAGAGTGGCGGAAATATTTGGATAAAACGGCTCAATGAGTTAAACAGTATCGACACTAAGAAAAAATAAAGATTTTACAATATGATACATTTTATTCTTTGTGATACTTAATAACTTCAAATATAAATAAAGTACAGAATAAGATGGATATCTAGAAGATAAATTGTGTTTATTGTAGTCTGTTATTATGTTGTAGGTTATCGCGAAATCAAAAATATAACCTAAAAATTGTTGTTTATTGTGGCTGAGAGGCATGGATCTGTTATTAGAAGATTTAGTAAAATCGAAGAGTTTGATGTTTAGTTTTTATAAGCTTAGTGCGAGAATATAATATTTGAGGCAGATTTTAATTTTTGTAATGATAGAGACTTTTTTAAGAGGTTTAGATTAAGTAAACTCAAAGTGATCTAAATACTAAGAATATACTGTAAATAGTTTTTATTAAAAGATTAAAAAATTATAAAAGTGGGTATTCTTCCTATTTTTCTTCACTTAGTTTAGACATTCAATGTTTTCATAATCTTGATAATGAAAAAAAGTTTAAATGAAGACAGTAAAAATGGGTTGTCACTTGGAGATTCTGAATATACAATGAAGCCATTTTAAGACCATTAAACAATTCATAAAAAAATTCCTTTAATAAATTCCATCTTAAAACTTATGTAACAGAACTTTTTATGTATGGAAGAGAAGGTTTAGATAATATTTATATCCAATTGAAGTGGCTGTAAAGGTAAAAAGATTCAACCGTTTCGATCTACAGCAATATTCTATCTAGCGAGAGATCAAAATGAAGACAATTTTGAAGACGGATTGCTAAATGAAGACATTATTTGAAGACTTTCTGATGTTAAAGATGTTTGAGCTAACCTTATATATTATTTTAGTGTTATGGAGAAATATCGAATATACACAAAAGCCACCACAGAACAAGAATACGCAACGACAGAAACGAATACATAGAGCCAGAAGAGGAGATAGCAATGGCGTAGACAGAATAAGCAGAAAGACTTTTTAATGACGAAAGACCAACACAACCAATGCGCAAACTTCCTTCCGAAAACTTATCAGAGCCAGCAATAATGCGAAGTGAAATAGAATATGCAGTTAGAACCACAAAAATGCATAAAGCAAGAGGTCCAGATGAAATTAATATAGAAACAATAAAACTACTAGACGAGGAGAATATCGAAATCTTGGTATGGCTGTTCAATAGAATTTATGATACTGGTTACATTCCACGAGAATGGCTGCAGTCATCCTTTGTGATGATCTCAAAAACAGCTAATGCCACAAAATGCAGTGAACACCGCTTAATCAGTTTAATGAGTCATTTGCTGAAACTCTTCCTTAGGATATTACACTCAAGAATGTACAAGATACTAGAAGAACTTAGCGGGTCAACACAATTCTGTTTTAAGGGAGGACTAGGAACAAGAGAGGCAATTTTATGTTTTAACACCTTAATACAAAACTGCTTAGATCAACGAACAGATGTCTACCTCACCTTCATCGAATACGAGAAGGCATTTGACAATGTTAAACATGATATCATGATGGAACTACTACATAGGGCCAACATTGACCAGAAGGAGATCAGAATTATTCAGAATCTATAATGGAACCAAATGGCAAAGGTGAGGATTGATCAAGACCAATAGACGGATGAATTTGAAATCCGGAAAGGTGTCCGCCAAGGCTGCATATTCTCTCGATGCTTTTTAATTTATATGTTGAAAATATATTTGCGGAAGCATTAGAAGACACGGAATTAGGCATTAAGGTGAACGGCATACCAATTTGCAACCTACGCTATGCAGACGACACACTGATTATAACTGATAATTTGGAAGATCAGCAGTTATTACTTGATAGGGTGAATAGCATAGGTAAAAAATATGGCCTCAAAATCAACATTTTAAAAACGAAATATATGGTCATTAGCAGAAACCCTCCAGAAAACCCGATAATATGCATATGTGACGATCGTATAAAACGCGTGAAAGCTTTTAAATACCTTGGCACCACAATCAATGACCAATCGGATCCACAACACGAGATAAAAACCCGAATAGAAATGGCAAGACAAGCTTTTGTGAAATTCAAACCGCTCCTATGTAATCAAAAACTAAATTTCGAAATACGCTACAGAATGGTCAAGTGCTACATATGGTCCATCTTGCTTTATGGCATGGAAACGTAACCTTAAAAAAAACGTCTATTAACAAACTTAAAGCATTTGAAATGTGGTCATTGAGAAGAATGATGCGCATAACTTGGGTGGATAGAGTTCGAAACGATGATGTCCTTAAGAGAGCCGGCGTGGAAAGAGAACTCTTTGAATTAATTAAAAAAAGCAAGATTCGTTACCTTGGGTACATATTGAGAGAAGCAAAATGTGAAATACCACAGTTAATCCTACAAGGGAAGATCAAAGGTAGGAGAGAAGCCGGCCGCAAACAATTATCCTGGTTAAGGAATATTAAAGAATGGACAGGAATATACAATACAGGCGAGCTGTGTCACGCCGCCAAGAATAGAATTCTAGTAATGAGATAGTCGCCTACGCACTTTGGTGTATGGCATATTAAGAAGAAGAAGGAGAAATTTAAGAAGAATTGTTAATATACATGTATTATTATTTTATTCCTTATTAAATGTTTCTTTAGATAATTTAATTTATTTCTGCCACCACAAATTGTATAATAAAAATGGGTATTAAAACATTAGAGTGATTTCTTTGACAATTAATTAAATATTGGTGTGTTTTGAAATAAATTTTACGTTTATCTTAGATGTATGTAACAGCAACATAATTTGACTTGAAAAGACAATAAGAAAAGCGGAAAAAATTTAATATGAAAGTGAAATATAAGAACATTGTGAGAAATAGGAGAACTACAAAATATTATTGAACAAATGTTCAATCTACAAAATAAATATTTTAGCGTTTCAGAAAATGAGATGGAAGAACAAAGACATCTAGGCATATGGAAAATACCTAATATATCACGGCAATTCACGAGGTTTTATAATAAGTGAGAGATACAATAACGCGGTAAAAGTTTTACCAACATTAACGAAAGGATAGCTTTTCTGAAAATGGTTGGAATGCTTTTTGATATAAATCTCATTGACGTGCACGCACCTAAAAAGAACAAAGAAACAGAAGAAATATTATACTACACAATATTATTAAGTCAAAATTAGTATCTATTAACTTAAAAAATAAAAATATACACAACAGTTATGAGACCCGTAGTAACGTATGCATCAGAAGTATAGACTTTGACTAGTGAACAAGACGAACAACTTTTTAGATGGGAAAAAAATTTAAGGAAAATATAGGAACCTATACAGAAGAAATGAGAATGGCTTATAAGAATGAACCACGAAATAAATAGAATATTTAGTAGATCGACTATCACAAAAGAAATACGAATTAAACGACTGAGTTAGTTAGGACATGAGAAATAAGAAATACAAAAACAGTGCTTAGAGAAAAATTTAACGAGAATAGGCCTATAAAGAGATATATTGATGGTATTAACCAGGATTCAAAAGAACTAGGAATACGAAAATAGGAAAAACAAGCAAACGAAAGAAAAACATGGTTAACTATAGTCAAAAAAGCAAAATATAACTGGCACTAAAATGATTCTCCCAAAAAATCTCCTCATTTGAGATATAAAATTTTGGACTTTGAACTCCACACTAAGTAAAACTTGCTATTCTTTGTTTCAAGTTAAGAAAATAACATTACGCTTATGGAGATCAGTGTTGCCAAAACTCTCAGACACTCTCTTTTGTACGGATGTCCAAGATATTCCCTTTGCTTAATTTTTGAATTTTCATTTTCAATTAACATTTAACTGTAAGAGTCAGAATAACTACTAAATAAAAGCTTTATTATCATTATGTAGTCAGAGACGACATAAAATAGCTGACATACGCACATCGTATTATTTTAAGTTGCAATTAGTAATTAGATATACACATTCCAAGCGGTCAATATTTTCTACTGATTTATATGATTCATGGCATATCGTATTCTCACCGAAAAACAAATAAACTGTCTTTACTATAATTAAAATAAGATAAAATAAAATTATCTTTTGTAAATACTATTTATCTAATTAAAATCATTTTCCCTACTTTTCATCTCTTGTTTCGAATGGGCACTTTTGGTCAATTACGTTAAAAAACATTAATTTAATTCATGTTTGTGGAAACGAAAATACAAATTATACAACCCTAAATTGTGCTTGTGTGTGTGTCGTGGCAACGCCACGTTGCTATCGTCCATAAGAAATACATGGCCCTATCTCCGCAATGTTATTTTCTAAACGTGGAACGTAGTATAGTAAAAAGCCTAGAAGTGTCTAGCCTAAAAGCCTAGGCTGTCAGTGATCACAGATGATGATTATAAGTTGTTATCTTACCATCGAGTTAGAATCTATGGAGAGGGCATCACGTGACTAAAAACGACGCATTTCGGGCATATTGTTATGATCGTTTTGACAGATCGTGTATGAATGTTTACGTTTGTTGTTTTTCAAATATTCTTGTTTTTATAATACTTTTAAAAAAACTGTAATATTATATTGTGATAAGTGCATAATACTGGGTTCTTGTTCTCAACGTAGTTACAGTAGCAGAAGCAATGTTAATGAAAATCTTCAGGAATAACGTTCCACAGGTTAGTATACAAATATGTAAACAAAGTAATGGTCCGTACTTCAGAAAATAAGTTAATAGTATTCATAAAAAATCTTATAAGTAAGGTAGATAGTGCTATTCTTGAGAATACTCTAATATCTTCATCCTAAATATCTTAAAATTTCTTATTAACTACTGCAACATAATTATTTTTATTTCTACACAGTATTTCCATTGTGATCTTCGGCAGATATTTAATTTTGTTTTTTTTATAACAAATTTTCCAATTTTGTTAATTGGACTAAATTTTTAAGTGTCAGTTAATTTGTAGTCATGAAATATATGTTGTAAAACGAAAGTATTTCTTTTATTTCATACCGTATATTCATTTTACCCTATAAATTATTATTTATATTATTATCTCTTTTAGATACAACTTGTTATTTGAGTGCAATAATTTATCTTTATGTATAATATGCCGTGTTTTTAGTGTTTACCGCTGGATAAATAATTCATAGTTTATTAAAAATGTATTGCACTTTTTTAGATCATGATTAAATCTTCTGAATAACTATAATAGAGTCATTTGTATAGTAGTTTAAATATTATTGAGTCAGTCCCTGATCTCACCGCCATATTGGTATGATCGTTAGCCACACCTACTGACGTTTTTATAACACGTTAATATGCTCATAGCTTCTCCATAGATTATTATATAACTCGATGTACTTTACGCATTTTCTGTGTTAATGATGTTTTGCCATTATTTGCCAAAATTCCGTTAGGGTTCCTTATATTGTACTAGGTACTGAATTGAAAAAACAACTATCGTAAGAAATTGTGAACTCTAAATAGAAATAAAGCAATGACTTTATAATCGAGAAAATCATATTTTAGTTTGTACCAAAGTACGTGTATTTTTAAAGCTATTTAAAAGTTATTTTAAAACGTAAACAGGAAATGTTCGTACATTAAATTTGAAATTGAAATACTATACAGAAATAGCGCAGTTACAAATACTCTTTGACAAGTTCTCCGAAATTGATTTCCTTCTTTCAAATGTTTGAAACACAATTTTTAAATTTGTTATTATTTTATTCTATGCACCATTTCATATTATGTACCTATTCTGTTGGTATACTTTTTTTAAATATACATAATTATGCAGAGGTGTCGAGGAAAATAAAGTATATCACTGTTAGCTCTGTAGAAAGAAATTCATCAATACAACGTGATTAAAAATATAAACGAATTTAAATATGTACTGAAAACAGGGGATACTTTTTACCTAGGTCTTTCTTTGCTTGAATTTAAAAATAAAATAAAACGTTTTCAAACTGTATTAAGGAAGCAGATTTTAAACTGAATTTCGGTAGTTTCTACTGGGATAAAGATCTGTACAGCCATTGACGCACTTTAAGTAATTCTTATAATTACCTATAAAACCAGCACCAATGGTTTTGTTACAGCACAACCCCCGCATAGCAATGCAACTGATATAGGTAAAATGAGTAGAGCGTTACAATGCGACCATTCATTCCTGGCGCTAGTAGTCTCATATTTGGTAGTAGGTAGTTTATTATAGTTTATAAAAGGTAAGATTTTACTAGTATAATACATTAGTATAATACATTTTTAAATTCGAAAAACCACTATTACAAATAAATAAATATGTTCCGATTTGTACAGACGTTACAAGCAGTCAATATCGTTTTTTATACCTCAAGCATTAGATAAAAAACAGTAGAAAAAAAACATAAGAATAAATGAAAAAACTAGAATCAGGTCCAAAATGCTCATCAATGGAAGAATACAGCGACAATTAGGATCTCATTTTATCAAACCATTGTCACACAGTTTTTTCAAGAGAAAAAAAGAAGAATTTGAAACTATCGACGGTATCCAAGAAAGTCACATAAACGTTGATTTACTTCAGTACCTTAAAACCTTTGAAAGAAGAATTAAAATAGAATTTCCATTAAGGAAACTGTTATTGAATAGAATGGGCTACGGTACCTCTGAGTAGCTTTTTTTCTTTTCTGAGGGTGGAAATTTTCCAAAAACCGTTCCAGGTTAACCCATCCCTATTGATGGCTGGCGTGTGTTGGATTCAGGGAAGAGGAGTACATCCGATCCCATTTCACCCTAGAAGGAGATTCTGCAAGCTGTTAGTCTTCCTGTTATCCTACCTACCAACTAAAAACCACCCTCTTTTAATTGTGCGCAGTTGACTCTCGCATGTACCGTACTCTGAAAGTAGGATGGCCGCTGAAAGGCTGACGACCCTTTCGGTACACTACCTTCTCTTATCTAGATCTTATGTCTGTCGTTGACCCGGCTGGTGTTTCTCTTCTTCTTTCTTTTGAATAACTGCTCAGATGTAATTATGTATACTATTCCATCCCCCTTACTTCCCGTCATCTTCACGATTATTTCTCTCATAGTAACAGGGTTCATACCTGTTTCCCTATACATTTTGTTTATCTCCACTGTCCACTGTTTATCTACTACACTTCAGTATTTTTTTTATTGGGTTAATGCCTCGACAACTATGATCATTGGCATGGTACAGTCAGGTACCTAGTGTAGTGTATGTGTGTGTGTGTGTAGAGTAATTGTCTTGATAGTTAGCAAAGTCGACGTCATTGTCTTTGCTAAGAGACGCTAATTGTATCCGAACGTTTGCGGTCCCTCTGGTGAGTACCGATCGCACTACACTTCAGTATTGTGTGAGTAAGTTTCGGAGTATACACAGTATAGGCATTTGTCTGTATATGTCTTTCTTTTTTGAACCTATAAAGATACGCCCTAAAATACCCACGTCCTGTAAGCACTTGCGTCGGGAAGTAATCCAGTCGCCCATAACCACAGTCCACCCAGTCCTTTTGGCTCGGGATCAGCATCTTATTATATTGAGCAATATCTTCCGTGCTGTTCTACACTCTCTTTGCCATCTTTCCATTGACCTTTCCTTTTTTTATGGCTATAGTCAAATGCTCTCTGTTCTCATAAAGGAGTTTCATTTCTACTACTAACATATTCAAAGGAACACATATTCAAAGGAACACAACTTGTGATAGTCCACAACGCTGCCGCTTATACAGACCTGAAGGTGTATGCTACTTGTAACAGACTCGTTCTATCCACTTGTATCAAAAAACCCTTATAGGCCGGTATCTCTACCGCCCCACTCCAAACTAGTGTAGGGCTCTTCTCCTTTCTGATTTGGATCCCCCAACATTGAGCATCACCCTTTCCAGCGTAACCGCACTCTTCGCTGCCTTTTAGGCTACTACCTGTATATGCTCCTACCTTATTCTTCTTTTAGTGCCGACTCCACTAATAAAGGTGGGCTATAACCATTGCAAACTCATCGCTCATCTGCTGCATTTCTTACAAGCGTCAATGTGTTCAACCGAGTCCAGTCCCCCCCTCCTGCTTCAACCACCATATTCGTGTAGCGTCACTCCCAGATAGTTGACGCATTTCTTTGATACTAGCTGTCCTCTACATATTGGAGTTCCATTGGTTTTCTTTTTATAATAGCTTCTGGTTTTCTCTGCCGGGAGTTCCAGTCCGTGATCTGTCATCCAGTCCACCACGACGTTGCCTGTATGTCTTACCCGAAATCGATTATCTGGCTCGTCTCGCGCTACTACAGTACTACAGGTACTACTACTAAGGTACTACAGCCGTTACGTCCACGAGAGTGCCTTTCTCAACCATGATCTATCTCTCGAAAAGATATTCCACTATTACCCTAAGCAGATAGCAGAGTGTTGAATGCATTTTTAACATCGAAGAGCAGTAGAGTCGCCCAGCACTGTTCGTCCCCAATGTTGTCAATGCCTTGAGTACACTCAAAATTGCGTTAATTGTGCTCTTCCCTTTAAAGGATCCGAACTGTATCGAGAATAGACCTCCTGATCTCTCAATCGTGTCGTCGATCTCTCCTCGCAGCATCGTTCCGTACAACTTCCCGATGCATGGTAGAAGGCATATGGGGCAATACTTCTCCCCAATTTTGGAAAGCAGTACCAACCTTGATGTCCTCCAAGCATCAGGAAATGTCTGTGCTTCAAGCAATGCATTAATGTGTTCCAAAAGCTAACCAGGCTCCGCGTATCCTAGACGCTTTACCGCTTCGGGCGGTACCTGGTCTTGTCTAATTTGTAACAAAAAAACCAAAGATTTTGCAAAAACCTAATTGCTGTGCTTTTTTTAAACAAATTCATTTAACTAATATAAATAGGAAACATCGGATATTCTCAAGAGTCTCAAGGGTTGTATACGGTTTAATTTATAATCTGAATCCATTTTTCAAGAGTCCTTAGAAGATATAGGAATAGGAATAAAGAAATGAAGTCACTAACATAAGTCAATACTATAGTCTATAAATATAAAGAAAACAACATTTATTGTCATTAGCAAACGTGATATAGCCAATGTCAGAGTATGGATAGTAAATCGTAGAAATGGTAAAGAGATTTAGGTACTTAAATACTGACTAAACGATAAATCGAATCCTGATAATAAAAGTCAAAATTAGAATCGAAATAGCCAGGAGTATCGCTCAGGTCATAATTTTTAATTTTGACCTGAGTCAACTAGTCAATTGACGTACTATTAAATGCTCCACTATTATACGGAGATAAGGGTTGGACGCTAAATCCAACAATTATCTCACGTGTGGATTCTTTTGAGATGTGTTTGTACCGGCGGTTATTCAAAATACAATGGATCGAGAGCCTATGCAGAAAGAATAAATAAAAACTGTCTGCAGTTGATCAGTGAAACCACAAATATATGATTAGCATAAGACAGAGAAAAATTCTAGCTGATAGTGGATAACTTCCAATGAATAGAGAGCGCATGAAGAAAAAGAAGAAGATTTCCAAAATTAGATCAATATTGAAATCAAAGTGTCCAACGCGAACCCTAGATTTGATTTGAATTGACCACATTTAGATTGTTCTGAAAAACTAAATTTGGCATTATATACCCTCTTTATGACTTCTCAAAAACTGGGTTATACTATTCTGTGAAAATTTAAAACACTGTAACCACACAACGCTTGATAACAATCTAGTTCTAGTATACTATATGAATTTAAACGATTTGTTACTCCTTTCTCTTTTTTTTACCTTATCGCTAACGTTTGTTTAATTCGCTCAGCTTTAAATAAAAATCAGTTTTGCTCATTGCAATATTGTTTAATTATCGTCAATCACGTCTTATACCCTATTAATATGAAAAGGATTGTATAAAAATAATATGATATACTTGATACTTATTGTTTATGTAGGAAATATCAGAAATACCTGGATAATAATTTAAAGTGGTAAACAATGAAATCAATTATATAATTGGAAATAATAAAAAAGACAATTGGCATAACTCATAAATTCGAAAGAGAATCCATTGTAATCACATTGTAAGGCCTTGCTAACTTCTGCGTGGTCTGTAGGTCTTTTAGTACAAAAATGCGTACACATTTCTTCAAGAAATTGATATTTTAAAAGCTTTTATTTTAAATGCTCGGGGGTAAAATTAATGGCTTCCCGAAAACATTTGGCTACTTAGATAAGTGGTTCTTGTATTGAACATACATGGATATCCCAATGTTTTTGTGGTATGTGATATTATATTTAATTAAAATATAATACCAAATTAGTTCATATCGATACCTTATAACACAATTGTGCTATGTCCTCGGAGTACTATTTTTTGAAAATGCAAAATAAAGTTTTGCGGATTGCATTACTCAAGTGCTACATATAATTTTGTTTTATTAATTATTTTACTAACTCAATGCAATCTTACGAAAATAATTACAATAATAATTTAAGTTTTTCTAAAAGATTTTCCAATAAACTAAAGATTTACTTAAATTTGTATGGACTTATCACCTTTGTACTACATAGACTTTTACAACTCTGGACATGGAACAATTGCTCACTAACTTTTTTTAGTATTCTATAAAAAATCTTCATCCCAAATAAACTCTGATTAGGGTATTTTACTTTGAATTCATCAAATATCATGCATTTATTTATATTATAATTATTTTTAGGTATGGTTAAATAACAGTAAGATAATAATTAAAATAGTGACACCTAGTGGGAATAAAATACAAGGTAAAACATAAGTCAAAACTTGCGTTATATATATTTTTTTAATTAGGTAGAAGTCTTATAACTTGTAAATACATTCATTAAACACTAATAAACCAAATTAATCGTAGTCCGAATCCTCGTCTTCCTTGCAGTTCCATACTGCCTCATCTTTCTTTCCTCTAGCCGAGGGCAAGTTGTTATAAAAAAGTGAGTATTCTCAGGGTATTACGCCATGTTTCAGAAGGCTTAACAAGTCCCTTTTTTGCAATTGAAATGTCTAAGCGTTTGTGATATTTCCGTTTTAAAGAAATATTTTCGCATTGGATTTCTTCACGGTTAATTTTTATATAATTAAATTCCCCACGCACGTCATCGTAGTTGAAGCCAACTTTATCAACATTTTTTTCAAATCTAAACCATTTAACCTGTAGCCAGTTTAATATTTTCCAATTTTAATTGCTTTTTTTCTATTTTGCAATAACTTGTTCGACAAATCCACTATGTCATAAATGTCGTCGTACACTAGCTTCTTTATATTGTATGGAAATGGACGTTTCCTGCTAAGTACGATTAATATCTTATATTCATTGGTGGTGTTAATATTTTTTTTCTACTCTCTTACTAGTAAATTGTATATTACCTACTATTTGGATGCTAAGTAAATGCATCATAACAGATACTGACACGTAATGACTAGCACGTAATAAAAAAAATTACGCTTTAGTTTTATAAAAATGTGTAATATCACATAAGCCTTGTAAGTCAGTTGGTCGAGTTACCATGGAAACGAATTAACAGACGTTATTTTGACAGATTAAAAATTATTAATCTGTCAGTGTAAATATAGTGGTAATTTAATTTTTATTTTTATAAACGAAAATAATGGTAGAAAAAGTATAGTACACAACTTGAGTTGTAAGCTTATTACATGCTTGTAAAATTACTGCGCTCGCCGCTACGCGGCTCGCGCGCAACTTTTTTACTCGCATGTAATAAGCTTCTTACAACTCTCGTTATGTAATATACTATTAAATGTCGAGATCGTTCAATAGTGGCGTAAATGCTGTCGGTCTCAAAGTAGCTATGGCCACTTTCCATAAATTTAATATCAATCAATTCTAAATTAGAGGTATTCACGGCGTAAAACATAGGTACTTGCAGGTACATTGCGATTTCGATTTTGCCCTCCGCAAGTATCTGCGTAGAGCACGAGATGTATATCTGGATCTAATGATTCAATGTACTTTAATAAAGAGGTTTATATTTCGGCACTTCCCTTTTTTCCTTGTGTCTCATCCCATAAAAAAAAGTGCAAAATGCTTTGATTACGCAAATCAAAGATGGTAAAATTAAGCAACGAAAGCTTCCGCTTATAGTAAATTTGACAATCCCCTTCTTCTTCTTTTTCTGGTTCCTATCCGTTTCGGATGTTGGAAATCATATTGGCAATCATAACCTTGCTCCCCGCGGCTCGAAACAGCTCCGTTGAGGTTTTCTTAAACCATGTTCTTAAATTCCGCAGCCATGATATTCTCCTTCTACCGGGTCCTCGCTTACCTTTGACTTTACCTTGCAATATAGACTGTAGCAGGGAGTAACGGTGCTGATTTCTCATAACGTGTCCCAGATATTGCAATTTTATGCGTTTGATCGTAAACACAATCTCTGTTTCCTTCTTCATTTTTCCTAGAACTTCCTTGTCCGTGATCCTTGCTGCCCACGATATTTTCAGCATTCTTCAATAAAGCCACATCTCAAATGCTTCAAGTTTTTTAATAGTGGTGTCTGAAAGCGTCCATGCCTCCGCCCCGTACAACAACACAGAGAAAACATAGCATCTCAAATGTCTCATTTTTGTATCAAGGGATATGTTGTGACTTTTGAAGATGGCGCTCATTTTGTTAAAGACCGTTCTTGCCTTTCCTATGCGGCACTTTATTTCCTGTAAATTGCTCCACTGTTCGTTAATAATAGTTCCCAGGTAACAATACTGTTTTACTCGCTCTATCTGCGCCCCATTAATGTATAGATGAGCCCCGTTTATATTCTCCTTGATAATAATCATTTGTTTCGTTTTGTGGGTATTAATGTTTAGTCCGTACTGTTGACTGTACTCGTTTATTCTGTCTATTAGCCTCTGAGGTCCCTCTAAACTATCTGCTATCACCATGGTGTCTTTTGATGTTGAACTCTGTCAAATGCCTTTTCATAGTCGATCAAGCACGCGTATACGTCGCAGTTAACGTCCCTGCATCTTTGAATCAGTACCTGTACTCCGAAAAGTGCCTCTCTGGTACCCACTGCGTTAATGAAGTCGAACTATCTGTCCGATATTTGTTCCTCGCACTTCTTATAAATTCTTTCATGGATGACTCTAAGAAACAGTTTCAACATTAGGCTCATTAGGCTGATTGTTCGATATTCTTCGCACTTTTTAGCCCCTTGTTTTTTAGGTATCGCTATGAATTCTGATTCTAGCCATTTATCAGCTTTAAAAATTCAGCTTCGATATTATCAGGCCCTACAGCTTTCCTGCTTTTCATCCGTTTTATTGCTTCTTCTACCTCGGATTTAAGTATGTCCGGGCCCGTCATCCTCTCTGAAAATGGATGCCTATAATCCGTTCTTTGATCTTGAAAAAGTGTCTCCAAATATATTCTCTATTCGTCTTTCATCTTTTGGGTGTCAATGATTAATTTTCCATTGGTGTCTATGAGTTTCATTTGTGTTCGCTTTTTAAAAGTACCCGTTATTTCTTTGACCTTTTTGTATACATTAAAATTGTCATGCTTGGCTTGTAGTCTTTCTATTTCTGTACATTTCTCTACAGCTTCTTTTTCTTTAGCTTCTCTTATTTTTCTTCTGATGTAAGCCTGAATTTTTTTTATACTCATCTTTATTTCCTTTAACCTTCTGCGTTCCATTAAGTGAAGGATTTCTGGAGTCATCCAAGATTTCTTCTTTGTTTCTTTGTTTAGTTTTAGCAGATCTTGTTTAGTTTTCTTAATTATTTCTTCGAATTGATTGATTTCTCGTTGGATGTTATTTTCTTCTTTTAGTTGTTTAACTTGGTTGTTAATATATTCCCCCACTTGCTTTTTAACTTCCGGATGTTGCAGGACTTTCATATTCGTAGTTAGGTCTAGATTTTTTCTTTATTGTCTTCAGTCTCACATCCATTACTCCCACTAAAGGTATGTGGTCAGATTCAATGTCCGCTCCTGGATATGTTTTGACAGATTTAACCCCTTGACCGATCCCCAGCAAACGGTATTGTCATAACTGCCTGAAGGTCAAAACTACCGTAAATAATCTTTTTATTGTCCTGTGCAGCTTTTTTATCCTTAACTTTATTGCATTTTTTCTTTGAACATGCTGTTGGTACTTTTTCGTGTTCATTTCTTTGGTTCTCTCTGCCTTATTACACAGGGAACATTGATCCTTTTTGGGTCTGTAAATTGCTAAAGAAGGTTCATGTTCCCTGAATATCTTTCGGAAAACGTTGTTTTTCACTGCTTGTTCTCCAGCATCTTCCTTATACAGGTCGTACATTTTCTCAATGGTAAGATCAGGAGCAAGGTATAATCGGGAACTGCGTTGGCGGCAGTAGTGAGATAGAACCTTCGGAAACCTCGAAAGAAATGCCAATACCTCTCGAATACGAGCTTGCGGAGTAGCGTTACTTGCCGGTCTTCCTTTTCTCTTATCACAACCATGATAGTTGCCATTCGGGATTTTAAATTTTAAAACGTCATTTGAAATTCTTTTTGATATTGAAAAAGTATTACAGAAGAACTTAAGGCAGAATCGTACATTTTCACCTTCACCGTTAGGTTGCTCGTTGCCGACAGTCAATAGGTCAAAGTAAGCAGCACAAATTTAATAATAACACAGCGACAACTTATATTATTAATATGTTTGTCATTGTCTTGATAACACAAACGTTCTATGTCCGGACATAGCACAAGTGTTCACTTAAACGATCTAGCAGGTGAACATGGTACGTATGTGCATCCCTATACTATTCGAAGATGGATATAACACTATTTTATTTAACTTTATTAAATTAACTTTAGATTATTTTTGACATAGATCAGTTGTGCAGTGGAAATATATTGTATCATTCTATTATAAATTAGTGTCACCAATATTTAAGAAAAAGGAAAAAAAGTTGACATTGCAAAATTGTGTTCTAAGCATGGACGTATAAATAAAGAAGGACCGGGCTATTTACATCTGTACATGAAGCCATGAGATCGTCACAGTCATAGACACAATTGACGTTGTCATATTATTTTTTTTTTTCCAAGCGAACCTTCGAAATAATTTTCGATTTTTAGTATAATTTAATTTTAATTTATAGATAAAAATGTATTATTTAGTTAGTAACTAGTTAGTAAACTATTTTTAGATATACTCATTTCGCAACCAAGGAATTAAAAGAAAAACATTAATTTTTTAATTTATTAAAAGAAAATATATTGTGATAATGTTAACTTTATGTAAAACTTGGCATTATTAGTAATATTAACCAATCGTAGTGATTTGACGAAAAGGAATATGGCGTTGTACTGTTTACCTTTGAGTTGATAATTTCCTTTTTTGTGACATTTTAGTGAATTTGTTAATATTTTCATCCAGAACTGTCATTTCATTCGTAAGTAAACATTGGAATTACGTCCATGAGCGTAGTACAGGGATGTGATATTACTTAATTCTTGACATGAATTGAAATTAAATTTTGTGAAATAAAGTAAATCTTGTCGTATTATAAATACATTTATTTATTTTGTCGAATCTACACTATAATTGCTATAAATATATTAATTTCAAAGAATTATCATATGAAGGTTCCCAGTAAAGAATCAACAGCTGCTAGATATGTGGTTGTCTATGTTCGGCTTAAATAAAGAACAAGTAACCAAAATTGCTATGGTCTGCTCAGAATACTTTAGAAAGCATGATCTAATTATACAACCAAGTGGACGGGTTAATATGAGGAAAGGAACTGTTCCAATAAATATTTATCATAAATCATCAGAACTAAGGTAACTATAACGAATTTCTATGTATTTACTATACAGAGTATAATAAATATAATGCACACGCATAGCATATTAATTCAATGTTTCAGTTCTACAAACGATATGGAAAATAAAGAAACAACTTCCAGTAGTATTGATATGGATGATTTTTATGGATCGTCAAAAAGGTGGATCGAATTTGTTAATTAAATTTACAAATAAATCTAAATGTGGATTTTAATTACTTATTTCATTTTAATATTAAAATTTCTCACAGTATTTTAGGAGTTTCATTGATACTGAAAAATATAATACAGAGACAGACTTGGGCCTTAATGTAAAATCTAATTCTCCTAAAAAGGAGGTGAGTTTTGGATAAATTTTGTATAAGATTATTTCAATCTTAAACCAATTTTAATATTTTTCTTTAATGTACATAAATTGATTATTCTAGATGTTTAAATGACAATGAAGAAAACAAGGAAAGTATAGATATAGAAAATGCACCTTCGAGTACCATTACAGCATCAGAAACTGAAACTGTAGAGTTGTTACTTCGTGATAATACTTTTTCTTATGTTCCACGTAATATTTATAAAAAGTGAGTTCTTAGTTTAATTTATAAAAACAAGTATTATAACTACTATGAAAACCTAATTATATGTTTTAGAAATAAAACCATTGAAGACATGTCTAGCAAAGATTTTTCAACACCTGAAAGGATAAAAAAAAATTTAAAGTGTTAAAAAATACTGTTAAGAGTCAAAAAATATGTAAGAAGAATGAAAACAAAACTTACATCCTATCTAAAATGATTAAAGATTTATAAGAGCCCGACTTATGTCCTTTCTTGTTGAAATGAACATTTTATCACACAGTCAGTTCAGCTTTTTATCTAATAAATGTACCAGTAATGCTATGTTTTTTGTACTACATGAGGTCTATTAAACACTAAACAATAATCTTTACGCTGCCACTGTTTTTTTCAGACTATGCCAAATCTTTTGATTGTGTAATTCACGACATTTTGATAAAAAAACTAAATTTCTACGGAATTCGAGGTATTTATTTGAATTGGTTCCAATATTGCTTGAGAAATAGGAAACAAGCAGTTAGAGCAAATAATACTGACTCTAGACACAAAAGCATGTATGTAGAGTACCGCAATATTGAGTACTGGGTCCTCTACTTTTTCTTATATTTAGCTTTTCATGCAATTACAACTTCTGATCAACTTAAAATAAAAACCTGGTCCGAGTATAATTTAATTTCTTTTAACATGAATAAGACATTAGCATTATCCTATAAAGGAGCTCTTCAACCCTTGCTTCTTAATAACAGCCAGATCAGTATCGTTGTTTCTTTAAAATTTCATGGTATTTTTACAGACAGCAACCTTAAATGGTGCCTTTATATCGATTTGTTAAGTAAGAAACTAATCTCAGCCAGCTATGCAAGACGATCTGTTTCGAAGCTGAATTTAGCATCTTCCAAAATAACATATTTTTCTTTGTTCGAGTCTCATCTTCGATATGGCCTTCCTTTTTGCGGTTCTAGTACAGCTACCCAATATAATGTTATTTTTAAATTACAAAAAAGAGCAACACGGTATCTTTTTGGCCTCAGTAAAATAATACATTTTAGAAGCTACATAAAAAATCACGGGATTTTAACTTTTCCCTATCTTTCTTCTGCCTACTGCTATGTCTAACATGACTTCTAATGTTGCCAAATAACAATTAATCTGGAGTTATAAACCATAATTTACTACATTTTTTCAACGTATCACTCACTGGATAAGAGAAGAACATACTCAATACCCTGAACAGGTTAATGTTTGGGGAAGAATTTTTTAAACTTTTTATTGCTTGTGTATTATTTTAGTTTAAATAAAATATTATATAAAGTACTTTGCGATTTTATTTACCCCATCTTTATTCTTTTGTGTAAATCAATTTTTATAAATACATTTATTTCTAATACACTGAAAATTAAAATTATTCATCGTTCGTTGTTTCTCACCTATTCGAAATATTTTATATGTTTACGATACTAAAAATAAAAGCAATCAAACCCATAGTCATTATTTATTCAAATGAAAAAACTTAAATTTATATTCAGACTTAAAAGGTAATGTCACAGTCTATCACCTCGCCTCTTTCCCGCGCCTATAAACTTTTCGACTTCAAATTTAGGCGAACAGAGTGCAGGGCATGCCCAGTCCATCTTTATTTATACGTCCATGGTTCTAAGCTATTGATATTATGTTAAAATATTTAAGTAAGCCCCTCTGTGGCTCAGTGGTAAGAGCGCCTGCCTTTAAACCTAAAGGTCGTGAGTTCGAATCCCACCTGGGTGGAAATTTTCGTTTATTAAAAAAATTAATAAATGAAAATAATTTCTATCCTTCTGTAATCGGTACACACCGGAGGGACCGCAGACGTTCGGATACAATTAGCGTCTCTTAGCAAAGACAATGACGTCGACTTTGCTAAGTATCAAGACAATTACTCTACACACAAACACATACACACACACTACATTAATAAACTTATCTTGATTGAGACTGGCTGAATGATAATTGTCCAAGCCAAAACACACAAAAAAAAAGTAAGCACTAAATGCTGTTCCAAACACTTGTACTTTTTCCTATTATCTTTACTATAAAAACCCACTCAGAATCACCATTCCACAAAACAGCACAAAAAATGAATACATATCACGAGGCTTTTCGCTGTATTTTCTCACTCAAGGATTTACTTAATTCCAGAACAAATCTCAACAAGACAAATCAAGTTATCTCATTGAAAAATGCGCCTCGGTAAGAAAACAAATTATATTGAAAGTCGTAATGGAAACAACAGATACAAAAACTGGTTAGCTTTTTGTTTAAAAATAGTTGAGATAGAATTAAATAGTTTTTTCTGTACTACGGTCAGACAGAATTTATAAGTTTTTATTAAAATTGTAATTAAAAAATTATAGATTTCTATGTGGAAATCGAAAAGTCATTCAAAAAATAGTAAATTACAAATTTTAGATTGAGCTTCTAAGTTTACAAATACGCTACAAAATATGCATTTCCGAGAAAAATAAAAATAAAAATCTTATTTGATTTATTTGTATTTATCTACATTTATAGTATTAACATGTTGCCGAGAGGGGGCATTTGGGCCTGTGGGACCCATCGCCCTCTTCGGGCTTCTTCCTATCCCCGGAATTTGAACGGGTATTGACCATCTCTGATTTGCCGCTGGTATAAGGCTTAAATACCACTGCTGTTATAAATAACAGTCCCAGTGACAAATATCTGTTATAGGTAACGGTTCCAAGGAACAGTTACAAAGTAACAGAGCAAAGATGGAAAACAGATAGGTAAAAATAATCTAAGTATTCCTTGACTTACGGAAGGAATAACTTAGTAAAAACAAGTAAATCAAAATAGTATAAAAAATATAATGCAAGAGAAATGTTCCTAAGTGTTTCTTGACTTACGAAAGAAACAACTTAGGACAGAAATATAGAAAAATGAAATATGCAAGTGTGAGAATAAAATATAGAAATATTTCTAAGTGTTTCTTGACTTACGGAAGAAACGACTTAGAAATGAAAAATAAAGTATAAAACAAGAAATGCAAAAATGAAACAGATTATAGAAATACGTCTAAGTGTTTCTTAACTTACGGAAGAAACAACTTAGAACAGGAAATAAACAAGTAAAATAAATGCACAAATATTTATAAGTGTTTCTTGGCTTACGGAAGAAACAACTTATAATAGAAAACAAGAAAATCAAATACAGAAAAGATGTGAAAATATTGCTAAGCGTTTCTTGACTTACGGAAGAAACAACTTAGCATAAAATGGAAAATGAAATAGACAAATATATAAGTATTTTCTTAATTAACTGAAAAAAATATCTTAGATAAAATATCAGAAATAATAATGCGATATGAAAATATTTCTAAGTGTTCTTTGACTTACCGAAAAGAACTACTTGCATACAAAGCACAAAATCAAATATATAAAATAGAAAAAAAGGCAAGATAAATATTTCTAAGTGTTCTTAACTTACGGAAGAACAGCTTAGATAAAAATACAAGAAAATAAACAATCAAAATAATCAAATAAAATAGCAACCAATCAGTACATGAACAAATATGTAATATTCTAACCTGACAAGGTCTGAATATACAATAATGCTGAAATAAAAGAAATGGTATGCAGGAAATCAGAAATAAAACAATAGCTTAGTCGGAACAATAATAGCACCGACTATGTCTACAGTAGAAGAGGCAAGCTCGACTGACCGATGAGAGAAATTCCATCTGCTTTTATATAAAACAAATCCTTTGTTTTACGTAGCAAAAGTGGAATTTCCTTGCTTCGAGTCAATTAGAAATTCGGATTTGCCCAAATTTGGAATTTCCAAGTATTTCTCCGAATTTCTAAATGCGTCCGGCACGGCTGTCAGCTTCTGCCTGACATGCCTCCGGAGACAAACAGATGTGATTCACAGGCAAAATAATGTTGTTAATGTCCCTTTTGATGTCTATGCCCCCTTTTTGATATATTGGTCGTCATTTTGAATGTTATCCGTAAGTAACTTATCCACAAACTTTTTCCACTCGTAAGTTCCACACTATGGTAATCTGTCAATTCTCTTGTTGAGCGATCAGTTTGTTGATCAGCAGTTGAAGTAATCTTGGCAAATATTGTCAGCGAGTGAACGATAGATTTTTTTTATTGTTCGCTGCAACCACAGGGGTTATTAGCGGCTTAAAATATAATACAAATAATGTTTTGTCTTAATGTGTCTTTTAAATAACATATTATATTTTCAACAATCATGTTTTCTCTTAAGGATTCCTTTATATTAATTAAGATGATATACCTCTTTCCTGTAGCTTCGTATTGTTTACACTGAGTTAATATATGTTTCACGGAAAGGGTTGTTTGGCAATCTTCGCACATTGGTGACACAGTTCCAGCCGCAATCGCGTTATTCTCACTTGGTGTGGTCTGTTCGATGTTGTTTGGGGCCACGGTTTCAGTAATTGTTTAATGTATTTTAGTTTATTTTGCGATACACTCCACGTATTTTGCTACGCATTAAACACTTGATTTCAGATTTCGAATCATAAGAAGAAACTTTAATAATGTGAATGGAATCCTAGCTAAAGAATGCTGAACGGGATAGTTGATCTGCTTCTTCATTTGAGTGCACGAGATGTAAAACTCGCTAATCGACAAAAATTGAAAAAAGTAGTTAAGCACGCCATCTTGTTCGTACAATATTTAATTATTATTTTACACCAGTATTTGGAGCAAAACTAGATTTTTAACACACGAAAATCCGTCCCAAAAATCATGACTTGATGCAAACTCGCTTTATGCATTGATGCGTGCGATGCAAAACTCTCTACTTGTACGGCGTTCAATCACAGCATCGGATTTTACTCACGTGGTTAGGGAAGGGAATCATGCATTTTGTTTGTTTCCTGGTGTGGTTTGACCTTTTGACTCAGTCGTTTTAGCGGTATTCTGAATTGTTTGTTTAACTTGAAGTTTCCGTTTTTAAAATTATTAAATGCAAATAGACAGTGAAATTTCTTCAGCCAATGATAGTGTTAGTTCTGCATACAACTACTCCAAAGAACATGTGTAGAACGAAAATTACGACGGAAAGTAAAAGACAAAAGCTCAAAAGATTAAGGTAATAAAACGATATCAATTTGTTAGAATATTTTTTTAAAACTGTGTTATTTTAGGCACACTCCGACACTTTACGGGAGTACCGACCTGTGGACATAACGGTCAGCCAGGTAAGCCATATTTTGTGCCACTTTAACAATGAGCGAAATTCAAGATTTTTATAGAAAACTGTATGCTTCTAAGGAAACATGTAGACAAGATAGTTTTATAATTGCAACTTGTGAAGGCCAGAAGTGCAAAAGATCAAAAGTGGAAAAGGAAAAAAATATCCATTTTGTATTATGTGACCACTTCTGCTAAAAAAATCGTGTTTGTAAGACGGCATTCTTAAAAATCACATACCTTAGTAGAGATCGGATTGAGAGAGTCATGAAAACTTTGTTTTAAAAGGGAATATACCACGAGAAACAAGGGGAGGTGATCGCATACTTAATAAAAACGATGATAAATAAGTTAGCAATAAAACATTTCATTGAATCTCTCCAATGCATAGAGAGCCATTACTGTAGAAGTCAAATCAGTACTCGTGTTTATTTACCATGTGAACTTAATTTTACAAAATTATGGAAAATATACGAATCTAAAGTTCGCGATAACCAATACATGTTAAACTGGCATTTTTTAGGACATACATAATTTCTAATTACAACATCGGATTTGGCACCCCAAAAACTGATTTATGCTCAACTGCTTAAGATCGAAGGAAAAGTTAAAAACCAAAAATATTTCTAGTTCAGAAAGCAAATTATTATCACGAGCAACGGACACATAGACTTAAAGCGAAGGCTATTTTTGCCTTATTAAAGCAGCCGCTAGAAAATACAGCGGTTTTTTCGTTTGATTGTCAGAAAAATTTGCCTTTGCAGAAGCTTCGGATCAAGCTAGTTATTTTAGTCAACAAATTAACTATTACAACTTTACGGTAATTCATGGATCATCAGCAGCACAGTTGGTTCCAGAAAATGTTTAACTTTCCCAATGAAATCGATACAATTCGTTTATTTGCTGATGGATGTGGGGGGCAAAATAAGAATATTATAATGATGACCATGCTTTCTGTTTGGTTGATGACGAAGCACCCAAAAACATAAAGACCATTAACATAATATTCCCGTAGTAGAACATTCTTTTATACACCTGATAGGTTATTCGGAATAATTGAAAGAGAGGTTAAAAAGAAATCCATTATTTTAAAAACTTCTGACTACGAAGATATTATAGCAAATAAGTCGACAATTAGAAAATTGGGTTTAGATTGGCAGGTGTATGACTGGAAGAATGAAGCACAAGTAAACACCAAAGCACCATCCTCATGGCACTTTCAGTTTAGTAAGGCTAAAAGGTTTGTGCTTACTAAAGGGAAAACCAATGCACTAATACGAGGTGAGCCCAATTATTGTGTTGACGTCGGTGAAGCCAAGTCAGTTGTCAAGAGAAGAATTTCTCTTCTCAAAAAACATTATGCAAACGCCTGGGAAGAAAATCCTGATTTGGTTTTCTTTAAAGAAAATCTTGTTAAACTCTCGAATGGTGGAAAACCAAATTCTGTAAACGATGTTGAAGCTGGCTGCAGTGGTTTAAACCTTGCGATATTAATTTACCATTTAATGTAATATGTAATCACTGTTTAATTTCTTTGTGAATAAAATTTGTTTCAAACTATTGATGTAACATTTTTTGGTACAAAACTCACTAAATGCGTTCATTTTTCTTCATTTATTTAAAAAATCTGCACTATTTTTTTAAAATATGTTAAAAACTATTAGAGGTGTATATGTTCTAAAGGCACGCTAACATCATTAATTGGTTATTAAAAAATATAATGCAAAAAAAAATTGTTTGCACTTTTCTCAAATTGACTTTACATGCATTAAGCGAGTTTTGCATCTCGTGCACTGATTTCCTTGTATAACGGAATGCGATGGGACAAACATTAAGTCGACACTGATTTTTTTTTACGTTTAAGTTTCGCTATTTTTAGTTTGATCTGTAATTCGATTGGAATTATTGGTATTCAGATTACGACATTGTTTTGTTGATCATAGAAATGCTCTAAAACTAATTTTTTGGTTATTTTTGAGCCTTATATAAATACAAATAAATTAGTAAGTAAATAAGTAGCATGCTTGATTCTCACTTAAAATTGTACAAATTTTATGGACAAAGGTTATAACAATAAGACAATAAAGAAGAAAAACAATCCGAGTAAGAATCGTTGGTACTTTTAATTAAAAAAAAAAACTATAAAATTCTTCCAAACTTAAACATAAAAAATACTAGGTACCTAATTAAGAACCTAGAAAATTCGTAAAATGTACCTAACAAAAAATAAAAATTAGCAAAGCAAATTAATGAATTATTGGCTCAAATATTCCACCTCCTTGTGCTAAACACTAACCAAATCTGTCATACAGATTTCTCCTCATATTTTGGAGTAGGGCTGGTGTAATGCTTGCAGCGAAATGAAGTATTTTTGCCCTTAATTCGACTAGATTTGTGGCCCTTTCAAACCGATGCCTATAAATGTTTTCTTTAAGAAAACCTCAAAAAAATCGTTAGGCGTTAAGCCACAGGGTCTAGTAGGCCATTTAATTGTACTACGTGTACTTATCAGTGGATCAGGAGACGTTTGATTTAGGAAGTTAATAGTTGCTCTAGAGTTGTAAGCCGAATACCCATCCTGTTGGAAATAAACCTCCTGAAAATTAACGGGAAGGCGTCAAACTGCCGGAATGATCTCATTTTGTAAAAGTTTTAAATATTGGTTCCGTTTAGGTTTTCATAGATAAAAAATGGACCGACAATATGGTCGCCTAACATCCCAGTCCAAACATTTAACTTTTGCGGATGCTGTGTTCGCACTGCAAACTGAGGTTCTTATTTTTCCGGGAATAATACCTTGCATCGAATGAATTGTGTTTTTTATGTAATAAAAATGAAGATTCGTAAGAAAATAAAATTAAAAACTGTACATTTTAATTCTGTTTATCTAACATAAATTCACAAAACTCCATCCGCCTAAAGTTATCTTCCGGAAACAGTTCTGTTGTTGGTTGTATCTTAAAACAGTGATACCCATTCCTTTTGAGAACTGGCTGGGCAGTTCGGGCATTCACGTTAACTTCCCTAGCAATTTGTATACTATTGCGGGGTTCACTAGCTTTCACAAAAGCACAAATATCAATATACCTGTTTTGACGCTCCTCATCGACAGGTATAACACGTGTTTCATTACCTTCATGACACTTTTTACAACTTTTTACACATCCCAGAGTTTGAAAATGTTTAATGATATTTTTAACTGTTGTAACACTAGGTGGGGGTCTATTTCGAAGACAATAAATAAATCAATTAGTTCACGTATCGAATGACCCTGAAAGTACGATTTAACAATTTGCACTTTTTCTTGGACGGTATACAACGTAATAGCATTTTATTAATTATTTGTTTATTCTTTCAGAACTTCGTTAGAAATTTTAATGTCAATGTGACAATTACGACAATTCATACCTACTGTGAAATGCATATAAAGGTGGAAACGTATAACATGTTACGGCGATTGCCATTGTGTTGTCTGGTTAATAAAACAAATGTCGTGATCTGTATAAGTGTTTGATAGTGCGGGTTTCATTTTTTTTTGTATACACTGACGTTGGTAATAATTTTGAGAATTGATATTAACCAAGATGAAAAAATTAGGAAACTTGATGGGAAAACGTCAGGAAATTAAAGATGTAGAATGGACATTGAAGAAGAGACGTAAAGGTCTCTATTAACTCTTTTATAATATGATGGAACTAATCTTGTTGCAGAGAAACTGTTTTTAAATCGATTCTTGAACATATTGGTATAAGTAGGGTGCTTTTTATTACTACATATTTTAGCGGTGGTTCTCCTGTTAGGCATTGTAAACTTTTCTTCTTCTTCTTTAAGTTTCATCTTCTATTGAAGGTTAAAATTCATCTTGGCTATGCGGAGGCTCTTGAATGACGCTCTAAATAGTTCTGCACTACTGCATTCAAACCATTCCCTCAAGTTCTAAAGCCACGATATTCTTCGTGTTCCCACATTTCCATTACCTCGAATTTTACCTTGCATAATAAGCTGCAATAATGAGTATCGTTGCCCTCTCATAGCATGGATTAAGTAGTCAATTTTTCTTCGTAAACTTTTTATTTGTGTCATTTGAAACGGGCCTGTACTCCTGTGTTAACATGGTGGACAGAACTGGTCACACAGAGAAATGTCAATTGCCGATGTTGTGCCATTTTGAATGCTGAATTTAATTGGTCTTCAGTCGTTATAAACGATAGATTAAAAATTGGTATTAGAGTACTAGTGAGCTGGTAGGGAGTGATGTGATTTTGAAAAGCAAAATCGAATCTACTTCCCTTAAGTTTTCTTCGAACGTTATTCTTGTACTACCTCTATTTATACTGCATATTTCCAGTACCACTCTGCAATCTTATTCGACAAGAATCGAAATAAAAGTCAAATCTGACTTCGACGTTGAATAAAAGTGTAGCCCAGTCTAACTTTTGTTCCAGTTATGATATTCTTCACCTTACCTTAATCTCTCAACGGTATTAATTGTTAAGAGAAGTGGTCATTTGAGTGGTCTTCGACAATAGACATAGCGGCTGAAACTAAAAAAAATTGATCATAAGCTACAGCTACAGCACATCTACATCCAAAGCATTATTCGAAATGATTTCACATACGAGTTTTACCAGGTTTTACGGCAAAGCTGCCATTATAGATCATGGAATTGTCTTCAACCCTATTCATCTCCGATTAAAGTGAGGATATTTTATGCTTAATTACAATACTTTTACAAATACAGTGTAGGTAAAAGTTTATGGTCGGTATGGTAAAATTTAACAGGATATCTAATGCAGATATAAAATCATATTTTCAGCGAATAGACAAAGATAACAATCATATTTCCCCTTGGTCTCCCCTCCATAAATATTTTTAACACTCATTGCTCATTCGTGAGACGAATAGTTCCGATCAGAGATATTTTACCTATTCTCTGGTTCCGATCCTAATATACCTAAAAAACTAGAGGTGGATCCTCTCGTTTTTTAATTTTTATCTGAACGTTTTCGTAACTGTAACTAGTTGATGTTTACCATATTAAATTGCGAGTACACAAACATATTGGCTATTATCATTTATGTGTATAAGTATTGAAGTGAAAGAACTTAACGAAGGATATATTTCTTATAACTTGAAAAATAAATTAAACAATACAAATAGTAACTCGTACTTACATTTACATTACACATTATTAAATCGCGAATCGTCTAAATTGACATTTAAAAACAAGTTTTTCCACTTTTCTTGTTAACCGTGTTCTTCTTTTATTTAAAATTAAACCAGATTTTAAACATGTGTTCACAAGGAAAAGATTTTGTTACAATACTACAAGATTTTATGAATATAGTGGTTAAGTTAGGATATACATGACGAATGGTTTTTCCACCACGGTAATGGACAGTTCCAATCTCCTTTCGAAATTTTTTGTGGGTAATATATCATCAGACAAATACATGTCGACTTCTTTTATATCTCTCGATACATTTAATATTTCTTGTAATAAATACAATATACTAGATATTTTGAAACAAAAATCCCATTTTTTACTACTGGACCGAAAACTTTTTACATTACCTTATCCTGCTATAATTACTTATATTATAAATGGCACCCCTGTGAAGTTATATATACATTCTCGAATTCCATATTGTTCTGCTGGAATCATTGCCAAAGTTTCCACCAACTACTACTATTTAAAATAAAGTTTAGAAGTTCGCTAAAGCTCGGACATTTGCTACACTGTCCATAATCGAAACAGTAGCAAGGTCCTTTGTCGCAGGAGGCTATTCGAAGTATAAAATCGCAATCAGAGATTCGTGATGTGAATTTATACCAGGATAAAAGGAGCATCAACGATGTTGAAGTTCTTAGAGTGCTGAATGGAAGGGATTGTATTTTTCTCGTGCTGCAAGCAATATAGATGTCCAAAAAATCGACTTGGATTTTTGGGAGAATTTTATTTATTTTTGGCATATTGATGTTAAAGCTTATGTAAATGTACATGTTCTATTTATATTCTATACAGAAGTATACAGGGGTATATAATGTGGATTGGATCATTTATTTATTTACAAAACTCAACAGGCCTTGAAGGCCTAGGCCTAAAATCCAATTAATATTATTAAGTTAATACTTATATATTAGAATCGGATCATTACTTACTGAAATCTTGAGTTAAAATTTTATGTTGACATAAAAACAATTAAATCTCATCAGAAAACTACGAAAGAACTGAACAAAACAAAGTTTAATATAAACAGCCTTTATGATGATAGCAAACGAAAATTAGACTGTACCAGAGGCCTAATTACGCATATGTATACAACAACACAAATATTCTTGTATGCCTGCAAGTTCCCAAGGTATGGAAACATTTTGCTGATCACAAATTGTATACCTCCCAAGAAGTTGACGATAAAAGCAATATTTTTATAAGGATAGGTATAGATATAAAAACTAAACATAAGGACGAACATGAGAGGAAGTAGAATCATGTCTAGGTGGAAGCAAGTCTTTGGAAGCTTGGAGATTCATTCGAAATCTAAGGAGGAAGAACATAAATATAATAAACCTACAAACCCTTAACATAAATGTATTTAAAAGTCACTACGCAAAAAACTACAGGAATCCAGACCTAAGTATCCTCAACAAACACCCAGAAGATTTCAAATCCATGGATCGGAAATTGACATCGAAGACCTAACTGTCAAACTAAAAATCCAACACCAACCCTTGTTAATTGACTGACTAAAATTTTTAATAAATACTTTAACAGAGATAATATACCTGCAAGCTGAAAATAAGGATGGATTACACCGATCCATTAAAAAGAGTCTAAGGCAAATTGCAAGAATTGCCTCTGCATCTGACTTACTAGCACTTAGATTATACTGAAAAACGATAAAAAACCCTAGTCGAAAACGTCAAAAAATATTTACCACTTGAGCTTGAACATCAAGCTGGATTTCGAGATGACGATCTTGCATCGATCACATATATACTTTGACCAAACCAAATGAAAAAAGACCATATATTAATTGTGGACTGAAGGCTGCAGCCCATATTCACGACTCTTGAAGATTTATCCGAATGAGACACTAAAAAAATTAAGAAGATCATGCTCTAAAATGGGTATACCAACAAACGAGAAAACAACCTTATATACTATTCTTTGCTTTTTGTAATAAAGCTGCTAATGTAATGTAATAATTGTCTCCTGCTTTATGTAATAGAATCATTGGTGATATAAAGGTCCCCCTCCTCAATCCTTTAGCCCTTGTCGGGGCTTAGTGACACCCTAAATATTGTTAGTCTGCTGTCTCCATTGACTGCGATCTTGTGCCATATGGACGGCTTCATGTAGGGATTTTCCCACCAAACTCTTCATTTGGTCTACCCATCGTATTGGAGATCTTCCTCTTGGTCTTCGGCCTTCTACCTTTCCTTCTACTACCAATAGTTCCATGGTGCCCATTCTTCTAGCTATGTGGCCGAAGTAAGTTAGGTATGCTTGGTTTACTTTTTTTAGTAGCCTGTCTTTTATATGAAGCTCTTCCAGAATTGACAGGTTGGTTCTATGTTCTGTCCAGGACACGCGTAGAATTCTTCTATATACCCACATTTCGAAGGCTTCGATATTCGATATAAAGGTAGATATTGAAAAGTAGTTTTATTTTAGTAATATATCTCCTCCAATTTTAAGTGCTTCTGACACTATTCCATCTTCGCTTGGGGTTCGATTATTTTTCATTTTCGAGACCTTTTTGATTTCTGATTTTGTTATGTCGGGCATTAAATCTGATCATTTATTCTTCATTTTAGTCAGAACAATCTTCTAGTCTTCATAAATATAACGACTGTTTTGCTTCTCATGCTAATGATATTTGAAGGTTTAAAGATGTTTTGCCAGTTATGTTTGAAAGACCAACTTATATTCTCCTTATACATGTACCTCAGTGGTTCGTCGTTTTTTGACAATGTCCATGTCTTTGATCAATAGTTATGTGTTTTATATATATTAGTATTTCATGATAACGAGTCATATCTTAGGTGATTTAATAGTCTATTGTATCCTCTTCTATAACGAAAATCAACTATACGTAAAATAATTATTTTCCCTTCTTCTTCTTCTTTTGGTGCCTATCCTTTGTGAATGTTGGAAATCACGTTGGTTCATACAACTTTGTTGATAGCTGTTCTAAATAGATGTATGGTAGTCATTCCTGCCCACTGCCTGATGTTCTTTAACCACGATGTCCTTCTGCGCTCTTAAGATCTTTTGCCTTCTATCTTGCCTTGTAAAATTAGTTGAACTAGTTGATAATTCTCATTGCGTATCACATGCACTAAGTATGTCATCTTTCTGATTTTCACGATACGCATAATTCCCAGATCTTTATTCATACGTTGGATCACGGTGTCGTTTGTAATATGATGGATATAGGAAATTCTGAGCATGTGGCGGTAGTACCAATATTTCGAAGGCTTCTAATCGTTTAGATGTTGCCTCCGTGAAGGTCCATGCTTTGACTCTATATAAAAGGGTAGAAAATACATTACATTTCAAGACTCGTGTTCTTTTATCAATGTTTAGGTGCATATTACATAAAATCTTACTGGGGCGATTGAAGACAGCTCTCGCCTGTTCTATACGACATCTTATTTCCTGTGAGTGGTCCCATTCCTTATTTGGGCTGCATCCAAGATATGTAATTTTGTCGAATATTTTCAAGGGTTCATTACTAGCTGTGAATTGGTGCTGTATTACGTCGTTTTTACTTACTACAAAACTAGACAGAAACACTGACTTCTGTCTCTTGCTCTTCCTTTAATAATTCTTCCATGTATTGCCTCCATCTATTAAGTATACTCTCATTTTCGTAGAGCAGATTGTTCTGCTTGTCTAGTATTAAGTTATGACGTCGTGATCCGTTTCCTCCCGTTAAGTTTTTGATCTTTTTATGTAAGTTAAAAGTGTCATGCTTCTATTCTAGGGATTCTATTTCTATGCATTGATTTTGTAGCAATGATTCTTTTGCTTCTTTAATCTTTTTCTTAATGATTTTGTTTATTTCTTTGTACCTTTCCTCATTCTTATTTTTGTGTTTTCTTCGTTCTTCCATTAGCTTTATTATTTCTTGTCTCATCCACGGCTGTTTCTTTATATTATCTCTGTTTTTTGGCTTAAGTTTATTATCTACCACTGAATTATAGCTATTTTTGATTTTATTTCACATATCATCCACACTTATGTTTTCTTGATTAATATATGAGATTACCATGCTGTTTATTTTATTATTGATTTCCTCTCTGACTTTATATTTCAACTTCTGGATGTCCGGACGTTTTTGTGCTTTTCTTTTATGGACATTTTAAGTACTACAAAAAACCCCTTAATTACTACAAAAAAAAATTTATTCGAGTCAACTTTTTATTTTAAAGTTTTCATTATAAGTCTGATCAGTTCAAAAAAATTAACAATTTGTCGAATAAATTCTATATTTTAGCTTCAATGTACAACAGAAATATATATATATATATATATATATATATATATATATATATATATATATATATATATATATATATATATATATAGATAACTCAATAAGAGGAGGAGGCGTAGGAATTTGGGTTCGAAAAGGTCTTAATTTTAATAACAAACTCAACTCTAGGATAAAGCAATATTGTGTTGATAAACATTTTGAATATTGTATTACTTCTTTCAAAGACAAGAAAAATAATTCATATGCTATATTAAATTGTTACAGATCACCATCTGGTGATTTAAGTATTTTTTTGAATAACCTCGAAGGTATTTTAAACTGTTTATATAAACCAAATATACGTTTTGTAATATGTGGTGATTTTAATGTAGATACCAGACATATGACTAACGACCATGTTATTCTACTAAATGTTTTACTGAATTTTAATATTAATTTTAATCTTGTCAATTGGCCAACTAGGGTCACGGATACCAGCGTAACAACGTTAGATAATGTATTTGTAAATTTCTCGAACTCCGGTTTGTCATGTGTACTTGACAACACTGTATCAGATCACAGAACAGTTTTAGTGGAACTTGACTTTGAAGCGGAATTATCATACTTTATACAAAAAAGACAATTTGGCGAGGAATCGATAAATCACTTTATCGTTAACCTCATTAGCAAAAACTGGAATAATGTTTATGGAATCTTAGACACTAATCTAGCATTTCAAGCTTTTATAAATATCTTTTTGTATCATTTTAATAATAGCTTTCCATTAACAAGGAAAAAAATCAAAACAACTAAAAATAAATGGATTAATAGTGAAGTGCGAAAGTCTAGTTTTGAATTAAAAAATTTACACGCCTTATCAAGGGCAGTACCAATTCTTAGAGATTTTTATCAACAACAAAGGAAAAAACATAGAAAACTTTTGACCAAAACAAGAAAAGATTATTACCAGAAAATCATTACTTCGTCTGATAATCCCAATAAAATCACGTGGAAAGTTGTCAATGATTTCTCAAAAAGTGCTAATAATAATGCTAATACTTTTTTAATGTATGATAACAATAATATAATAACAGATCCCCAAGAGGTAGCATGCACTTTTAACACATTTTTTAAAAATGCACCCATTGATATCGTGTCGAAAATTCTAGGTAATACAGTAGACAAAGACCGTCAGTCAATTATTACAGATCATGAAAATTTCTTTCAATTGTACCCATTTACTGGGCAGGAACTGATCGAACTCCTCCAGAGTAAACTTAAAAACAAATCCTCTAGTGGTTTTGACGAGATACCTGCATTTTTGGTGAAAAAAGTTTTACCTTTTATAATCAATCCTTTAACTTATCTAACCAATTTGTCTTTTTGCAATGGGGATTTTCCTAATTACTTAAAGACAGGCAAAGTAGTTCCCATTTTTAAAAAAGGAGATCCAAAACTGGTCAGCAATTATAGGCCTATAACAATTCCCAGTATAATTTCAAAGGTATTTGAGTATGGATATTTAAAGAGATTAAATGGTTATCTAAAAAACAATAATATCATAACTATAAATCAACATGGATTTCAAGAAAATAAATCTACTAATACGGCAGTCCATGCATTTTATGCTCATTTAACCAGTCTGATTGATGCAGGCGAATGTTCTATTGGAATATTTTGTGATCTTAGTAGGGCATTTGACTGTGTGAACCATGAAATATTATTTAAAAAACTAAAACAGATAGGTATTACAGGAAACTCTTTAAAGTGGATTATGTCATTTTTAAACAATAGACAACAATATGTGAGCCTGCAGACAAGGATCGAGGATTGTGTGACCAGTTGTAGATCTAGTCTTGTTACTACAAACATGGGTGTTCCCCAAGGATCTATAATAGGACCAATTCTCTTTGTAGTCTACATTAACGACATCGTACAAGTGGACAGAGCGGTAAATTTCACTATATATGCGGATGATACGTCAATTATTCTATCTAACAAATCCAACGTAATCCTACAACATCAATGTAATAATTTTCTTTCATCTTTATATTCTTGGTTTTGCGATAACTCGTTGCATCTAAATGCAGAAAAAACGCAAGTTATACATTTTCACAATAAACAAAAATACTTGGAAAATCTTCAGCTTACTTTTAACAACATGCAAATAGGTACCGTGTCGTCAGGCAAGTTTTTGGGAATAACGATTGACGAAAGTTTGGATTGGAAGTTGCATTGTGGAGCGGTTGTTTCGAAGTTGAGTTCTATTAACTATCTAATTAGAAATTTAAAATATGTTCTGACGGAAAATCAGCTAATTATGATTTATTATGCACTCGTAGAGTCCAGGCTAAGATACGGGATATGTTTTTGGGGTATGTCTGGTTATGCAAATGGTATTTTCGTCATACAAAAGAAAATATTGCGTTGTGTCGCTGGTGTCTCCCGACTAACTAGTTGTAGAGAATATTTTAAAAAATATAAAATTTTAACATTGTCGTGTCTATACATTTTTGAATTATGTGTTTTTATTTTTAATAACTTACATCAGTTTAAAACGAGTGGTGATATGCATAATTTAAATACTAGATATTGTAATAAACTTTATATACCATTTTCAAAAGGTAACATTAAACTTAAATCGCCCAGGGTATACGGGCTACAGGTGTTTAATCATTTGCCCACAGTTGTAAAGTCCACCAGTTCAATAAATGTATTTAAGATGAATCTTAAGCAATTTTTATGTGAAAAAGTGTTTTATACAATCGAAGAATTTTTTAGATCTTAGATATTAGCTGTATTTCGTTTAGCTTTTAAATTCATTTCATGTCTTGTTTAGTCTAGTTTAGTGTTTAGTTTGTAGCAATGTATATTTATGACTAATTCTATACAAACTATGTTTGTCAACAAGAAAATAAAGAATTTAATTTAATTTAATTTATAATAGAATTAACAATGATAATCTGCGACTAAGATATATTTTTTTAGTATTCTAGTTCAGATATTTGCAACAAGATATTTCTAGTTTTACTACAAATTTTATAGTAAAATCTTTATTGTCAGAATTTTCTGCTTTGAAAATTTCTCAGATGCGATAAATAAAGCTAATCGCTGAGAAATTCAAAAGAATTCCTTCTTGTAGGATATAATGCGACGTTATATGTGAATAATTTTATTGCAGGAACATGGTCAAAGAGATTATTTTCTATTGGAGCATTACATTCCTGAATCTATGTCTTCCGCTATTGAAAATACCGAAAAACTGAGACATGAGCTGATCCAAGCTCATGTTTTAAAGCACGGAATGGACGGTGACAAGGCAGAGGAGAGTTTTATATCGCTAGCTCAGTCACTACCGCATTATGGAGGACATTTTTACACTGCAACATGGGTAAGAAATTTCTAAGAATTGCTTAGTATGTTAGTATATTATTAAATTAATTGAAGTATATCTTCTTCTATAATTACGTATAAAATTATGCTTATTTGATTATCATTGAGAACAAAATATGCTGTATGTGGATTTTACAAATTTAACTTTTATTGAGAAAATTAATTAAAAATAGTATCCAATATAGCAAAAAGAAAAATTTACTGAATATTACTTACATGTAAAAGTAAAGGCCCCATGACTGTATTTAATTTCAAAATATATTTTCCGGAACAGTGTTTTACTTAATTTATTAGGGGAATAATGCTGTTAATCCTATGATTAATCAGGATTTTATATTTTTGACCGAATCTGCTACTTACTAATCTAATAATTGTTGTTGCTTCACAAGCTAACACTTCACTGTTTTGACTATAATTAATGCCCTATATTAAACTGGAATTTATACATATATCACTATCACACAAGTTCGAAAAGTGTGGTGTGTTTGAGCCTGTGGTCTTGATTATCTAGCACTTCCCTGTTTGCTTGGTTATGAGTCGGTTTTCGTGATCCTGGCAATCTTATTTATTTCTTCTTTAATTGTTACTATACGAAATTCCCGATGTAGGTCTTATATATACCACGAAGCGTTGACTATGGTCCTCAGTATTCGGTTTTGGACTCTTTAAAGGCAAGCATAGTTACTCCCACTGGTACCATATCTCTAGATCATAGGACTCTACTAGTTTAAGCATTTATTTGTAAACTAATTCCTTTTTTTTATTGTTATTTTGAGTCTCTATCTAATAACCAATATGGCTTCTTGTATTTCAGTTTCAGTTCTTAAGTTTTTTTTCTGATCTGTTCCTGCTAATTTGTTGCTTAATTTGCTATCCAGTAGCAATTGGTATTAACTGTTTTCTTGTACGGGACGATTTTGTTGTTTAGTCTAACTGATTGGAAACGCGCAGAGGTTTCTCTAACACCGTCTAAGTGCGATCGAAATCTTTGGAGAAGTCTAAGTAGACTACATCCGATAGGATACCGATTTTTTATAAAGATAATGGCCAATCATTTATACAATGAAGTAAGTTTGTGATCGTTGAACGTTGAGGGATGACATTTTCTTGAAAAAGAAACTCAGGCATAGCTTCCGAAATAATCGGTTGCATGACCTTGCCGACAAAAAGAACCAGGCTGATTGGACGATTATTATTGCAATCAAGTTTATTTTCTTTATTGAATATAGGAGTAACCGAAGCCAATTTCCAGGACGGGGAAGATAACCTTGATTAAAAGAAGCATTCAGTATAAGAGGTCTAATGATGGCTACAGATTCTGCACATTGTTTGAGAAAAATGGCGGTGAGTCCGTCCAATCCAGGTGATGAATTATTTCGTAGTTTCCTTAAATAATTTTTAATTTCATCCGGTGTGAAAGATATATTGTCAAGAGTTTTAGTCAAACGTGGGCACATTATTTGAGGAATGGTTACCAACTAACCAGTTGGTAACTAATCAGTTACCAGCTGTTCTCCGTTTGAAGAGGTTTACTCTCCGGCTCTGGAACTCACTTCAGCCATGTATGTTACCTGAAGTCAAATTTAATTTAATACTGAACATCACAGTTTTTTTACAACATGATATATAATCTTTTACAACTATATGTAATTTAAAGGGTTTTTACTTAGGTATTTTGGTGGCTCAGGCATTAACCTTGCAATTTTAAAATTTTAAACCTGATCATGGACTGTTTAGTCCGAAAACGTTTGTTTTTTTGATGAAGCCCTTTTAAGGGTTTTTAAATAAATATACCCATTTACGAAGACTAACTTTTTTTATTAAGAAAAGAGTCTTACATTGAGGATGGATCAGAGTGATTAAGAAAGATAGATTGCCAGTTTAACTTTGATAACACTGAATTTACATTAAAGAAATCAGTAGTGAAATACGTTACAAAATTATTTTTGCAAGGCGCGGTGTTAAACTATATTGATTGTGAGCAATAATAAGCTAGTGATCAGGAAAACCCACAGGAAAGGACATTTTAAGTAATTAATTAATCGTCATTTGGGAAAAATAAGTCTAAAATTAAAGGATAATTGTTGGCTCTAAACCTTGTAGGTTCAGTTATCAGTTGTAATAAATTTGAGTTCATGAAGTTTTTAAACAAATTTTGGGAATTGATATTATCAGTTTTGGAAATAATGGTCAGCTAGTCAGTGAAGCAAGTTATCGGGGAGGCCTAAAAATCAACATTTCAAAGACAAAGTGGATGGCAGTTGGAAAGATCCATATAGATCAAGGTCTGCCTTCTCTTAATGGAGAAGAGATAGAAAGGGTAAATCATTTCAAATACCTTGGCAGCTGGTTAAATGTAAATTGTGACTCTGATGAAGAGATAATATCCAGGATCGAAATATCACGTAAGGCTTTTATGACCTGGAAACCAGTTTTATGCAACAGAAACCTGTCAATGATTATTCATAAGAAGGTCCTGAAATGTTATGTGTGGTCGATCCTATTGTATGGTTGTGAGACATGGACGTTAAAAACCACAATGCTAAACAAGCATTCGAATTGTGGTGCTATAGACGAATCCTAAAGATATCGTGGGTTTCGCACACTTCCAATGAAGATGTTCTTCAAATGGTCAATTCAGAACGTCTGCTCATAAACACCATAAAGAGGAGAAAAACAGAATACTTCGGCCATATAATTAGAGGACCTAAATACCATTTACTTCGCCTTATAATACAAGGAAAAGTGGAAGGAAAGAGATGGATTGGTCGAAAGAAACTTTCATGGCTGCGTAATATTAGACAATGGTGTGGTTTCACAGTAGAAAAATTATTTCGCGCAGCAGCCGAGAAATCTCCAACAAAAATAAGATTTTCAAGGGATGATAAGTTTGTTAATAAGCATATTGTCCTGAGTAAGTACTGTATCCGGAGATCGGTATTTGCAAACTATACTAAATATGAAAGAGTTATTAGTAAGTGGATAATTTCTATACCGGATACGTCTATTGTTTTATTAGTGATAGAAAAAGTATTGGTAATTTCAGTTGCTAAATAGATGCATACTCCTCCCCCTCGACAAGTACCTCTATCTCTACGAAATATAGTAAAATTATCAATGTTTATAATAGCATCGGGAGTAGAAGAATTAAGCCACGTTTCTGTTAGGATCATAATGTGAGGTTTTATAAGTTGAACAGTACTTATAAATTCATTAAATTTGGATATAAGGGAGTTTAGATTCGTATACATAAGAAGCCAATCCGTAAATTTTGGTGCAGACGAATTATGAACGAAATTTCATTATCTTTGGACAGTTATTCACATATTTAATCGTAAAGTTATTTTCTCCATTATTTTTACTAGTTTCAAGTTCAGTACGAAGTTGCTGTATAGGTGCTGCATAGGTTGCTGCATAGGTGTCTTGCCATCAATAACAGAATAAGTTTCAGTAGATTTGTTTTCCAAAAGTTTATTTTTGTTACGAAGAATTTTTCAAGTGTGGTCTTCAGAACTCACTATCATTTTTATCATGCGTTGATAACGTTTATTTTGATTTGAATTATCAACTCTATAAAATGTGACTTTCGTGACATCCAATGACTTTTAGGGCTAAATATAGTTCATTCTTATGATGATCTTTTTTATTTTGTGCGTCTCCTCTAGGTTCAGGGATGAATCTAACCAAAAAAAAATTGAAACGAGATATGCGGTCAGCGACTTCATTGACAATGCTGTTGGTAAATTATGTTGTTGCAATAGAATCAAGTTGATTTAATTTATTGCTGAATTCAGATAGTTTAATATTAAAGTCTTTAATTTTCTTCTTAATGTCCGCTTTAAACTCAACTAGTGGACTCTTGATTTCTTGATTGACTTGCATTGCAAAGTATACATATTCCACGTACTTTTTGCCTCGTAACTCAATCATTCTGGAGCTTTCTATCGGAGGTAGAAGTTAGCTAGGAATTAGCGCAAAACGATGTATTATTCATGATTAACTTTGTGCTAGCTTTAGATATGAATTATAATTATTGGATTAATAATAAACAGCAAATTTATCGTATCACTTACTTGACTGTTTAAAAACACAATCACAATCAATTATTTCTTTGGTTTTTTAAAAACGCATTTAAAATCAATTCAATTTTAATTTGTTGGTATGGTGATATTGGTATGAAATATCTATCGATTTCCTTTTTTTTCCAGATTATGAAAGACGGCAATCATAAAGACATTTGGTTGTACATAAGTGCTCAAGGAATGAATATGTATGAAAGAGGTAAGAACACGAGCCACTTCGGCCCACAGTTATATGAGAAATTTGAGTGGAGGAATATTCAAACGCTATGCTATAGCAAACAATATCTTTGCATCTTACCACACAGCAACTATGAATCTGTATCAAAGCTAAAGAAGTATAAGTTGAAGATGGATCAAAAGAAGTAAGTATTTCTGTATATTTTACTAGTGCTTTCTAAATACAACCCTATTCTTCAATATAATTTAAACTTTAGTTCAACACATCTGTTTTAGCAAATTTTCAATTTATATATCCCATCTCTAGTATCGGATCAGAGCTGCGATAAGTGTTACTTAATACGTACCAGAATTTAACAACTTGTGTGTTTCCATATCCTTGTTCTCCAATTCAATACTTTTTGTTTATGCCAAGATAAATTCAGTCATATTGTATTAACATTTGTAAGAGAAAAGTTTAGGTACTTTCTCCTCCAAACTATGCCTACAACCTTGCCAGTCCCACGCTGATTTTCTCCAGGTTCTCATATCTAGCAAATTTTGCGGGTCCGCTGCTACTTCATCCCTCCACCATTTTCGTGGCCTTCCTTTTGGTCTTGCGCCCTTAATACTACTAGGTTACTATCTAGGGTTCTTTTCGGCAATCTTTTAGTCTCCATTCTCAATTCTCACTACATGACCAGTCCATCGAAGTCTTTGAAGTTTGATTAATTCTGAGATCCGTATCTCTTTGAACAGTTGGTAGAGTTAATGGTTCTGGATCTCCATACTCCGTTTTGGTTATTAGATCCAAATATCTTCCTAAAGACTTTACTTTCAAACACTTCCAACTTTCCTTTTGTGTTTTCTGTCATCACCCATATCTCACATCCATTACATGATGTGCTTTGATAATAGTTTTATAGACCCTCATTTTCGATGTCCTATGTGTTTTTGGGAGCAGAACACATGGGCGAGTAAAAAATAAGCTTTGTTTTCTTTACTCTTCTTCTTTGATTTTCTGCTTCTTTTATTACAAATTTACTTAATACAACTCCCAAATATGTAAAACTTTCTACAATTTCAATATTGTCCAATAATTCAACTGTGCGTCTGTTTCCCCTAGCTTTGTCCTAAGTTAGTTTTTTGTCTTGTAAATATTTATTTAACTGTGATTATATTTTTGCGCCTCTTCCGTTCTGCGAGACATAATGCTGATGTCATCGGCATAGGCGGCAATATGTTATGATTTATTTGTTATAGTAGATTAGCTGTTCCTATATTTAACTGTCTTATCGCATATTTGAGAGACAAGTTGTATAGTGTCGGCTAGCCCGTCTTTTACTTTAATCCTTTAACTATTGAAAAGTTCTCACTGAGCATATTTTGTATCCTGAGAGTTGATTTTGACGAGATATTAAAGTTATGCAAGATTTAATATAACTTTTTTTTCTTCTTCTTCTTTTTATGTAGAGATGACTCTCTGTTTTTCAATGTGCCTCCAGTAAGTTGTCGTTTCATTGTTTTCGTGGTCTTCCTACTGATTGTCTTCCAATTGGGGAACCGTTCTACTCTTCTATTTTTTACTTAGTTCTTGAGGTTCTCCACCTTATATCTACGTCGTATATCTGTACTTCTAAATCTGTCTCATAGTGTCTTACCATCAATGTTTTTAAGTGTTTTCAGCTTTGCTGTTTCTAACATCCTTTTTGTCTTCTCTATGTCAGGTCGTGTTATCTGATGCGTATATCATTATTTGTCTCATGACTGTTTTGTAAATTCGGCCTTTCATTTCTTTCCCGATATTTTTATTTCTCCATATTGTTTCATTTAATCAATCTGCGGCTCTGTTTGTTCTATTCACTTGATCTTCCACTTCAGTTTCGAGCTTTCCGTATCCAGATAATGTGATACCTAGATATTTAAACTCCATCACTAATATCTATTACTTGGACCTTCCAGCTCCAATTTACATCTTAGTAAATTTGCTGTTATAACCATGCATTTTGTCTTTTTTTGGGGAAGTAACAAGTTAAATTTTCTGGCGGTTATATTAAATTGGTGCAGCATACGTTGTAAATCATCTTTTAGTTCTTGTTTTTTTTTTCTTATTTCATCCATAATTAGGTTGAACAATAGAGGACTCAGGGAATCTCCCTGTCTCATCTTATTTCCAGCTTTAATAGGGTCTGTTAGTTATTCTACTTTTACTTTTATTGTGTTGTTTTGATAGATATTTTCGATCGTTTTGATTATTCCTAGAGGTATCTTTCTTGCGTACAATAAGTGGATAACGTTCTTTAATTTAACCCAGTAAAATGCCTTCTTAAGGTCCACTAAACATAAGTATGCAGATTTTTTGTATTTTAATGATTTCTCTTTCACTTATTATTATTATATTATAAGTCTAGTGTCGGCGCCTGATATAACTTGTGTTTATTAATTGTGGGAAATCTAATTATACTTTGAAAATTAATGCAATTATATCGAGCACAAGTATAATTAAATCTTGCCCAAGTACTATCCGGCAAGCGTAGAATGTCATGAATATGAATGATAACATAAAATTGTACAAACACTACACTAAAAACAAGGACAAACAGTTTAAAATTAGTTAACATATTTCTACGCTCTACATTCTTTGGCGGTATCAGGAGAGAGAATGATACCGCCAAAGAATCTAGACTGTAGAAATATTTTAACTAATTTTAAACTCTTTGTCCTTGTTTTTAGTGTGGTGTTTGTACAATTTTATGTTATCATTCATATTAATAACATTCTACGCTTGCCGGATAGTCCATATTTGACGAAATGCCCCTGAAGATGCTATATGAAGCGAAAGTACTTGAGCAAGATTTAATTATACTTGTGCTCGATATAATTGCCTTAATTTTCAAAGTTCATTTATTCGAGCATTCAACCTCATATCAATTATTTAAAATCTAATTATGTTGTGGACGCAAATGTCGAATTCCCACGAGTTGTTTCACTGTGAGTCCGTTTGTTGAATATGTAACATTAAGTCATCACTCTTCAATTCCATAACAAATATCAGACCAGAATTTAATTTTAAAAAAGCAGTATATTTAGTATTAACAATCATTTTAGATTTATTAACTTTACAATTTAATTATGCTATTATTTCTTTTCAGAAGTTACTTTACGTTTCGCCTGGCCTCCCTCCATCATCAATTTTTTCTTCGATTTCGAACGGACTACATATCACCCCATACCTTATCTCAGCAATTCGGCGTGCCTCTTAAAGACATGAAAAATGAGGCGAATTCAATGTACAAACTGGACTCTATAATGAACTCAAATTTAAATCAAAACAAGAATGGTTGTGTTAACGCTGATACTGAGTTTAAAATTGAATTCAAGTCATCGCCGAGGTTGAAACGATATTTACAAGACGAAAATAGATTAAAAAAAGCGAAAAGTATTGGAGATTTTAACGAAACCATCAACGAAAATGATCAAAACAAAGAAAACGAAAACAATGGTTTCGGTTTGGTTCTTGAAAGCAAACATCTGTCTGGATTGGCAGTCAGTTCAACTGACAAGAGAAGAGGAGTTAAAATGGGCACGCGAGCGTTTGTGAACAACTGCAAATCTGGCTTATCCAGATCAATGGAAGCTGTGAATGCTATTAGTAACGAGTACCTAGAAGAGATGTCGCTGCAGTCGGTATCATTGCATTGCAGTTCTACTTCAGCTTCAAGGCCTACTACAGGAAAATGCACCCCTAATGAAATTTTTGTTTTAGGTAAGTATTTAACTACCAATAATTATTCTTGCTCTCAAACTTGTTTGTGGTTCTACGTATTTAAGTAATTGGGTTTAAGTTAGTATCTTTCGATGATCCCTGACACCAATTAAGCATTTTAGAAACAAGCTAAATAGTCTTGTCTTATTTTTAATATCTTTTTTTCTGTCATAAGTCAGTTTATGTAAATAAATTATCATCGTTATCTCCATTATCATCAAATGCATGTAGACTGTTGCTTTAGTTTACGTGGAAGAAACCTAATCAAACTTTTCAAAACCTGTATAAAAATTTCTCCGTACACCATAAATTTATTTTCTATCGAATAATATAATACCTGCAATGGTTTTTTTTATTAAAAACACGATAAAAGTCTATTTTTTTAATAAAGAAAAAAATAGGTAAAAAAATACAGGGAAAACAATAAAATAATACAAAGAAGATAATATACGGACACATATGCAGTGAGGTCCTAAAGTAACGGATACATTCATTTTATACAATATTATGAATACAAATGGAAAATCCTGAAACAGGTCAATTTTTATATATGAAAATACACTTTCCCAATGACATTATTCAAATGTAACTCCCTAAGGGTAGTAGTTACCCCTGAAAAAATTTTAAATAAAAAGAAGTAGCGTGTGGTACAGCGCTTAAAAGGTTTTTAATGCTCTATTAAGCAATGTAATTTTTTTTACAGGGATAATCAAGGAAAAAATATTTATTTCATTTCATCAAAAACCAATCGAGTCTAATATATTTCACAATTGACTTGTCTATTAGTTGTTTTGTTTTAAAAAAAGTAACATCGGATCTTTTTGGGTATTTTGTAAAATAATAGTGTCATAGAACGAATTTAAGTTTATAAACAATCATTACAACAATTTAGTCTAAATCATATGCTCAAAATGATCATTGTTCATCCCTTGACAGAAAAATAGATGGTGTTCTTCTATAACATTTTGCAATATGTCTGTGATGAATTCATTACTTTCTTACATCAGCGGTGCTTTACATCATAAACATTGGTTGGTTTCATCATGTAAATTTTTGTTTTTAAATAGCCCCACAAGAAATAATCCAGTGGAGTCAAATCGCAAGAACGGGGTGGCCACTCAATTTCGCCACGTGTACCAATTCATCGATGCGGAAAAGTTTGATCAAGAAATGTTCGTACTGCTGCTGGATGTTGTGGAGCTTTATCTTGTTAAAACCATATGTTTATTAATTTCTGCGGGGTTAACAGCATCTGATAATACAAAGTTATAAAGTAATATAATACAAAGTTTTAATTATATCGTTATCACTAGCCAATTCTCCTGTTGGTTTTTGTAGATTTTCCTCAACAATTAACAATACATCCAATTTCTTTTGGTCATTTAAGGTTGATCTGCCAGATATGGAAAGATCTTTGACTGGAAAGTAGGCTGGGAAGTGTGACGGTCAGCATAATTTTCATTAAATAGTCTGCATACCTCAGAATGCATCTTGTTTTATCTGAGATCTACGTATTGCTTTTTCCAGGGCAAGATTAAATAGTATACAGGAGAAAATTAACAGTTATTTGTTCAAACAGCTGTCCTGGATTCGTACTCCAAGAATTTGTTAAATTTACCAACCGATTTTGTACTCCTAGCTCTTTGATTGCTTTGTATATTTTTCTTCTATTTACAGTCGTAAGCTGTGTTGTAGTCTATAAATATGTGATGAGTATCTATATCATATTCATATACCTACCACATATACTACCTCTGAATCCAGCCTGGTATTTTTCTAACGGTAGAGAGATTTCTGATTTTAGTTTCTTCTTCCTCTATATAAAGTGCCTGGTTAAAGCAATCCACCCATCAATTCAATACATCTTTCCTTGTTGCTAATAAGTCACCATTCGGATTTCTGCATTGTTTTGTAGTTGCCTTGAATTCTTTTTAGTTGATGTTAAGTTTCTTATAGAATGCCCTGAATTATTTCTCTCTGTGTTAAAACATTTGTGTACATCTATACTAATATGGGTCTGGAACTATTTTTTGGTGGCATTGTTACAGTATCTGCTGTATTTAATGGAAATATTTCACAACTTCAGTTTAAAAGTGATACATTTGCCATTTCGATTTCCATTGTGAAAATGTTTGCGGACTATTTCTGAACTTAAAATTGAAACGATAAATATAACCTATCTTTAATTAAAATTTTATTTATTCACGTGAAGTATAGTAGATAATCTTTTACATCAATTTAAGCCTTGCTCTACAGCCTAATTGCATATATTCCACAATTTTTATTCTTGGATCTGATATTTATTGCAGGCTGTATTAGAAGGTGTTTGAATAAATGCACTAACTTCTTTTTACCACAACAGCGATAAAGTCGGTTCTAAAGTAAACATCTTCTTATATTAGCTCTTTTTGAGTGATTTTCATAACTTTTGAAAACACTTAAAATAGACCACATATGGTTTAAGATAGTTTTAGATCACAGATCTAACCAACGGGCTTTAACTTATGATCTTAGTGTGACTATTCTACCAACTGAAGAAATATTTAATCCAATGCCTACCTTAACTACGATTTTTTACGACGATAATTATTTTTTAAATCACTGCTTCCTGTTTATTCTTCAACTGTTTGCTCTCACGATTGAAACTGATCCTACCCTCTTTTTATTCACTGTATAATAAATTTTCATAATAAGGAAGATTTTTATTCATTTTTAATTATTGCGCCAAAGAAATCAAAAGAATTAGGTAGCACAGAACAACAAAAATGTGCCTTGGTTTTATTCTTTCGAGTTCAAATAAAATCTAATAATTTAATCTAACAAAACCTAACAAAATTAGCGATTTGATTGTTTTCCTTTTTTGTTTCAGATTCTACACTAAAACAGACTAGTCAGCTGTTTTTGCCCAATTTCCACGAGACTATCAGCGAATCTCTGCAAGAGAAACTTAACAACTTTTCCTTTGTTGAAGAAAGAATACTGTTCAACGTTTCTTTACAGAGAGAAAACGGCAGCTTTGGTCTTCAAATCACTGAAGGTTCAGACGGAAATGTTTACATACAGTCGGTGATAGAAGGAGGTCCAGCGCATCTTAAAGCGAATGTACAACGAGGTGACCAGATCATTGCTGTCAATAAAAAGTCGTTGTTAGGTTTGAAGTACAACGAAGCTTTAGATATTTTGAAAAGTGCCGGACAGGAAATACAGTTTGTGCTTGCTAGAAGTTCACACAATTTGACAAAAACTAAGTCGGTTTCAAGCATTCTGTCAAAGAATGAATTACAATTAGGGCATAGTTATCTATGTGATAGCCCAGTGGAGAAACACGTTACAGAGAGTTGTAGGGATATATCAAACGTCAGTAAGTATGGAAGGCTATCAAGCCAAACTGAAGTGCCGTATCACAAGCATATTCGTTATAAGATTGAACCCGAAACCGATAGTTTCATGTCCAACAAGGATTTTCCACAAAAGCCCAGTCTAAGTCGATCTTTATCAAAATCTTGTACCAATCTATATTCCTCGGATAACGATAAAGCTGTAGTCGTCGAGATGATTCCCAAAGAGCATATTGATCTGTCCAATATTAATTCTTTGGATAGAAAAACCTTAAGGGAAGATATGACCAAAGTACCAATAGCCCTTCCGCGAAGTTTGGGCGTTAGTAGACGATGGAGAGGCCCCGTTAAGTATCCGGTTACACCAATAAAAAAACTGTCGCAGTTAAACGACAGTACGTACTTGTCAACTTCGGATGAAGAGCAAGTTTTCATATAACACCACCGATAATAACTAGGATTATTATTAAACTAAAATTATTTTTAAAATGGTTAGGTAATGACTGTTATAGGATGTTCTACGTCATAAGTTGTTGGTAGTTGAGAAACTTTTATATATAGTTTAATAAGTGTGCAATATTTATTCGAGCAACCTGCTTTTTGCTACGTAGCTGTTAGGCAACACTTCATATTTACAGTTATTTCTAGGTGCAATATAGTTTAATAAAAACAGTGTGTTGTTTTATTTTTACTCCTTAATGTTTTTTAATCACTAAATATAACGTTTTTTTCTTCTTGTAATTTACAAAAAAATATTAATCAATAAAAGGGAAATTCAGAAGGTTTGACCACCATAGTTTTAAATAACTTACAATGAATTAAAAACTTAAAAACTAATTTAAACAATTAGTACGCAATAACACTAATTTAAAATGATCAAACCACCATCAATGAAAACATCTTAATAATAATTGAAACTAGCTATTGCTTTCTGCACATACGATGACATACAAGGCCATCAGAAAGGAGGGATGAATATATACATTTTATCTAGATCTCTCTGGTGTCCCTTTTGCTTTGGGTATGTATATTACCATAGAAAAACAAAAGCAAGAGGACTATGTGAAACTCTATTTTAAAAGTAAAATCAATAAAAGAATTAACATACATACATATTTTAATATAATCGTTTAATTCTCATAAATCATTTATACCTACAAGTTAAAATACGCTTAATAGGACAGATATAAAAACCAGTACTTATTCATAACCCAGATTGCATTACTAAAGGTGAACGATTAGCGTAAAATCACAGCTTTTCGAAAACTAAATAATATAATACGAACTTTGGATATTTACCTTTATCAGCTAGAAATCAGGAGTGTTCTAAAATATGATATGGTAGGAAATGCCGAAGACGCAATGATTTTCACAGCTGATAGCCACACAAATATCGATGTAAAACAATAAGATGATTTTCTATTTATAAGATACATACCCATCCGTGTCTTTTGAACGGTTATACTTATAATAATGAAATTTGGAGGAGGTAATAAACAGGCAAGGTTTCTTAACTAGTCATAACAAGTGACGCAATAGTGACAGCTAACGTTACAGTACTACTGTGACAGATAATTTTACATGAGACCTTATGGCAAATGGTACCTCGTTTGAAAGGTATTGAAAATACCTATCCAGTCATAATATTATTTTTTACATATTAGACAATCGAGCAGTACATGGAAATATGGTAAAGGCAGAAACTGTAAGAGAAAACATCACTCAACACTACGCATAGAAACATCAGAAGTTTCCATTCCTTCAACAAGTCACATTAACTCAGAAATCTCTCTTTCAAATTATACTAGTGTGGAAACCAAAGGAGTTGTACTTTCAACAGTTAAAATTCTAGTTATTGATCAACATAATAAAGCTTATACTTGTAAAGCCATTCTTGATACCGCAAGTCAATCTAATTTTGTGAGTTCTAACCTGCTAGGTAGACTAGGTTTTCCTAAGACTAATACTAATATTTTTGTCATTAAATTTAATCATATATCTACAAATATCAAATATTCTACTAATCTTAAAATTAAATCTCTATTTTCTACATTTGAAACATCTCTAATGTGCTTGGTCACAGACAACATTTGTGATAAAATATGCCTTGTCACAAAATAGATACTTCATCGCTTCAAATCACTTTCATCGCTTATAGATATCTTGATTGGTGCGAGTCATCTCTGGGAACTTTTATCTATAGGTCAAGTCAAGTTAGGTTTCCCGATTCTATAAAAATCCAAGCGTGGTTGGATAATCTCGGGTCCTATTCTTCAAATGTTTTCTACCACTACTCAGTGCAATCTTTTGCATGGTGAAATGTGTTCTGATCTTAATCAATTCTGGGAATTAAAACAGTGGAATGTGACAAGTGGAAAGGCAGGCAGATGGTAGATTTACTTTAGCGTTACCTCTCAAGTACTCTGTTTCCAAACTAGGTAATTCTAAAATAATTGCTACTAAACGCTTTTACACTTTAGAGCCTAGTCTTCAGTTAGACGATAAGTTAAGACAGAACTACACTAAAGTTATGTTCGAATATTTGTCAATGGGTCACATGACACAATGTGAACCAACCAATATTTCAGATAAAGTAGAATTTTATCTTCCTTATCATGGAGTCATTAAAGTAAGTCTAACGACTCCACTCAGAGTTGTTTTAATGATTCCTTTTGCTTATCTTCAGGTTTTTCTCTCAATGATTTACAGATGGTAGGAAGAGTCATACAGGACGATCTCATTTCCATCCTACTACGCTTCAGACAGCATTCAGATGTCATTTCCGCAGACATAGCAAAAATGTACAGGCAAATTTTCATAGAGCCTTCTCAAAGATGTTTACAGAAAATAATTTGAAGATCTGATCCAACTCAACCCTTAAATTATTACGAATTAAATACGGTTACATATGGAATCGCTTCGGCCAGCTTCTTGGCAACTCGATGCATACATCAGCTCTCATTAGATTTTGCAGCTCAATTTCTAGATGCTTATCAGTTTATTTCTAACGACATGTACGTATATGACATCCTAAGGGGTTCCAAATCAACAGATCTTTTTCTTTACGTAAGTGGATTTCAAATGATCCTACTATTCTCCATAAGGTGCATGATTTTATATCTTTATTAGATATTCCATTTTCATTTTGCTCAAATGAAAACGCGAAAGATTTAGGCCCTCAGTGGTGCCCTTAATCGGACACACTCTCCTACAAGGTTAATTCTATACGTATTGTCAAAGATTACGAAACGTTTTATCTTATCAAGTATATCCCAAATATTAAATACCTTCGGATTAGTCAGTCCTGTAGTAATAAAACATTTTCTTGCATCAATTATGTTTACAAAAAATTGATTGGGACCAATCTGTTTCTCCACATATTTATACTCAATGGTTAACATTCTGTGATCAATTATTCCATTTAAATGAACTAAAAATTCCTAGGCACTTGAAGCTCGAGGATTTTGTTGTATTAGAAATGCACGAGTTTTGTGATGCTAGTGAAATAGAATATGGCTAACAAGGTAAAATATGAGTAAGCCTACTATTTACCAAATTTAAGGTAGCCCTCAAGCGAGTCCTAATGCCTCGTCTTGAATTATGTGCGGTCCTCATGTTGGCCCAGCTTGTTAATAAAGTAAATAAATCATTGAAACTTCAATTTCGGAACTCATATTATTGGACCGATTCTACTACAGTTCTTGGTTGAAAAAACACTCCATCTCACTTGCTCAAAACCTTTGTAGGCAATCATATCGGTGAGATTCAGTCATTGACAGCATTTCGAAATTGGAGACATATTTGTTCAAGTCAAAATTCAGCTGATTTGTTTTCACGCGGAATTAGCCCTTCTCTTTTTAAAACCTGTAACCGTTGGTGGCATGGCCCACAATTTTTCTTTCTTTCTGAAGAGTCATGGAAAGTATCTAGTATTGATCTCAAATATCTTTTCTCGAAATGAAAAATTCAGGTCAAGCTCTAATTACAGTCAATTATTTTACGTTTCCTCTCTCCTGTCTTATCAAACTTAAGAGACTCGTTGATTATTGTTTACGCTTTATCTATAATTGCTCTATACGTGATAAAACTTTAAGAAGATCTGGTCGTCTTTGTGCTCAAGAGTTAGATTAGTCTATGCATTGTTTAATCACACTAGCTCAAGGATTTTCCACTGAACTAGCTCATTTTTCAAAGGAAAAAATGATTTCTTCCAAAAATAAAATTCTTTCTCTTAACTGTTTTTTGGTCGACAAAGGTATAATTAGAGTTGGTGGAAGAATACACACTTTGAACTTTGAATGTGATAAAAAAACATCCTATATTGTTACCAGATAAACATCATCTGACAATATTACTATTTCGTTTTAAGCAACAACTATCATTTCATTCAGGTGCTCAACATATTCTAGCAGTTTTTAGAGAAAATGTCTGGCCTATTAACGGCAGAAACACTGCAAAGAAGGTAATAAGAGAATGCGTTCAATTCTTTCGTTTTAATCCTAAACATGTCTACCTGATAATGGACAACTTACCCAAAGCTTGTGTTACTCCTTTATTTCTATTTTCAGTTACGGGTGTTGATTACGCTGGACTCTTTACCTTGAAAACCAAATGTGTCGTAATCCGTTATTTTATAAAGTCTTTCTACCAAAGTAATTCACTTGAAACTAGTAACTGCTCTTACTGCCTAATCTTTATATCTACATTAAAACGTTTTATATTTAGATGTGGAAAACCAGTTCAGATTTTGTCAGACAACGGTACAAATTTTATTGGATCTTATAATGAATGAATGGATTTAGGTAACTTTCTCAACACATATCAATCCAATACATTAGATTTTTGTGCGAATATTCAAATAAATTATCAATTTATACCAGTATATTCAATTCATTTTGGAGGTATCTATGAATCAGGTGTTAAATCTACGAAAGCTCATCTGAAAAAAATTATTTCAAATTCACATCTTACTTATAAGGATTTTAACACTGTTCTTGTTCAGATACTTCTTCTTTGGGTGCCGTGTCCGTATTCAGACGTTGGCCGCCATAATGTTTACAATTTCCTGAAACCTTTCTCTGTCGGCTGCTGCGCGAAATAATTCTTCTACTGTGGAACCACAACATTACGCAGCCATGAAAGTTTCTTTCGACCAATCCATCTCTTTCCTTCCAGTTTTCCTTGTATTTTAAGGCGAAGTAGATGTTATTTAGGTCCTCTAATTATATGGCCGAACTATTCTGTTTTTCTCCTCTTCAAGGTGTTTATGAGCAGACGTTCTGAATTGATCATTTGAAGATCATCTTCATTGGAAGTGTGCGAAATCCACGATATCTTCAGGATTCGTCTATAGCACCACAATTCGAATGCTTCTAACTTGTTTAGCATAGTGGTTTTTAACGTCCATGTCTCACAACCATACAATAGGATGGACCACACATAACATTTCAGAACCTTCTTACGAATATTCATCGACAGGTTTCTGTTGCATAAAACTAGTTTCCAGGTCATAAAAGCCTTATGTGATATTTCCATCCTGGTTATTATCTCTTCATCAGAGTCACAATTTACATTTACCAGCTGCCAAGGTATTTGAAATCATTTACCCTTTCGATCTCTTCTCCATTAAGAGAAAGTTGATCTTTCCAACTGCCATCCACTTTGTCTTTGAAATGTTGATTTTAAGGCTTCTCGGATAACTTGCTTCACTGACTAGATTTAGTAATGTTTGGTGATCTTGTAAAGTTTCTGCAAGAATGGCTGTATCGTCAGCATATCTAATATTGTTGATTACTTCTCCACCTAGTCTTACTCCCTCTTGTCTGTCATCCAAAGCCTCCCTAAAGATTTCTTCAGAGTACAGATTAAAAAGAGTGGGTGACAAAACACAACCCTGCCGTACTCCACGTTTGATGGATAGTTTTTCAGTTGGACTATCTCCAATTTGGATAGAAGGTACTTGAGTGTAATATAAGTATTTCAGCAGTCTTATCTTATAGTGTTCAAGTCCTGCTGCCTATAGGCAATCGAAAAGTGTATCGTGTTGTACTCTGCCGAACGCCTTTTCGAAGACGATGAAACAAACGTAAACATTCTTTCGGAATTCACAACTTTTTTGTAATAGAACCCGCATACAGAATAGTGCCTCTCTAGCTCCTAGACCGTTTCTAAATCCAAATTGCTTATCACCCATCCTACTTTCGCATAGAAGGAATTGTATAATTCGTAAGAGTATCTTGAGTGTGTGACTCATCAAACTGAATAATCTAAAATCGCTGCATTTGGTGGGCCTTTACTTTTCTTTGGTAATGTTATAAACAGTGACTCTAACCAATCATCTGGTATTTTTCATTCGTTCTAAATTTTTTTGAAGAAAGTGGTTAATTAGGCAATGCTTTGCTCATCCAAAAGTTTAAGTAGCTCAACAGGGATTTGATCTGGTCCAGGGGCTCTCCCCTTTGCACTGTTGTTCGTGATCACAAATGTTTCCGCCCGCGCTTTTAAGTATTTGAGCATTTTTCTGTTTTCTAATTCCGGAAGTATATTTAAGTTTCTTGTAGAGGTTGAAACTGTCATGCTTTTTTTTGGAGGTCTTCTATTTCATTACATAAATTCTCAAGCCAGGATTCTTTGGCTTACTTAATTTTTCTGTTTATGCGTTTAGTGATGTCACGGTATTCGATAATATTTCTATGTTTGTGTTGCCGTCGAACTTCCGTCAGGTCTAGAATTTCTTGTGTCATCCACTCATTTTTTGCCAACATGGTAGGTGTTTTCTAAGACTCTTGTACGTTCTCTAAAATCGAGTTTTGAGTATCATACCAGCATTCGTTAATGGTTCTGTTTTCGTTTGGTATATTTGATATGCTGTGTATTTTACTATTTATTTGCCGTGATATGTGACCGCGCGTTTGAGAATTTTTCAGGGGGTCGAGATATATCTTACAAGGCTTAGTTGGCTTTGTTAATTTCTTTAATTTAATTTATATTTTGGAGCAGAGTAAATTGTGATTTGAGTTTATGTCAGCGCCGGGGTAAGTTTTTACATCTTTAATATTGTTTCGAAATCGGTGGTTTATTAGGATGTAGTCTACTTGATTCCGTACTATTCTGCCTTGGTCTATCTTAAGGGGATTTCCACGTTTAAAGACGCTTTTCTGGAAGTTGAAACCAGGTATTTGTAATGGCGAAGTCATTTTCTTGGCAGAATTCTATTTGACCTTCACCTATTTGATTTCTCTCTCACAAGCTAAACTTTCCGGTGATGCGCTGCGTTATCTTCTGTCTAATTTTAGCGTTAAAGTCACCCATAAGTATTATTGCTTCGTGTTTCTGTGTTATTTTTAGCACTTCTTCTATTTGATGGTAGAATTCTTCAATATTCTGCTCATCTGCGTCAGCAGTGGGAGCATAAACTTGGATGATATTTATATTTAGAGGTTTAGAATTCGGCTGTATTAAAATTACTCTGTCGGATATTAGGATGAAGTTAGTGACATACTTATTAATGTGGTGTTTGATAATTATTGCTTCTCCATTTCGATGCATATGATCTTGATTTCCAGAAAAATAAACGGCGTAACCATCTGCAATGAAATTCCCTTAGTTTGGCCATCTTGTTTCACTCGCCCCCATGATAATAATGTTTAGTCTGTCCATTTCAGAGAGTAGATTTGTCAACTTACTGGCTTCATATAAGGTTATTACATTCCATGTAGCTTATATGGATTCTTCATTTTCATGGTATCTCTAGTGATGTTTTGCTCGCAGGGATTTCGCTGGCTAGCGACCTGGGGAGCATTGTGGTTTGATGGTGTATTCCTTTCCCTGCCGGATCTTGAGTTGCGCAGCCCATGATCAGATACAAGGTATCCTAAACTCTCGCCCCTTGACACCCATCTTCTCTGATCCTTCCGATTTTACCCCAATATGAAATCAATTACGAAAGTTGACCTTACAGAGATAAATACTGGCAAACTTCATCAATTTCAAAGACTCCCGCACATTCACCAGCACTTTTGGCAACGATGGTCTCTGGAATATATATCAGAACTACAAGGACGACAAAAATGGAAGGTACATATGTCAAACATTAAGATTGGACATTTAGTTTTTATAAAGGATAAGGGATGGCACCCGTTAAATTGGTTGATGGGTCGTGTTCATTCTCTTCGCCCTGGTCCAGATAATGTAACCAGAGTTGTCACTCTTCGGACTACAAAAGGTTTTACCAAAAGAGCAGTTAGTACAGTATGTACGCTTATGTACGCTCATATGTTTTAAGTATACATGAAGCCAGACTGATTGGATAGAAGAATCCCAATTCTTTAATGATTTTTTTGGTTTTAAGATCGTGAGAACAGTATTAACGTGACAATCATCACAAATCTTTATGCGGCCTGACCAACTTTCATTATATAGATTCCGAAGCGCCGTCTTACCAGTTTTTGAAAGATTTGATAGCATCGAGTAATGAATATCATCACCTGGTCCTGAACTTGAATTTTTCTTCAACGAGAAGTAGATTTATTACTAACAATAATAAAACGAGAAGTAGAGTTATGTGTCAGAAAGTGGTTTGATTAGGAAGCGGATTTGTTCTGGATAGTCGTACTGACCATTCATTTCTTAATCAGGAATTACTAATTCTGCAGGCAGTGGAGTGATATTTTGGTGGAAGTCTTGTATCCACGAAGCTTCCTACAGCATTATAAGAACTTCTTATTTTTTTTTATTTTTTAGTCAATTAACTTTTGACCTTACATCTAATTGATATATGGAATGAAGACTTAAAATATACATATTTTAATTTTTTGAAAAAATCTTAGGTCCCTATGACTATGGCCAGGGCAATTTCAAATAAATTATTACTTTAAACCGATGTAAAACTCATTATAGTTGATACTTTTAATAAAGGATATTTAAAATCTGACATGATACACAAAAAACTGTCTTTAATTAATAGAAAGTAAAATAACCGATATTTTAAAAATCTATTCTTACAAATTCTGCTAACAATTTATTTTAATTGGGATCCAATCATTAAAATGATAACTAGGAAGACAATGTAAACTTAATTGAAGTCCCATTGTTCTATAAAAGATAAGATAAAATTCAATCTATGCAATTAATCTATGCAGCTTAAGACGCATAATACGGGACAATGGATATATCCCCAAGAAACAATAATCCCTTAAATTGAAATGCTAGAAACCTTCCGAGGATTTCAATAGGGAAGTTTCTCATATTCTGAAGTTGAGTCGAGCGACCTATAGGGATTTCACTCAGTGCGATCAGCCGGCTACGTTCTGAGTAGTTGTTTGAGTTCTGAGTTGCAAGATTTATCGTCTTTCGTCTCCTTGGCGGTTGGTTTGTTTGTACAGTCTTTAACATATTAACATAAACGCAATCGAAGTAGGGAAAACAAGAGATTTCGATATATAATCGGAAACGACATACGTTATCTATCACACTTGGACATTTAATTGTAAATATAGCAGTAATAGAAGGAGTAAATACATTTCAAGAACATAGAGATTGAATAGGTAAGTTTTGGAAACGCATAGTTAAATATTAAGAACATTTGATCAAATTTGGTTCAGTATTTACGCTATTATGAGCCATTTTATATATTTTTTTGTTTAATTGCAAATATTTAAAGTAGTTAATTATAGTTAAAGTGTATCAACCTAATTAAAGACTATAAGTGGAAATATTCCGTTTCCATTAAATTTAAAATCGCATCCCTAACTGGATTTTTTTTTCATGTGGTACCTCCATCGTAAATAATTATGTTTATAAATAATAAACAAAAAACAGTATTGTCTTTTCCTGGCACAGATATTTACAACAATTATTTTTTGTAATCAGATGTCACTATACCGAACGTGTTTGAGCAGACCATCGAGCAATAAGACTAAAGAGGGAATCTAATCCTTATGAAAAGGAGACCAAAAAAGTGGCCTCTGATGGCGGACATATCCGGAAATGCGAATGCGCGAAATTTAAATTTTCCGACACTTATCAACAGTAGCTATATAATATTTTTCAGAATGTGTCTTAGACGAGAAAGTTTTAATTAATTATTAATGATAAGAGTCTAAAATGCGACACAATTGTTAAAAAACTTCAATATAAATAACATTTCATGTAACATTTGGGACAAACAATAACATAACCCAACTAAATTTGATGTCAAACAAGGAGAGAGACTCTCTTTCCTTGTTTAATGTGGCCTCTAAAGATCGCACTTCCTGTCTAACAATATGTTTGCCCCCACTACCTTTACATTCCCTCTATTGTCTTTTTGCTCGATGGAGCAGACTCACAACAAAAGTTTCCTACTAAAGATCAAGCCATTATTTGCAGTGGTATAAATAACGCCCGTATTTATGATTATTTGTTTTCATTAGGGACTTTAATTAATCCAAAAAATATGTTATTGTCTTCTTGTTTATCCATTAACAGAACATGGATAACTATCTTGGTTCTAGGGGGCTGCTATTTATATTTATGACCTAGGCAACAACTGCAAGTACTGTTGGCAAGTACTGTCAACTGACATCTGACACTTGCGTTGGAAAGTTTGACGTTTTTAAGCATAATATGCGCACTCAGAACGTTTTGACGTATTGAGCAATATTTGTGTTGTTTACAGAGGCTTGAAAAAATTGTCTCTGCCAAAAAATGGAATTGCACGTGGTTTCGATTATCACTCCGTAGACTGTATACCTGGAGGTCACCACAGGATAATTAACAAAATTGCATTAGAAATCAGATCGATTTTATTCTAACCAATCCAACATTTCGAAATTCCATTGTAAACGTTAAGTTGCGAATGTTTTTCAACCAGGATATTTGTCACTATTTGTCCTTCATAATTAGCTGCGTACAACAACTCGTACTTATCATTTCTAAGTATGTGCCCCAAATATGCTGTCATTCGCCTTTTAATGGTGGTCAAAAGTTTTTTTATTCTTCCCATTCTGTGTAACACCATTTCCGTCGTAATATGATCGGTCCATGGTATCTTCAAAATTCTCCTAAAGAGCCACATCTCAAAAGCTTCCAGTTTTCTCATTAAGTCAACATTAACAGTCCTGACTTCGACACCATAAAGAAGAATAGAGTGGATATACCATTTTACCATCCGATATCGGATTTGCAGATAAAGTCTTTGGTTACTCAGAAATTTTCTAATCTTCAAAACGGCTGCGCCTGATTGCTCTAATCTTAAGCGAATTTCTGATTTCGAATTCAGATCTTCCGTAATCCAGGCTCCAGAAGTATTTCGTTTTGTCCACTTGCTCAATATCTTCATTTTTTATCTGGATTCTTATAATGAATTTACCCCTCTTACTGATAACCATGGTTTTTGTTTTCTTTATGTTTATTGTTAAATCAAATTGTTTCCCAGTTTCACAAATTGTGTTTAGTAACGTCTGCAGGTTTTTCCGATTTTCAGCGATCATGACTGTATCGTCAGCATAACGGATATAATTTATATTTTCACCATTTATCTTGATTTCTTATGTACAGTTTTCAAGTGCTTGCGTAAATAACTCTTTCGAATATATTAAATAGTAATGGTGAAAGTTCACAGCCCTGTCTCACTCCTCTACTTATCTGTTGCGCATTCGTGCTATTTCCATCTTATGTTACCACAGCCGGTTGGTTCCAATACAGATTTCTCACCATGTTAATGTTATTTTTGTCGAGTCCTTTTCTCTTTAGACATTCCATCAGAATGTTATGTTTAACTCTGTCGAAAGCTTTCTCATAGTCTATAAACGCAACGAAAAGATCTTTTTGTTGGTCTCAACATTTGTCTCGACATGGGCAAGAGTTGTAAAAACTATACAGTTCCGAAGCCGTTACGAAAGCCAAATTGTCATTACTCATCCGCTTCGCACTTTCTGAATATTTATGCATGTATAATCTTAAACAATAATATAAAACATAAAAATGTTTTTAATAAGTGTGATATTAAGGTGACCGAGGCAACTTTCCGGAAATAAACTGCATGACAGGGCCGTCAATTTTAGAAAGCGAGGTAAAGGCGGCTTTAAAACAGTCTAAGAATGGTAAGGCTACAGGTCCGGACGAAATATGAACTTATTTAATATATATAAGGAGTTAACTGAACTGTTCAACGCCATAAACGATTCAGGTAATATCCCAGAGGAATGGCTGGCAAAACTATCAGTCTTATAAGTCATGCACTTAAAATTTTTCTTAAAATCATACATGCCAGAATTTACAAGAAATGCGAAGAAAATGTCGGTGAAATGCAATTCGGATTCCGCAATTCCATTGGTACACGTGAAGCACTTTTCACCTTACAAGTCCTACTTCAGAGATGCCGCGATGTCAGTTGTGGTGTCTATATTTGTTTTATTGACTACGCCAAGGCATTTGACCGTTGTCAGCTCCAGAAGATGGTCACCGCCCTACAAAGAGTAGGATTGGATGAGAAGGACATTCGGATCATCATGAATTTATACTGGAACCAGCGTGCTCAAGTCAAGGTCGAAGACCAGCTGACCGACCAAGTGAAGACCATGCGAGGAGTAAGGCAAGGATGTGTGCTATCGCCGACTCTTTTTAATATATACTCTGAGGAGATTTTTACTGAAGCACTCACAAACCTGGAGATATGAATCCGAGTGAACGGTGAATACATCAATAATATCCGCTACGCCGATGACACTGTGTTACTAGCAACCAGCCTAAACGATCTGCAGACCTTACTAGACCGAGTGCGAACTGTGAGCGTAACATACGGACTGAATCTTAATATTAAGAAAACTAAATTCATGGTTGTCAGCCGTACAAATTTAGATCCCGGGGCACTAATGGCAGGTAGCAAAGAGATCCAGAGAGTCGACAGATTCACTTACCTCGGAACTACCCTCAACTCACAATGGGACTACGCTCAAGAGATTAGATCCAGAATTGAAATGGCACGGTCTACATTTATTAAGTTGAGATCCTTGCTGTGCTGCAGTGATCACAATTTGGGAACCAAGATTCGGATAGTGAGGTGCTACGTTCTTTTAGTGTTACTATATGGAGTTGAAGCCTGGACACTGACGCAAGCCACTGAAAAACGAATCGAAGCCTTCGAGATGTGGCTATACAGAAGGATACTAAAAATATATTATGTGGACCATGTGACCAACGTTGAGGTCCTAGAGCGCATGACAAAAGAAAAAGAAGTGCTTAATTTAATTAAACAGCGTAAGCCTGAGTACCTCGGCCACTTGAAGCGGAAGAAAGAAAAATATCGAATTCTTCAACTCGTTATGCAGGGTAAAGTATTTGTCAGAAGAGGATTGGGACGCCGTCGTATCTCGTGGTTGAAAAATCTCCGACAATGGTTAGGTATGACCTCAGCGGAGCTGTTTCGCAGAGCAGTCAACAAAACCATGATAGCCTTGATGATCGCCAACATCCGGACCGGATAAGGCACTGAAGTAGAAGAAGTGATATTAAGCTGATTAATCTATAGTCATTATAGTGTTTGGGGTTCTTGGTTTTTGGTAGCGAAACAAAGGTCGATAGCAGCCATTGTGTAGATATCTCTGTCTATATGTTTAATCAGCTCGATATAAACTTCATCTGGCACAGGGGCTCTGCCAGATTTTGAGTTGTTTATAGCATGTGGGACTTCAGATTTTAATATTATTGGAGATTTGTTGATGTATATGTATATGTAATAAAATGCATGTTAAAATATAAATGTATTTGAGCACTTTCGTTAACAATAAATAAGATGGAAACAACTAAAATTTATTTCAAATGCAAAAAGTATCAATGTAAGAAAACATTAGAGGAATATTATTTCTTTAATTAATCATTAAGGCTATTTAGTATGATTAATCATTAAGGTGAGTGAGTTTTAAATTTTGTTCAATATATTGCAATATATGTTGCTTAATTGCCCCGTGTCTGTTTTATAATTTAAAGTTTGTTTATTTTTGTTGATGTGGTACATCTCTAAAAATAACCTACTTTTGTAATTTTCAGTCTGTGCCAAAATACGAGCATTTTTGTAGTCTAACATGACCGGTGTTTTTATAATGCTCGACTACTGCACAAGTATTTTTTCCTAAGCGGCAATCACTTTTATGCTGTATGATACGTTGTTTTAGCCACTGCGATGTATGGCCAATGTAGCTTTTTTCACATCCTAGACACGGTATTTCATATACCACATTACTCTTATATAAGGTTGGTACTGGGCCTTTAATTTTAGAAAAAAGTTGTTTGCTATTTATGGTATTGTATTTAGCTATATTAATATTGGAAACATCTTTAAATATGGATATGACTGAATGAGTTAGACCGTTGATAAAGGGGAGTTTTTTATATTTGATTGACTCATTGTTGGAATCAAGGACAGGACCATCATAGAAATTACTACTGTAAATGAGTAAATATATATATATATATATATATATATATATATATATATATATATATATATATAAATATATATTATATATATATATATATATATATATATAAATATATATATATATATATATATATATTATATATATATATATATTTATATATATATATATATATATATATATATATTATATATATATATAAATATATATATATATATATATATATATATATATAAATATATATATATATATATATATATATATATATATATATATATATTATATATATATGTGTATATATACTTGTAAATTATATCCAAAACTGCCTTCGTAATAAAAAAGAATTCCAAAAAAAGCTAACAGCATGTCTATTAATATTAAAAGGACATAAATTTTGCTGCAATATCCATATATTTATTGTATAAAGCGGAAATTATGAAGCTTTGTAAATCGAATTGATGCGATAGGAAACCCCATTTTGTGACGTCCAATATCGAGATAAATATCTAGAAAAATTATGCAAACTTTATGGAAATTAGGTGATATGTTATGTATACATTATTACAAAATGCAACAGTAAAAAATGGCTTATATTTATGTGCTTCAAATATAATTTTGTTAATTTCATGTTTTGCTAATATATTTATAAAAAATTGAAAGAAATAAACTAACGTACATACATAACATCAGCTCGCATAGAAATTATGAGTTTTTATTATTATTTGTTAGATATATTATATTATAAATATAAAGAAATTCACATATACATATACTAAACAAGTCAAAAATCGAAATAAGAAATACATAATAACTATATACCACTAGTTATGTTAAAAAAAAGTTAATACACAGAGGACCAGAAATAGGCAGAGACTATTATAATATTATGGTAGTAACTGAGATACGGGAGAATACTTAAAAAGAAAAAACGTGGTACAGAAAAGGAAAAATCAATTAAAATAGAGACGATAAAACATATATAATTTTGAAAAAAAAATAAACGAAAAAACAAAAAGAACCACAAAAGAGAGATAAGATTATAATGATATAATTAGCCTATGGACCAACTAGAAAGAATTTCCTACCAGATCAAACTGAAGAAATATGTATAACAACTCAAAAATACTCAAAAAATCCTTAAAGAAACAGACAGCGTGATGTTTCGAAGAAATAAAAATATAAGTAAAAGTGAAAAAAAATGAAAGCAACATCGGAAAGATAAAATAAACAAGAAATACAAAACTATAAAAATGGAAGAAATAAAATATATACCTAAATATTAGCAATATAAAAATATTAGAGAGATGGTAGGGCAAAATTCGGAGATTTAATGAAAGATGACAAAAGTATTTAGAAGCTATTCTACAAAAACCTGAAGACATTAAGAATACAGAAAAAACAAGAAATATATAATAATAAGAATAAAAATAGAAGACTCAAAACAAATACTAAAAAGATGGAAAGAACACTTAAGAATTATTAACGAATAAAAACCAAGATGCCATTAAAAAAGAACAGAATAATATACTAAAAGATAACACAGAAATATTAATAAGTAAACGAGACAGAACAAGAAGAAGCAATAAAAACGTTGAAGTGTGCAAAAGCACATGGAGTAGATAGAATAACAGCAGAAATGATAGGATAACAAGGGCAAAAAAAGGAAAAGAAATACTATTAACAATACCGAATAAAATAGGGAAAATGAAAGATTGGAAAGTCGCAATAATAGTATCCATATATAAAAAAAGAAAGATGAGAATGGAATAACTACCAAGGATTAACGTTGATTTGTACATAAATGAAACTCTTAGAAAAAATAATAAACAAACAATTCAAAACAATGATAGAACACACAGTAGATGAAACACAAAGTGGATTGAGAAGTAGCAGAAACATACAGGATCATATTTACTCTAAAACAGATCAGAACAAAAAAAAAGTAGCGGAACAAAAAGAATGTCTTGATCTAGAAAAAGCCTTCGATAAGGTACCGAGACGAAAACTATAGAAAATACAATGAAGAAAAGGAATAGACAGCAAAATATTAAAAATGAAACAAAAAATATACAATGAAAATAACAATGGCGTAATTAGCATTAAGATACGACATCTAATACGTTTACAATAAATGAAGGTTTTTGACAGGGAGGAACACTTAGCCCAAGGCTATTTATAATATTTATGGACGAAATTATTCAAAAATGCACACGAAGTGAAAAGTTTAATGTAGAGTGTAGAAAGCTTCAAAGAGTAGAAATGCCAAAAGGGGCATTTGCTGATGACTTGCTGGTAATAATTTGAAAATATGGAAAGAACCAACTTAATATTAAAATATAGAAAAAACAGGATCTGTAGAAACAGAAATCAACAGTTAAAAAATCACTACAAAGGTATTAGACAATGAATAGAAAAGTTATTAACAGAAAAGAAGTTTTCAGGAATACAAAAATGAAAGTTTTTAAGGAAGTTTATATGCCTATTCTGTTTTATGGCATCGAATCGTGGTATTAACGAAACGGCAGTTGAGCAAGATATAGGCTCTAGAGATAGTTTTTTAGAATAATTAAAGACGCTACCAAAATGGACAGCGTAAGGAAAACACGTATAAGGAATAACAACATTAGCATTAGAGTTTACAGAACAGAGACCAGAGCTGGTAGGGCTGCTTACATCGGATAAAAGAAAACCATATCAGAAAGAGGAGAGTGTGGAAAGCAAAGATATTGAAAAAAGAGAAAGACATAAATAGATGTAAAATAGATAAAAATAGAGTATAGATAGAAAAAGATTGACATCGATAGACACAAGAACATTGACACAAAACTGAAAATAATGAAAAATGGGAATAAGTAAATTACACCTTACTCCATCATATGGTAGAAAGGTTTTTAAATATATATCTTATTAATTATAATCTGGACATTGCGGCTGGCGCGCGGAGTATTTGACCTCATATGTTTTTATTAAATCCGCTGGTTTAAATTTATTGTACTAACTTCGGAAATGATTTAAGTAAATGTTAATAAACTATTTTAAAATGATAAACTACAACGCCACAGCGAGAGCATTGATTCTGAGTAAAATGTTCTAAAATTTTAAAATATGTATTAACGGGAATACATTTGGAAAAAAATTATTCAAAAACGAAATTAAAATATAACAGTTTTATCAAAAGTTGAAAATAAAGTTTAAAAAAATAAAAGTTTTAGTCTAGGCAAAGAAAAATAAATAATAAAATAAAAGTTTTAATGTTTTCTAATATAGTATTGGATATTGGATCCAAGGTTGCTGATTTAAACTTAAGTTTAGAAGAAGACTTTTAAGTATTTAGGGTTAATGATAAGCTGAAATGGTACTTGTATTAAAGATAAAGAAATGAAAATAGTACGGGAAAATAAGCCACAAAAGCACTTCATGGAGTGATATGGAACAACACTCTAACCATAAAAAAACAAAAAAAAGATCTTTCAGATCATAGTGATGCTCGGAATTTACCCTATATGGTGCTGAAGTATGGCCAATGGCAACATCAATTCGAAATAAAATAAGAACAGTTGAACTGGACTTTATGAGAAGATGTCTACAAATTACCAGAGCGGATAGAATAAGAACAGAATGGAACTAGAATACTCAATTACAAAACAGTTAGAAAAGAGCCATAAAAGGCATTTATGGCGAATATCAAAGGTACACACATAAATGCACTGTTGAAGTTTTTGTTTTAATTTGAAGATTTTAGATTGTGTAACTAAATTTAAACATACAGCTCCCATCATACAATTTCAGGTTATTTTGTGTATGTTGCCTGAATTCATGTTTAAACCATTTGGTCCCAGCGGTTCGTTTACGAACCATGTATTATTATTATTTTTTGTTCTGTATTGTATAACTGTTCTAAAGCAAACAATGTACAAAATAAAAAAATATTATTCAAATTATTAATGGTTATTTGGTACCAAAAATTTGTAAAAAAAACACTCTTGGTAGTGTTGTACCTTTTGGCTTTTTAGAATTGTTATATACCATATAATATTTAATTTTATTATTTTAAGTTATCGCAAAAGTTGTCTAATTTGTGAAAAAAATAAAGGGAAATATGTTGTAAAATTTGTACGTGACAAAAAACACTTTGAAACTTGAGCGGTTTGTTTACGAACCACGGGGATGATTCATGTTTATTGCTCATAGCCGATATGATTCTGCAAACGAAGTATATTGCTCTTTATTTCTATATAATAATAGTACCTACGAGAAGTTGCTTGCATTTTTTTATTATTTCGCCAGCTTTTAAAGAGGTATATAGGTATATTATATTTTACTTGGTCATTTACATATTGTTAAAATACCGAAAAAAATTTTAACTTCAAAGGAACTTGAAGAGGCATTATACTACGTTCCACGTTTAGAAAATAACATTGCGAAGATAGGGCCATGTATTTCTTATGGACGATAGCAACGCGGCGTTGCCACGACACACACAAGCACAATTTAGGGTTGTATAATTTGTATTTTCGTTTCCACAAACATGAATTAAATTAACGTTTTTTAACGTAATTGACCAAAAGTGCCCATTCGAAACAAGAGATGAAAAGTAGGGAAAATGATTTTAATTAGATAAATAGTATTTACAAAAGATAATTTTATTTTATCTTATTTTAATTATAGTAACGACAGTTTATTTGTTTTTTGGTGAGAATACGATATGCCATGAATCATAGAAATCAGTAGGAAATATGGACCGCTTGGAATGCGTATATCTAATTACTAATTGCAACTTAAAATAATACGATGTGCGTATGTCAGCTATTTTATGTCGTTCTCTGACTACATAATGATAATAAGGCTTTTATTTAGTAGTTATTCTGACTTTACAGTTAAATATTAATTGAAAATGAAAATTCAAAAATTAAGCAATGGGAATATCTTGGACATCCGTGCAAAAAAGAGTGTCTGAGAGTTTTGGCAACACTGATCTCCATAAGCGTAATGTTATTTTCTTAACGTGAAACAAAGAATAGAAGAAGTTGTTACCAATTTGGAAATAGAACGAAAAGGAGGTATGTAAACAATACTTTTCTTTTCATATGGCAATAGGTAGTTATGTCGTTTTTTTATACATTTGCAGCATATGCCGATGCTGTTTATATTCCACACACGGTAGACGAATTGACAGACGAGGAACATATATTGACGATGAAGAAATTTTACCGGACGCCCACTTACCAACTCCAGACATCGCCGGAACATTTGAAATTCATTTGAATGATGCTAGAGTTATGGAAGATGACCATTATTCGTCTGATGAAGCAACAGCACCATCAAAAAAATGTAAACTAAATCGTGTACATCCTACAAAATCATCTGATCCAAAATGGAAAAAAGGCTAGGTAACTTATACACATGTCATACTCCTGTATCCAGCGAGATTTTAGATAGAGAACAAATTCAAAAAAAAATATTCGAAACGACGCCACTCGAAATATTTTTTATGTTTTTTGATAATGAAGTTTTAGATTTAATTCTCAATTTTTCTGTAGAATATGCGCGAGCTAATAATCGTCAAGATTTTCATTTTGATAGAACAAATCTTTTAAATTTTCTAGGTGTTTTAATTTTGACTGGATGTCACACTTTACCACAAATGCCTTTGTACTAGTCAAATGACGAAGACAAAGGTATTGATATTGTAAAAAAATGTATGAGTCGAAATAGATTCCAGCAAATAAAAAGAAATATTCATTTATCAGACAATAGTAATTTAGACAAAATAGACAAATTTAGTAAAGTGCGTCCATTTTTAGATGTTATGAATATAAAAAATTTACAGTTTGGAATATTTTCTGAAAGTCTCTCTATTGATGAACAAATGATACCATATTTCGGTTAACATTCATGTAAAATGTTTATAAAGGGTAAACCAGTACGATTCGGTTTCAAAATATGGTGTCTTTGTTCTTCAGATGAGTACTTATATTATTTATTGCCATATGCGGGTGCAGAAAAGAAAAAAAAAATACAAGCGTTGGGTTAGGTGGTAGAGTAGTAACTGATTTGCTATCAGTAGCCAAAAATCCTATAAATCATCAAATTTTTTTTGATAATTTTTTATCTTCATTTGATTTGTTCATTTGCTTGAAAAGTAAAGGATTTTTTGCTACTGGCACCTTGCGTGATAACAGGAAAAAAAATTATAGTTTGTAGTGGCCTATTTTTTCTAATGTTATTGACAGTGCTATAGTAAACGCATGGAAAATATATAACATTGTTCATAAAAACAATAAAATGTCCCAACTGAATTTCAAATCTTATTTAGCTTTGCGGCTTTTGAAAAGCACCTACGTAGCTGTCCACCACCCAATAAATTCTATAGACGAAGTTCGGTTTGATCGTGCAGACCATACTTTAGTTTCTAACGAGTCTAAAAGTCGTAGACGATGTAAAGTATGTCATAAACATACTCTTTAGATGTGCCGAAAATGTAATGTACATTTGCATGTAAACTGTTTTGAACTATACCATAAAAAATAAATTTATTTTTGTATTTTACGTTCACTTTTCCTCCCAGTGGTGCATTTACGAACCAGTCCATAATGAGTTTTCTAGGAAAAGAAGAGTAGTTTATTTTGTAAATATAGTTGTAACTGTTTGTATAAATAAGAAGTAAATCATTTTGTATTGTTTTTGTAAGCAAAATAAATATATTTCAATTACTAACACTTTTGTTTTGTTCATCGATCTTCCCAGCGGTTCGTTTACGAACCACCTTTTTTAAAAAAAAAACTACTACTTTTCTACGTTTGACCAGAAATATCAGTAAAAAAAATTGTGTGAATTATTTTGGTTTTTAATACCTTGGAATCATATGGGTTAACTGTCAATATTTTAAAATATTTAACATTAAAAATAAGTTATTTTCGTGACTAGTTCATGAAATTACATAATTTCTTCTCCGAGGTCGCTTTAATACAGTTTTCGGGGTGACTTTGATATTTTATTTCTTTTTATAGTTTTTTTAATGAAACTTTAAATCGTTAATTAATTTCAGGTTTATATCATTATCTATATAAAAAGACAAAAATCCGTGAGTTTATAAACGAAAATTGGGATCAAGAAGCTACAGTAACTTGCTCTACAAGAAGTGCTCAAGAAGCTACAGAAGCTCTGAGGAAACTCTTGAACATACTCTGCTTCAAATAGTAAACGGAAACTTGTCTGATGTCTGTTAAACTTGCTTCAGAAAGAATCAAAATTCCGTATGGTACTTTATATAATAAATACAAATGGAAGCATGGGAAGAAACCAGGGGGCCTAACTGCGTTGTCGGTTCTGGAGGAAAAATCAATCGTGTCAAATGTGGCGATTGGGGATTTCCATTAACGACGTTAGATGTACAACTTTTCACTAAAAGTTATTAAGAAAAAACTGAAAGAACTAATTCTAAATTTAAAAATGGGGTAAGTCCTGGTAACGACTGGGTAACCCATTTTTTAGAGAGGAATAGTCAGCAAATACCTGAACGACTTGCGTCTTACATTACTAGAGCTCGGCAGGTGTCACAAAAGAAACGATATAATCATATTTCAATAATTTAAGAACAACTCTCTCAAATTGCCCTCCATCTCACGTTTTCAATTACGATGAAACCAACGTTACTGATGATCAGGGGAAAAGAAGATTGCTGTATAGAAGAGGGGCCAAATATCCAGAGCAAATCACTAATCATAGTAAAGCGCCACATCAATAATGATGTGCAATGCTACTAATGGCACACTACTCCCTCCTTATATAATATATCGCAGCGAACATATGTGGGATTCGTGGTCATTAGGAGGTCCACAGGGCTCTCCTTGTTGTAGTAGTGGATGTTGCGCAAGGGGAGCTAGATATAACCAAACAAAAAATGGGTGGATGTAGGTAACTTGTTTTACAGACTGGTTTGAGACCATATTATTACCACACGCAAGACAGCTGGAAGGTAAAAAAGTTATGATCGGTGACAACTTGGCACTTGATACTTTTCAGATCATGTATTATAACTGTGTGAACTGCCCAATATTGAATTTGCGTGCCTTCCCAATAATTTAACACACATATGCCAGCCTTTGGATGTATTCTTTTTTAAACCCACGAAAGTTTCCTTGCGAAAGATTTTGACGAAATTTAAATTACAACACCCAAAGATTACTGGTGTACCTAAAGATCAATTTTTGTCGTTATTAAAAAAATGCTTGGAATTAATGGATCAGACAATATCAAAAACTGAGCAAAAGCGTAGACTGTGAAGAAAGTGCAATTAAGACTGTTTTGAAGAATGGGTTCGGGGCTTGTGGCATGGTTCCTTTCTATCCAAATAAAGTCTTGATTAAATTGAACAAAATGATGTTGATTATGTAGAATCTCTGATTAACGACGGCCTTACAGACTATTTGATGAAGAAGAAGTCCGAGATGGAAGTTACTAAACGTCGAAGTAAAAAAAAACTTAATATCCAACCCGGTAAAAGTGTAAGTCGACATTTAACGGTGGTAATGATGACAGCTCCTCCAAAAGCGAATTAAACAGTTATACTAGTGAAAGCGAAAATAAAATTTAAAAATGAAAATTCTGTGGAAAACCAATCATATGAAGATGAGATGAATACAAAACTATTTCTTGCTAAATTGAATGTTGGAACTTATGTGCTTGTAAAAATTATGTCAGGTAAACGAAAATGTATTAATTTTATTACGTTTATGCCGGAAGGATACATGAGAAATTAGCTTTGGACGAATACGAACTCATTGGACTTAAATCACTGGATGAAACCCATAAAAGTTGTGGAGACCGACGTTTTTAATGCTCCTTTCGCTGATATCTTAGCAATTCTGAAGACTTCTTTGGTTGAAACTAATGAAATAGCAACGAAATGCATATTTCCTGGCAGAGTTGTTGTTAAAGAAAAATAACTTATTTTATTTGCCTTTCATAATATATTCTTTTGACTTTTTTTACTATTTTATATTGTTTTACTAATTTGCTAAAATGTTTTTTACCTCAATAAAGTATTAGCTTCTTCTAGAATCATTTACTATATACTATTGTTATATACTAATTATTGTGTCTGTAGCAGCTATTAAAGTCACCCCCAAATTAAAATTGAAATATCTAAACATTGGCTTGATCGATTAAAAAATGGGTTGACATTGATATTACTACAGATTTTATGCATCGGCTAAGCTATTCCAAAATGGGGTAATAAAGTGACCCCACATCAATGGGTGACTGCCTCCCAGTGGTGACTTTTCCACATTTTTGGGATGACCCATTCACAAATTACGCTAAAAAAATAAGAAAAAGTTCTACGGTAACAATAAACTGAGGTGTCATTTTATTGTTCAACAATTGGCACCTAATGATCTATTATAATGATCCTAATATTTGTGTTTTTGTTCTTTTCTTTTCTTATTTCTGCTTTACTGATTTCTGGCTGAAGCTTGGAGTTTATTTTCTTTATTGAAGATTTCAATAAGCTATTTAGTTCTTTATGTGATTTTTCTGTACCATTGTAAAGTCCTTGATAATATTCTTGTGTATCAATAAGGATCTTATTCCTGCTGATGGTCATTTCTTCATTATTGTTTTTTATCCTCCTCAGTCCATACGTGCAGCCTGCTGGACAATGTTTACTAATTTTTTACACGGTGACTAATCGGGTTAAGCATCGCCGCGTCCTATAGTGCAGCTTATTGGACTTACAGTGGAACCTCGATTATCCGTCTCTCTATTAATCGTCACCTCTGTTAACCGTCAGGGTCCATACATAAGTTATATTGACAACATAAGTAAAAATTTAGTCATCAATTCATTTTGTTTACATAAAAATTTCCACTAAAGACGGTTCTCATTTTGGACAATGCACCTGCCCATCCTAAAGCCGGTATGCTGCGGAGTGATGATAAAAATATCACGTACTCTTTTTTGCCTGCAAATACATCACTAATACAACCAATGGATCATTCAGTCATTAACACATTCAAAACTGTGACAATGCTGTGGATGCTTGGGCTGATGTTTTCGGAAGTAACTTAAGATGAAAATGCTCCCCTTAAATGAAGTTATGGCTGAATCAACTGTTTTGTTTTCACTGCCTAAAGATGACATAAACGAATGGTTAATTTGTGATGAAGACGCAAACGGCTATCGATTGCTGAGAGACCATGAAATCGTTGAAATGGCAACAGAGGTGGACGAAACTGATTCAGAAGCCAACTTTGATGGTGGCGATGTTGATGATGCTATTACAACTTACAAAGATTTGTGTAAAGAAGCTAGAGGAGCTGCATCGCACATACAACAATTCATCAAGTGATATTCTTGACAATAAGAAGCAAGTAAGGTAGATTTAATGATTCTACGTCGATTAAGAAATTCAGCCGTTGCAAACTGTGAAGTAACAATAAAACAAACAAAGATTTCGGAATAATTTAAATTAAATTGATTCGACTGTACTAACATAAATCCCTCTTATATTGTCAAATAAAACATACAAATAAAATTTGAGAGTTATACTACGATTTTTTTTTAATGTTCTGTTAACCGTCTTTTCGATTATCCATCATACCCTTGGTCCGGTGCCCTGACGGATAATCGAGGTTCCACTGTATTTGGACCTATTTATCAGTAAAATTTACTCGTTTGCAAAATTTGACTACAACGCCTACTTCATTAGTTTGTTGTTACATGTGGTGAAACTTGTGAGGTTATGATGGCGTCTCCACAAAAATGCAGTAAGTTGTAGTGTTTTTCTGTATTTTAAATTATTGATTGTTTGTCATTTATGTTATTTGATATTTGGACGTTTTTGTGGTAAATATATATTTGAAAATAATTACAACTGGTCAGGTCAGGACTCCTCTGAAATTTTTGTCCAGCATTTTGGACATTGGGACTTAGTTAGCAAAATATTTTACCATACTCACGTTGTTTACGTTTGGTTACAGAGAGAAAAAGGATATTGACAGAACGTGAATTGGAGGATATTTTGGCAGATAGCGATTTTTTCCTCAGTGACGATAGCGATAATGATTGCAGTGAGAAAGAGAATGTTTCTGTAAACCTTTCAGATGTTTTTCATGAAAACGAAAATAATGCCCGAAATGATTTAGAAAATGATTCAGATTCGGAGTGGGATTCAGACGATGATACTCCTTTACTGCAGCGTTGGGAGAAACTCCAGGAAACGGAACAATTAGATGATGTTAAGAATACCTGGAGTGAAAAAATTTTTGAAACTCAAGATTTCGACGTCGCTGATCCATGGATAGCTAATGAAGATCATGAATTCTGGACACCATTGGATTATTTTTCTGAGCATTTTTGGGAAAACTTGTCTTCAGCAAGTAACATACGAGCTATACAAGCAAACGAAAAGAAAAGCCTAAAGTCAACTCCAGAGGAATTCAAGAAACTAGCAGGTATTCATATTTTGATGGGAATTTTTGGACTACCGCGTTTACGCCTCTATTTCATGAAAGGAATTGAAATTCCTATTATTACTCCTCAGCTTCCCCGAGATAGAATCTACAAGTTACCAAATTTCTTACATGTTGTAGACAACTGTGCAGTTTCAGAGGAGACCAAAAAGGCAAATAAACTTTGGAAAGTGCAGCCTATTCTTGATGTTGTACGAAGTAAATGTATCACTCTTCAAAGATCTCTCGAGTTGTCAATTGACGAACAAATGATTCCGTTCACTGGAACCACTAGTCTACGACAGTATGTCAAGAACAAACCTAATCCTGTAGGTTTAAAGAATTTTGTGCTTGCTTCAAAAACAGGGCTAGTCTTGGATTTCTTTATTTATCAAGGTGCAAACACTTGGCCTGATGCTGCTCCTGACAAATTCTTGGGCATTGGAGGCTCTGTAGTGAAAAAATTGTCGATGCACTTGTGTCCAGGAATAACAATTTACTTTGATAGATATTTCACTTCCATTAATTTACTCGATTATTTATTAGAAAAGGGAATATGTGGTATTGGTACAATTATGAATAATCGAATTCCACGAGTACTTAGAAGCAAAATAAAAAAAGATTCTGCTTTACTAAAAGAAGGCCGAGGGTCGCATGAAGAATGGGTACGCGGTGATAAGAAACTCTCTATTTTGAAATGGATGGACAATAGATCTGTGACAATGGCTTCTACATCTGCAGGTTCTTTGCCTTTGACTGACGTACGAAGATGGGATAAAAAAAATTCAAAGTATATTCTGGTGCCTTGTCCAAACACAATTGTTAAATACAACCAGTCAATGGGAGGCGTGGATTTGTGTGACAGATTTATCTCATATTACAGAATCTGTATGCGCACTAAAAAATGGCCTGTACGTGTGTTTTGGCACTTTATTGATCTTGCATTGACCAATTCATGGATAGAGTATCGTCAGGATAGGGTAGCGTTTGGCGATAAGAGATCCAAGGTAATGGATTTACTGGAATTTAAGCTGTATGTTGGAAGGTCACTAGCTTTAGGTGGTAAGCCTACAAATGGGAGAGAAGCTAGTACGTCTATTTCAAGAAAACCACAGACATCTAAAGATGAAGTGCCCATAATTCCAGTAAAACGATCTAAAGTTGTCCACTTACCGCCTATGAATGTAAGAAAAACTAGTAATGACCATTTGCCAATATGCTCTGTCGACAATAAAAATTCTTACATGCGTTGCCGAAACCCTGGGTGCACTAAGAAGACTAGATTCTTTTGTGTAAAATGCAAAATGTACTTGTGTATTTCTCCTGAACGAGAATGTTTTTTTCAGTTTCATACTTAAATTATATGTAAGTTAAGTCCTGATGTCCATTATGCTGGACCTGTCATAATTATGTCTGTCAAATAAATTTTTTTTAGTTTTTATAGATTTTCGTTTATTTTTTTCACAAATCAAGAGGGAAAATAGAAAATATTGCTAAAATAATAAAAACTCTTTTCTTGGGACTGAGGAGGTTATATGATTGATTTTGAATAGAATTTTTTTTAATGTTTTAGTATCAAATCAAAACTTACTAATACTTGTTTATATCTATAAAGATTAAAGCGTAACACAAAATTTTAATAAATTTTATTATTTTTATTATATATTACAAATTTAACTAATTTTAAACATACTTCTAAAATAATCTAAATCTGTACAAAAATTCTCAACTGTTTCTCTTTCACACATAAAACTATTAAATAACCCATCTTTATTCTCCAAAACCTCCAGTATTTTCGGAACAGTAAACTCATTTCTCTGAAATTCTTTTTCTAAATAATCCTTGAAACTATCTCTAAAATACATCTCAACAAAATTCCAAACTCCCACGCTGTACCAAAACATGAAGATAATAAAAATAAAAGATCTCAGAAATATAGAAAACATCTTTTATAGGGTGAAATAAATGGAAAGAGGTTTCAGTTTAATTTATTTTGTGTTTATAAAAATCTTGTTTAAAAATTGTTTTCTTAGAAGTTGATCGTGCAGTTTGAATAGCAATGGATTGATTCTTTAATATTTATAAAGAAATATTAAGTTTTATTTATGTATTCTACATACATATAATAGATAGAATCAAGTGTTTCTTTAATATCTGGCCAAGCTATAACAAAAAATACTAGCAGAGTGTTTCCCAAAATAAACAATTTTAGGTTTTCTATGCCCTCTTCAGATCTTAGCCACTTTGAGAAGCTTTGTTCGTCTTCTGAGTCGGCAGGATCGCTTTGAGGCTTATCCTCGAGGTTTTTGTTAGATGTGTTCCTGAGTTGTTTCTGCTTTCCTTTCATGGTTAAACAAACCGCATCATATCTGAAAAATCAAAGATACAATGTATTATAGATGGAACAGGTGACAATGTTATAGGTCAGTCACAGATAACGTATTGATTTTGATATAGTAAAAATAATAAAAGTATTTTTATACTACCATAATTTTATAGAAGAACTATAATTCATAGTACGGAGGTTTATCATAATTTGTGAATACAGATTTTGTAATAATAACGACCAAAGTCATAACACTTCACGAGTACATAAAATGTAGCTTACCAATAAGTCGTTGGTCGTTGCTCGTAATATTCTCCAAGAGCCGTCTTTATTGTTTAAATAAAATATGTGAATATCTACTGTATTTCTTAAATCTTAAAAAAATATATATCATTTTTATGTAGAATAACAGCAAACTAGCTGTTTCAAACAATCTTACAAAAAGTGAAAATGTTACAGCTCATTTAAGTTTTTATATAATAATTTTATTATATTACATAACTATTAATTACTCTCTGATGGACGGGTCAACTGATTTTTCCTAATTGGACGAGTTTAATTTAAATCTTAACGGGGAGAAATTAGTGAAATAAAAGACTGTTGTATTTCTAAACGTTTTATTTATGAAAAGTTATAAAAAATGCTATAAAAATATTTTTCTACTCTCTTACTAGTAAATTCTATATTACCTACTATTTGGATGCTAAGTAAATGCATTATAACAGATACTGACACGTAATGACTAGCACGTAATAAAAAAAATTACGCTTCAGTTTTATAAAAATGTGTAATATCACATAAGCCTCGTAAGTCAGTTGGTCGAGTTACCATGGAAACGAATAAACACGTTATTTTGACAGACTAAATAGTATATTACATAACGAGAGTTGTAAGAAGCTTATTACATGCGAGTAAAAAAGTTGCGCGCGAGCCGCGTAGCGGCGAGCGCAGTAATTTTACAAGCATGTAATAAGCCTACAACTCAAGTTGTGTACTATACTTTTTCTACCATTATTTTCGTTTATAAAAATAAAAATTAAATTACCACTATATTTACACTGACAGATTAATAATTTTTAATCTGTCAAAATAACGTCTGTTAATTCGTTTCCATGGTAACTCGACCAACTGACTTACAAGGCTTATGTGATATTACACATTTTTCTAAAACTGAAGCGTAATTTTTTTTATTACGTGCTAGTCATTACGTGTCAGTATCTGTTATGATGCATTTACTTAGCATCTAAATAAGTAGGTAATATACTATTTACTAGTAAGAGAGTAGAAAAAATTATTAATCTGTCAGTGTAAATATAGTGGTAATTTAATTTTTATTTTTATAAACGAAAATAATGGTAGAAAAAGTATAGTACACAACTTGAGTTGTAAGCTTATTACATGCTTGTAAAATTACTGCGCTCGCCGCTACGCGGCTCACGCGCAACTTTTTTACTCGCATGTAATACGCTTCTTACAACTCTCGTTATGTAATATACTATTATTAGACATCAATAATTTTCCCGTTACATTCGCAGCATAGAGTCGATCCGCAGTATCGTTACAAGTACTACATTATGCACGACTTATTTTTTATATTACTTTTTTTCCTACTCATAGAAAATAAAACGATTCACTTAATCTACCTGTCCATACACACCAATAATAATCACCAGAGGTAGACTGTAGAAACTTTTTCAAATGATATCAGTATGCACTTCGGGTTAGACAAATGTCGTATACTAAATATAGTAAAGGGAAAGTTTCAGCACGGAGGATTCGATATGCAAAATAGCCAAAACATCGGGGTTATGGGCGAACATGTATAAATATCTAGGAGTAAAGCAAGCGTGGAAAATTGACCATAAACAAATAAAAGTCAAATTAACATCAGAGTTCATACGAAGGGTAAAACATACTTAATAGTAAAAATTCGTTTAACGCATTAAACACCTACGCATTTTCCGCGCTTAGCTACTCATTTGGGATAATTAAGTGGACTAAAACGGATATAGAAGCTCTTCAGCGAAAAGTACGAACACACCTCACAAATTCACAAAAACACCACCCTCGAAGTGCAGTAGAAAGACCGACATTACCGCGGTATTTATAAGGACGAGGACTTATGGATATAAGTGAACAGTTAGAAAAACAGATTACTAATTTAAGAATTTATTTTCAGGTGCAGACGGAGACATCTACTCTTCATCGCGCCATTTGTGCAGTAGATGACATAACACCAATCAAACTGAGGAAACAAGAAAAGTTAGTCAAGACTATGTCGACAATATAGCGTCGAACTATTGCTGACATCAGGAAAGATGTTCCCTGAAACAGAAGGTTCATTACTTGCCATTCAGGACATATATAATATATATATATATATATATATATATATATATATATATATATATATATATATATAATTCTTTGGAGGGTAACTTTCGGGAAAGCGTCAAAACAAGGATCAGCTAGAGATGGTATAAGCCAGCTTGGTGTAGAACTTTATTCTATATGTGAAATTTTCGGTGATATGTTGTCACCTTCATCAGCACCTAAATGGAAAACCTATTATAGTACAGTGGTGGAAATCAACATTTAAAAACCTACATTGAAAATGTTCAGTTGGTCCTAGTTGTAAAAAACACTGTCACAAACATGTTAAAAATATTAAAAAATACATTTAAAATTTTGAATAAAAACATTACAAACAACAGGGTAGTTTTTCAAATACAAACACAACAAAAAATCTAAAAATTTACAACCTACAAAAACCACAAATAGAAAAGAAGAATTAATCTTCTTTTTTGATGACATATTTCTGTCAACATCCGGGTGACATATGTAACGAGGTTATAATTTTCACTTTTGCACATCACAACCACATGGATACGAAAAGAAAGCCCTAGGCAACATAATAAGCAAGGAAATAAAGTCCCCTCTAAAGCACAGGTAGGTAATCTATGCATGTCATGATAAGTTCCCCACATTTTCCAGTTTGTTACTTCTTGTCAAGTCCTGTTGAAGTAGAAAGGAATAAATACAACTTAAGTTTTCAACATCTTTCTTACAGTTCATAGGAGAGCTGCAGTTATGGATGTAGCACATTTCTATGAAGTTTCTCTTAAATTGGTTGTCAACCCTCTTTAGTACTTGCACATTTTCATAGTTCAGTTCACCCGGATGTTGACAGAAATATGTCATCAAAAAAGAAGATTAATTCTTCTTTTCTATTTGTGGTTTTTGTAGGTTGTAAATTTTTAGATTTTTTGTTGTGTTTGTATTTGAAAAACTACCCTGTTGTTTGTAATGTTTTTATTCAAAATTTTAAATGTATTTTTTAATATTTTTAACATGTTTGTGACAGTGTTTTTTACAACTAGGACCAACTGAACATTTTCAATGTAGGTTTTTAAATGTTGATTTCCACCACTGTACTATAATAGGTTTTCCATTTAGGTGCTGATGAAGGTGACAACATATCACCGAAAATTTCACATATAGAATAAAGTTCTACACCAAGCTGGCTTATACCATCTCTAGCTGATCCTTGTTTTGACGCTTTCCCGAAAGTTACCCTCCAAAGAATTGTATTCTTAGCGTCGTTACACACACTCTATATATATATATATTATATATATATTATATATATATATATATATATATATATATTTATATATATATTATATATATGTGGTGGTGGATGTGGTTTTGGTCGGTATAAGCACCGACCAAAAATTACCTGAAATATATCGTCAAACAGCCTCAGGTCCAAAACGACAAATGCCGATATGGATGTTAAGTCCAAGAAACTATTCAACATCTTACCGGGGACTGCTAGGCAGTTGCTGCAACTGATTATAAGGAACAGCATGACTCAGTAGGGAAAATCCTCCATCAAGAGATAGCTTTTAAACTGGGACTTCTACAAACAAACCATATCCCATATTATCAATACGTTCCAGACAGTATGCTTGAGAATGACAACTACAAGCTATACTGGGATTGCACTGTGCTCACAGACCAAACTGTAACACATAATAGACCAGATCTCGTGCTAGTTAATAAACTAACAAGACAAACAACTCTAATCGATGTGGCGATACCTAACAACAATAATCTGCGTGTTAAGTACAACGAAAAGATCTCCAAGTACAGAGATCTGGAAATACAAATAAGGAGACAACGGAGAATGCAAAGTAACCAGACGATACCTATTATTCTTTCTACCACTGAAATAATTCCGAAGAACCTCCTGGAAAACATAAAAATGATGGGTTTAAATGAACATCTATATAAGATCATGTAGAAAGCTGTGCTACTTTCGACGTGCAGATGCGGGCGAAAATTTTTGGGAGATACACCGACGTACCAAGTTACCTAGGACTCGATAACACGGAAAGAGTCCCACCAGAGCTCAATCCTTTTGATACCGTAGTTATCTGGAATGAGTAAATTTTCCCATTTGAGGGAGTATGAGCCGTATGGCTAAATCTGGGATCACCAGAGGTAGGTGATTTGTGCACTAAACAAATATAGTCATAGAACGATGATTGTTGATTGATTTATCTACTAACAATTCACATAATTGTATGTTTTAGCAAAGTTTGTAGTATGTTTGTAAATTATTTTCGTTTAATTTAAATATTTAATTCTTTTTCGTACTTTAAATATACATACTTTTTAACAAACAGTTGTTATAAGGACTAACCGTTTCCTTCGTGTTCCATTTATTAGGTTAAAAATTCATTTATTAGCTAATAATAAAAATATACTTTTTAAGGATTTTTATTTTTGGATAATGCCTGGTTAACTGTTGACTTCTCAAGCACAACTTGTGCTAAATGTGTTGGAGTATTTTGAATTAGAAAAAATAAATGAAGGACCTTTGGAGCCATTTTAATCTGCTTAACAGATAAGATATAAAATGTTTGTTCATTAATGAAAATCATTATTTAAAAGAGTGGTTACTGCTTTAAAATATCACGACAACCAGGATATACAATTATCAAAAGGAAAGAAAATAATTATATTCTTTCAAAGCAGCCAAAAGCAGACCTCGTTCAAAAAACAAGACAACTTATCTATCTGAGAGAACAAAAATGGCAGTGTGTAATACAGTATATAATATGTACCAACAAAATTAGTTACCAACAAAGTGGGTACTAATTTCTTCAATCTGAATTTGATATAAACCGGAAGGTACAAAAGATTCATGAAAGTAGTTTAAAATTAATCAAGGGATGAAGTTTTATTTATTGGAAAAACATCTGTGAGCATGTTGTTAAAAGAATTGGGATTTAAATACGAAAAGGACAATAATCGAAGATAATTAATTGAGCGCACCAATATTGTTGCTTTAAGAATCAAGTTGCTTCGTAAATATATGAAAAATATTAATAGTGTGCATTCCAGAGACATTGTTTTTTGGACGAAACGTGAATTTATTCATAGGGAAATAAAACAATTTTCTGACAAGATAACAGTGTCAAAAGTGTACGTAAACCAGAAAGGTATGAGTATAAACGTTGTGTAATTGTTCACGCTGGTGTTTGAAAGGATTTTTTACTGAATCAAGTTTATTATTGTTTTCAAAATCTAAAGTAGCTGATTATCATGTGGAAATGAACGATGAAATTGTTACTAAATAGGTACCTACGTGAACAATTAATTCCCTATTTAAAAGAGTCATCATTAATTAAGATAGATAATGCTCTATTCTATACCACAATATGCTTTTAGAAAAGCAACCTTCCTCTATTTCAACTAGAATGGAAATTATTACCTAGTGGACAATGAGATCAAGTATGAGGCAAAACTCACAAAACCTGAATTAATACAAATTGCGAAAATGAACAGAAAAAAAGAATGTGTATATAAGTGATGAGCTAGTAAGAAAACTCGACCATAAAGTGTTATTACATTATTTCCTTATCACTGCGAATTCAACGCTATTGAATTAATTTGGACAAACTTCAAGTCACATTACAATAAACATATTGGTAGAGATGGACATTCTGGTGTTGCTCTAATAAATATGTGGAAAGAAGCACTACACCACTGTAACACAGAAATTTGGAAAAATGTGTGAGACATGCTCATAAAATTGATAAAAACTAATAATATCGTTGATATTAATAATAAAGGAGCTGATGGAGCCCTGAGGCAGATTTCTATTTTTTAGGTCATCTTCTTGTCGCCAAGATCCAATTCGGATCTTGGCGACCATCATGGAAATTTGTACTTTGCACACTGATGCTCTGAAAAGATTCGTGGTTGTTGTGTTGAAACACGTATGTAGATTCTTCGCCTTCCTGGGCCTGGTTTTCCATCTACTTTTTGCTTTAAAATTAGTTGCAGCAATACATATCTTTCGCTGTTCCTTATAATGTGACCAAAGTACTCAATTTTAGCTGTTTTTATTGGGTTTAGCTCTTTTTCTTTTTGAATTCCTAATACAACGTTCTGATTAGTAACGTAGTCGGCATAAGAAGTGTCGACGATAAAGCCACATTTTAAAGCCTTCATTTTCCTACAGGTAGTATATGTGAAAGTCCATGACTCAACTTCGTTACAACAGTATAGGAGGGATATAACATCGTAATAACTAATTTTTATGGGTATTGATAAATCATGATGTTTGAATAGCTTGGCCATTTTTTGGAATGCAGATCTTGTTTTTTTTTCTCCTATAATTGATTTCTAGCGAGAGGTCCTAATTTTCATTGACGTTCGTACTGAGGCAGGTGTATGTTTTTACTGTTTCTATTCGTTGACCATCCGCACAGATTCGTCTAAACACATTTATGTTCCTTCTTAGAAACACATTTTGTTTTTTTAATGTTTAGTAAAATACCATATCTTTGACTTACCTCTGTGATGGGATTTAGATCCTGGCTGCAGAGTGGTCAGTTCATGGTTTGTATTCCAACCTCATTCAAATATTTAGAAAACACACGTGCAACATGTGGTCGTTCATTATCACGCATTAAAAGAAAATTATTTCCTATGGACGGACCAAACGGAACTACATAGACAAAACGTGTATGTAGTTTAGTATAATATACATTTCCAAGTCCTCCAAGTCATCAACATTCCAATCAAAGTGCTTTTTGGCAAATTAAAATCTACTTCTACGATGATTTACGTTTAAAGCTGGTGCTTGATTTACATGCAAATTTTGTTCAGCAGGAAGCTTTTATATGGTGTTTCTACTAATTTAAATATTATGAACATCTGCGAATTTATTTGTAAATGTTTTATTGTGACAAAACATTTTGTTATAGCACGACTCCTGATAAACTGACCTTGCCGTGGGGTTGTGAGTCTTCCTCTTCCTTGTCCAAGCCGTCTCCTATGGTCGGTTGTTTCTTGAAAACGTTTAATGACTTGTGATATTGTAGTATCATATATTCTTAACCTTAAGCCTATTACACGATAATTTAACCCTATATCAGCTACAGTTATTGCCTACACACATTCATCTTGGCTCAGATTTCTCAGATTTCTGGAAATACGGTCGATGTCAACTTACTAACATACACAAAGCAGCAAAACAAGTTATTAAATTGTAAACAATATTGTCAGTCTAAACCTGTCAAACTGATTGATTTTTTGAACATTTGAACACACCTTTCTTTTTGGATAATAAGGATATCGAGATGATTTTTTTACGATGTTGAAAAAATAAAGCTATCTTGAAATAAAATGTAGTGTATCATCGAAGATGTAGCGTTTGTTTCCAAGAAATTTCACAGGCTATTGTAAAATAAGATAAAAAAACACTTTTTTTTTACACCCCGTATATAGGTAAAACGTTGACATTCCCAGAAAATATTTCTTCAGTACTCACCTGGCAATAGACTACCAATGCAAAAAAAATCATCGAAATCGAATCAAGGAGATTCAAAAGAAAAATAACTGATTTTCTACTTTCCAAAATTAACGCACCATCTCAACTAAATAACATAATTTTTTAGCTATTTTTTTATTCTCCTTGCTTGGATTTCGATGATTTTTTGCATTGATAGTGTATTGCTAGGTAACTAAATAAATGTTTTTTGAGAAATGTCAACGTTTTACCCATATACGGGGTTTAAATAGAGATTTTTTATCATTTCACCCTGAGGAATTTATTGGAAACAAACGCTATTTATTAATTAATTAATTGAGATAAGGTTGAATGCTCGACTAAATGAACTTTGATAATATAAAAGACAAATATCGAGCACAGTATTAATTTAATCTTCTTAATCTTCAGAATAATCCCCTTTATGGGAATGATTCAATCCCTAAAGATGATCTACGGATCAAAAGTACTTGGGCAAGATTAAATTAATACTGTGCTCGATATTTGCCTTTTATGTTACAACTTTACAACTACAAATTATATTGGGACCGTAGTGTGCTCGCAGACCTATCAGTGGCAATTTCCAATTACAGTAATCTTAAAGTACACACCTACACATTAGAAGAACCTGTCTAGAAATTTGACAGACAACACCTATAATTCTCTCAGCTACTTGCATTGTTCCAAATAGTCTGCGTCTAAAATCACCTGCTGTTAATTGCGTTAGAGAATTTTAGGGATATTCCAACAAACCAGGTGACTTTATATTCGATTGCTGACCTGGTTTGAAACATGGAAACAGCCCTACGGAGCTCAATATTTCCGTTGTCTTAGGTCTTCTTGGATGAGTGAATTTCCCAATGGAAGATTGCTTATAGTTTGCTGAGTATCTATCATATAATACAGGATGTCCCAGGCTAATTTACACGCGTTATATCTCTTAAACGAATAGAGATTTTTGAAGGGGACAAAAAGTCATCCATTGTACTTGTAATACACTTTAACATGGCGTAGAAAAAAATATCCCCTAAATATTCATCCCTTAGTTACAACCCCTAACTTTAATTTTTTTTAAAAGCACTCTGTATATTTTTTATAGTTTTCGATGTGGTCTTCTATCGTCTATTCAACAGATTTAATAAAAATAAAATCGGTTTGTAAATATTCAAGAAATCAATTAATTTTTTATTTTTGTTAATTAAGTGTCCCAAACTAATTTATCCAGGCTATATTTATTAACAAAATAGAGATTTTTAAAGTGACAAAAGCTGGTCTATTTCATTTGTAATACACTTTAATATGGCGAAGAAAACATCATCCCCTAAATATTCATCTCTTAGTTACAACTCCTAACTTAAATTTTTTAATGGCACCCTGTACATTATTTTACAGTTTTGGATATGGTCTTCTATCGTCTATTTAACCGATTTTTTTTTAAATAAAATGGGTTTGTAAGGTATCAAAATATATCAGTTTTTTTTTATTTTTGTTAAATTATTCAGATAGCCTTCTAAAACAGAATAGAAAAGAAATATTATGCTTTATTATCACTGAAAATTTTACTATTTTAACTACGTAGTATAACTTCTTACGTGCGTATGAAGTACACACTCTTTTTATTTAAACATTATTTTTAATTTTTCAAAATTTGGTCTTTGTAGGAGAGCAAGTTGCCATGATTTGATCTGTGAAATCAACAATTATTATTTTTGACGTTTGGTATTAGACCAGTAATAATTATATTTTGTTGTAATTGTGTATTTATAACATTTCAATATGCCTTATTTATTTTTGCCTGACGAGTACGTTGATATCATTTTGATTTATGGAGAATGCATAAAAAATAGGAGAATTTCCCGACAATTATAACAAGAAAGGTTTCCAAATCGAAACATTCCAAGCGAAAAAACCTTTAAGAATTTGGAACGCTCACTTAGATACAACATTTTGTGTGTGAGGTGTCTGTGAGAACCCTCGCCAGTGAATGTTGCATTCCAAAAAATTCTGTACATAGAATTCTCAAAGATTTTAATTACCATCCTTTTTTATGTGTACCTAGTTCAAGGATTACAGCCTGGTGATGACCAAAGACATCTTGAGTTTATTGCAAAAATTATGTTAAAAATCAGTGATGATCCACTTTTGTATCAAAAATATTGTGGAGTGATGAGGCTGGATTTCACAAGATTTTGGAATATTTGGGGTATAAATGTGTGGTGCGGTTTATTTAATGGCCGTGTTCTAGGTCCTTACTTTTTTAACGGCACTCTAACAGGTGTTCGATTATTAGACTTTTTAGAAAACATTCTACCCGATTTGCTAGAAGATATTCCTCTTCATGAGCGTCAAGAAATGTGGTGGCAATAAGACGAAGCTCTTCCACATAATGCGAGAATCGTTAGCGACCACCTACAAAACAATTTTGATAACCACTGTATAGCAAACAACTCTCCAGAAATTATGTGGGCCGCACGTTCATGTGATTTGTCACCTCTTGACTCTTTCTTTTGGGGAGCGATAAAGATATTGTTTATCAATCAAAACAGCAAAATTTAGAGGAATTAAAAGAAAAAATAAGACAAGCATGTCGCCAAATTACTTCCGAAATGATTCGAGCCACATGTAAACTTCTGACCAGACTTCTGACCAGACTTCTTACCAGAAATCTTCTGGAACGATTCGAAATGTGTGTGACAGCTGGTGGGTTACAATTCGAACATTTAATGTAAATAATATTAGTTTGGTGTTTTGATTTATTTTTTATGTAAATTTTATTGCATTTATTTTTATTGTTAATAAGGTTGTATTTTATTTGTACGAGTAGTATGTTCAATTTCCAATTTGTTTAAAGTTTGCAATAAATTATTTTTGTTTTACTTTCATTTTTTTATTTGGTAATATGGACGACGTATCTTATTTCAGAGACAATAAAGCATATTTCTTTTCTATTCTATTTTTTAAGGCTATCTTGATTAATTTAACAAAAATAAAATATAAACTGATATTTTCTTGATACCTTACAAACCCATTTTATTTAAAAAAACGGTTAAATAGACGATAGAAAACCACATCCAAAACTGTAAAATAATGTACAGGGTGCTATTAAAAAATTTAAGTTAGGGGATGTAACTAAGGGATCAATATTTAGGGAATAATTTTTTCTTCGCTATATTAAAGTGCATTACAAATGGAATAGACCAGTTTTTGTCCCTTTAAAAAATCTCTATTTTGTTAATAAATATAGCCTGGATAAATTAGTTTGGGACACTTAATTAACAAAAATAAAAAATTAATTGATTTCTTGAATATTTACAAACCGATTTTATTTTTATTAAATCTGTTGAATAGACGATAGAAGACCACATCGAAAACTATAAAAAAATATACAGGGTGCTATTAAAAACATTCAAGTTAGAGGTTGTAACTAAGAGATGAATATTTAGGGGATGATTTTTTTCTGGGGATAATGTATTACAAGTAGAATAGATCACTTTTTGTACCGTTCGAAAATCTCTATTCGTTTAAGAGATATAGCGTGGGTAAATTAGTCTGGGACACCCTTTATATCTAGAAATAAGCATTTATAAAATCTCATAGAAATATGCAGCATATACATCTATATAATCTCGTCTCTCATGATAAAACAATACAGAGGAAAATTACACCTTTGAGACGTTTTGTTGTGAATTTAAATTACATAAATCTATTAAATAAACTTATTTTAGCTTGCACTTATTACAAAAGGCATACAGCTGTCGCGTCTCTACTCTTATTGTGGACCTAATTTATGCGACCGTTGCCTCGACTCCGCATTGCCATTGATTTGAGCAACGACCATTATCTTCGTAATTTCAATTAGGCTCCCATTCTAGACATTTAGTTGTGGGCGTGAAAAGGTTGTGTAAATGTGTAGTTCTCCGAGTTTCTTGTGGCGGCTCTACTACGTTAAAGGCATTCACTTAGCAATTTCCACTGAAAGTCACGACCCTAGCGCGATAGTGTGCGTTCTCTTTATATTAGTGGTTTGGTCGGTAAAGGATTTGGTATTTTTATCTAATTATGCGAATTATATGTGGAAACAATACTACATAATTGTATACTTAGTCGCCCATATTTAAAGTCAAATAACAAATTTCTCAACGATTTCTTAAAAAAATTCTTTTTATCAAATCAAGTACCGTTTGAATGGTTTTCTAGCTATACTAAAATAATTTTTAATTGAAGGTGATTACTTGGCAACATCGCACTTAACGATAACTTTTCAACTTATCAATTTCAACTATTATTCCACTTATCAATTTTGCAGAGCCGTAACAAAAAAAAATTTTAATTACTTATTTAAACACATAAGTAATTACGTAAAAATTAAATCTAAGAGCGATATGAATATTAAATTGTCATGTGTCTTTTAACAGGTATCTTATTTATAGTGGTCTAACAAAATAAAGTAAAATTTTATTCTTATTAGGAAGTACCTAATACAGAACTTCAAAAAACAGAAAACTTTGAAAATAATTATTTTGTTCATTAGACTCAACAATCTGAAATTTTAACGTACGATCTCGTCATTACACATCATTCTCTATTAATAGAATTGCTGTGTGCTGTAAACGTTATACTTATTGTTTTTTTAACTTAATTTGAAAGTTTTCTTGTATTTATTTGTTAATATAAATATAAAAATATATTATAACGTTCATATAAATTAAAATGATGTAAGCTAAAATATTATAACGTGAATGCGTTTATATAGTAGTGCATTTGTTTATTTCAATAAATTCTCGAAATATGAAATGAAGATGGCACTAACTACTAAAGAGTTAATAGCTTTGTTAGAAGACTCATATTGTGAAAGTGCTGACTCACTTAATGTGGTTTATTTGCCGCCGAGATTAGATTAGAAAGTTTCTGATGTAGAAAAATTGATGATAATATTATTTTGACGATTTTTTGATATATAATTCTGACTATGATTATGATATTCCTCTGAACCACAGATAAAACGTCCAAAGAAAAAACCAGGCAAAAATAGTAAATCCAAATTTGTCTCAAGTTGCAACAACAGATACTCATTCAAGCTTGTAACGAATAGATTTTGCCTACCACATGGGGTATGATTATAAGGGGTAGAAAATTGGGGACAAAAACTACGGGGATGAAGATAGAGCTGGGGCCGTGGATGAGTAAATGACAAAGGGGTTGAATTGGAGCAACTACAAAAAATGGAACAAAGGGTCATGAATCTTTTGGGACAAACAAAATAAAAAGAAACAAGAAACACCTCTAGTAATTAAACAGGACGCCACTTCGAGGTGCCTAATTATAACCATTACAATAGCTAATTATAACTATTGAAATAATGATTAAAAATGCAAGATATATATTTTTCAAATGAAGCTCAAAAAGGGTTAGTTAAAAAATATAAACAAAATATTAAGAAAAAATTTTTTAACAAACCAAAACATTTATTGTGGTGTCACCACAAACAGTTACAAAAATAATAAATAAATAAATATTACATTAATAGTCGCAAAATACAAAAATACTTACATGTCATCCGTTTACAAACTCTATGAGTTGGAGATACTACATAAACTGTTACCGCATAGAGGTCAATCTTTTTTTTTTAACAAAACAAATGAAAATCAAAAATAATATATGTCTGTCTGTTTATAACAAGTACAAACTTAAAGTTAATTTGTTTGAGTTTGTTGGATGTGATTTTTTTTTATTTGTTCTAATCAGTGGTGTTCTTATTGCAAAGAGTAAGTAAAAATGGGTGATTTAATACCGACTGATGTTACTAGGGCCATAACAATGGTCGAAAATGTTCGAACGTACAGGTAAGTTGCTGTAATATTTGGTATATCACCATCAACCATCCATCGTTGTGTAAGTCGTTGGAGACAAACCGGGGAGTATGTAAGAAGAAGGGGACAAGGTAGAAAACGTTTAACCACGGTTGTAGATGATCGACTTAAAACGTTGCAAACATTACGTAGTAGACGTCAAACGGCAGTTCAAACCAAAAACCTGTAGCTAAATGTTCGTGAAACTACCATAAGTTTGCGCACAGTAAGAAGGAGACTTAAAGAAGCTGATCTCAATTCATATGTGCCAATAAAAGCTCCCAGACTCCAGAGACACCATCGTTTAGCACGACTAGAATTTGGTCGAGTACATCAAAATTGGAATGATAACCACTGTAGTCAAATTCTCTTTACAGACGAGAGCCGTTTCTATCTAAATTACATCGACGGTAGAGAAAAATTGTATCGACGCCAAGGAGAACGAAATGCTCCTTTCAATTTTACTGCGATCGTACCTTTTGGTGGAGGTTTAATTATGGTGTGGGGCGGTATATGTTTGGGAGCAAAAACAGAGTTAGTGGTGATTGATGATGGAGCATTAACACCAGATAGGTATATCAGAGATATTCTCCAATACCATGTGGTACCTTTTGCATCATATATTGGCAAAAATTTTATTTTAATGCAGGAGAATGCGCGCCCACACGTCGCAGGCTGTGTATGAGATTTCTTATTACAAGTGGGTATAATAACGATGAATTGGCCAGCTTTTTCATTAGACCTAAACCCGATAGAGCATGTGTGGGACATGCTAGGCAGAAAAAAAGGGCACAAGTTCCTGCTATTCAAAACAGATAGGAAGTCAGAATTGCTTTGATTGAGGAATGGAGAGACTGCCTCAACAACTGATCGATAGCGTTATCAGAAGTATGAGAAGACGAATAACTGCAGTTGTAAGGGCTCGTAGGGGAAAACACACGCTATTAAAGCCAAAACAAATGCATAAAAAACCAATTTAAGTTCAAACTGTACAATAAAAATAATGTATTTAAAATCCGTATTTTGTTTGAGTCTGACATCTTTGTGTTTTATTTCTTCTTAAACAGGTTTCATATTGTACTACCATTGTAATATAACTTCAAATACTTCACCAACATTCGTATTATGATATTATCTAAACAATATTAACAATATAAAGACTAAAGAGAAAATACTTAGCTTTTATGATTGTTCCTTTAAATATACCGGTGAAACTAAGCAGAAAATGAGCATTTATTGATGAAAAACATGGCTAGTTGCTAAAGTACCTAACTTTTGTAGTATCTAACACAAGCAAATGAATCAAGGCTATAATTGAGTTTTAATTTCAATATTTTATATATGCTAGAATATTCCACAGGGTGTTCCGAACTTTAAGGAGAAAACACAGTATGATTGTTGTACCACCGGTATAAAATGACACTGACCTGTCTAGCAACAATATTATTACATCGATCTTTTTAAATAATATAACTATAATATACTAAAAAAATCACTAAAATCGGACAACAGGTTTAGGAAATTCGGGAAATCTAACATGTCCCATTTTTAAGGTGTTCCGTTAATTTTGCCGGTGAGTGTATATGGTTTATTGTAATATTTTAGCTGTTTGACCAGAATTGCAGTATCATCTGCAAGTGTTGCGATTATGGATTCTTCTCCTGTTGGGAAATCAGCTTTAAAAATGGTGTAGAGAATTGGTCACAAGACGCTGCCTAGCGGAACCCCTACATTTATATTGTAGATGTTATGACACACTTTCGTCGTATCTTACATAAAATAGTATTTCTTTGAGATATGATTTAAGTATCGTGTATAGCGGCTGAGAGATTGTTTTCTTCAGTTTAAATAGTAATCTTGGATGAGAAACCTTGTCAAATGCTTGACTAATATCGCGGAAAATGCCATTGCAGAAGCTCAATTCCTGGAAGGCTGACTGTATTTGTTCTACTACCTTATGCACTTGTTCAGTTGTGCTGTGTTTCTTACGAACACCAAACTGATGATTAGGTATAATATTATTGTTCTGTATATCAATAATCAGTCTACTTGCAATGACTTTCTCTGAAACTTTTTCTTCTTCTTCTTCACGTGCCATCTCCGCGACGGAGGTTGGCAATCATCATGCCTATTCTGAAACTTTTTACATAACTAGTAATAGGCTGATGGGTCGGTAGGAAGTAATCTTATGTGAAGGTTTTCCTGGTTTTGGAATCGTAATGATTTCTTCCTAACGTTCATTGTGTAGGAAAGCACCCCACTACTTTTGCTTCGTTAGGAGTTGCCCATTTGGGTGGATGGTTTAGGACTGTCTAAATATTCATAGATGTCATCATTCATAGCATTTAGATTAATTATTGTTAATGCCTCTGTCCCATTTAAAAAAATACAATATAAGTATGTTTCTACTAATCGATACCTAGTATCTAGTGATAGAGTTATATTAGTCAAAACACGCTTTATTTTAACGAATTCAGATATTGAGTATTTAATTCAACCTCTGGGTCTATATCTTTGATTATCCATGAGCTATGGTATTTAAATTTATTGACGTCTCCTAAGAATTTTGACAAATTTTATAAATTTGACTTTTAGCTTGTAGATTTACTTTTGCTTACTACCATTGCTTTTGTTTTTCTGGTCTTGATTCGACGTCTACTACTTTATTGCCTTTAGTCTATTAACAAATATATGATAAGAATCTTAATCAAGTAGTCACTGTTCTAAATATAAATAATATGAATAATGTTTACTCATCTGTCCGATAAATAGCCACGTAATCCGTATTGCCAAAATTGTCTGGGAACTGCCATAGACGTTGATGTTAACATATTATGTACATCGTACTTATTTTTTTTTACTCATATTATTAAACTTTTGTTAAAATCTCTTATGGCACATCCACAAATCACAATCTATAATTTTCGAGATAGAATGAATATTCAATAGTATTGTAAAAACTTTCGATTATAACTTTGCCATTCTTCAACTGAAAAATAGATAATACTGAAACTACGACTTCTTTAATTTTTTTCCTATTATTATTATATTTATTATATTATTATTATATTTTATTTATATCTAAATTACATTGTAAAAAGTTGTACATAGTAATAAAGAACATCAACTACTATAAATTTATAAAACAAAAAGATAAATAATGTCTTATTATTTTTTTAAACTGTTACTCTATGAAATTTATATCACCCTGTTTGCCTTTACAACCCCTAAAATACAGGCTAACTCAACAAGAATACTTACTTGTGGATTTTGGCAATGGCTTCAAAGACGGCGACTCGTACAAACTTCGGTGTATAGCACCGAATGCAAATTTTGTAAGTCGTTTTTGTTATTCCCTTGTTCGGTACAGTACGTTTCTTATCTCGGCCTGGAGACAAAGTTGTGTTTATGAACGAACAACTTACATCACTGTTTACGACGTATTTAATGAAGCAGTATCGTAAAGACGTCAGGAAAATAATCTACAAGGGGCAGGAAATATATTCCCTAATCTAGCTTCCAACGGTAGAACGGAGTTATGACCAAATAGATTAGTGAATTTCGTAAGTGATCTTTAAGTGCATTTAATTCTCTTTTTTACATATATCCTACTTTTTCATCCATATATGAATCAGTAATCTAAAGGTAAAACCTAAAAAGAACAGAGAAATATAAAAATTCTATATTTGATTTAATTAGTTGTTAATTTTTTGTCGTGGGAATTATTTTAATATGAAACATGTCAAAAACAGTATTCTCCACATATATATATATATATATATATATATATATATATATATATTTATATATATATATATATATATATATATATATATATTAAAAATAGAGCTATGATTTATACTATTACAGGGATTAAACTCAACAGTCTTTAAGTCTCAGGTTTAACTGCGTCGGTTATCGTTACGCCGAGCTTTCGACGACATCCCCTTCGATGTCTTCTTCAGGGCTTCCGAGGTCTCAATCTCCCAAGCCCCCAAATACTACCGCACTGATCACTAACCAATGCGTTACTGATGTTGCGAATAGAGGAAGTGTCATTTATACTGTCGATGGTGACGTGGCTAATGTAGATGTTGGCGTAGGAGCCAGCGTGGGGATGGGTGCGGGAATTAGTGCAGGGATTGGCTTGAACATTGTTGACGGTAACATTTTGATTGGCGGGTGGAGCGGACGGTATTCTCTATAAGAGGTTTTCAAGTCGAAGGTTATTGTATGCTGTCATCTGTTTTATTAAAACAATTTGAGAATATAAAGATATCCTTTATATTTTTTTTAAATAGCGTTAGGTATTAAGTCATATCTCATTTGAAGGATCTGTTAAATCTATATTTAATATATTATTATGCTTTTGATGCCAACATCCATTGTGAACTAACCATTGTTAAAATTGGCTCTCTTAAAACTTTTCGTATGCCCCTCGTAAAAAGACCTTTTAAAAAATATTATAAAAAAATTACAAACAAAGTAAAAAGACAACTGTTATTAAGAGATAACTATTATTTAATCATGTGTTCAAAGTGACCACCATTAACCTTCAGGCAATAATAAAGTCTATTTTCAAATTCCTGCCGCAGTTTATGAAATTTTCCTTTTTTATGTCTCTGCAAACTTTAATAATACGCTGTCTTCAATTATCAACATTTGGTTGTGTTCTGTTGACTTTGGAAGTTATATATCTACACAAAAAAAGTTAAGTAGTGTTAATTTTGGAGATCCAGTGGCCACTCTATAGCATCCCTTCGGTCAATTTACTTGCCGGGATAATTTTAGTTTAACCAATCTCTCACACGGAAATCAAAATGTAGTGGAGCCTTATCTTGCTGAAAATATTAGTTAATTTCATCAATAATAAATTTCCTGGGTCATCTAGTTCGTTTTCCATACTATAAACAATTAAAGGTTCGTTAGCGTTATCTAAAACTTCCAAATATTTATCCCTGTTAGATTTTCTTTATTGAATATTGGCCTGATAACAGTAATTCCCAAAATTCGAATGGAATATATACATATTATAATAATATTCAATTTTAATTATATTTATATATATTTATGTAATAAAATTTCTATCTTGAAAAAAATCATATATTACTACCCCCGTATAATCAGTGACAAACTATTGTAATTATAATCCTATTAGGTATTTTAATGCTCCCTTAATGTCTTCAGGAAACCTTAGTAATAGATTATGGGATTGCTTTTGTGAGTCTTGGGTATTGTCTATTGTCGCACATCAGATTGTTTAATTAATTTCGTAATTACATTAAATAGTGCAATGGAGATAGGAAATGAGTGGAGGGTTTCAATAAACAATGTTTTTGGTTTGAAATAAACATGATGAGATTGGAAAGTTTGCTTGAAAATGACGGCAGAAGTAAATTAAGCTAATAATAATTTCAAAATATATATTTTTTATTTATTTTTTTATTTATAATTAACAATATTAGGAGTATTTAGTCATCTGTTTGTTAGTGCTGATTAAGCTGTCTTTGATGGCGATTTTTGTCAATATCTGTATAATTATTTGAATCTCTATTACATATCATATGCACATCCTATTTATAGGTTAATGTGTTCTAGGCTCTAATTGACATGAAAATATAATACCAGATAGACTGACTGCTGCAGTACAATCGCGTTCCCCCAGCACGACAGAGAAAACTGACGCAAAACAGTCCCTGCATCTCTGGAGGGGGCTCCCCCCGGACTTATGGTGGCTACCAGGGCTGACTGCGTATATCACACGGCTTCTCAGCATACAATCTATCCATCTGCAACTTTTTTCCTCTATTCCTTTGCCCTTGTGATTACTTGATGGTGTTGTCGAATGTTTACTATATATCGAAAAATCCATTTGACCACACCTCTTGGTTTTCCAGAACATACACTACTTTCTATACGAGATGGTGCAGTGCCGTTTCTGTAAAGACTCCTCTTCGATACGCATACTATCCCTGACGTATCAGACTTTCAACTAATACAACCATATCTAATATGCATACCGAGTAGTATTTCTAGTGTCTTCAGTACAAATGACATCAGGCTTTTTCCCTTAGGGATTTTTTCTGTCTAATTTTGAGGTTTGGGTACAAAAGCCACCTTTATTAGCCTTCATACTTTTGCCATTATCCTTCTGTAGAATTATTGGAGAAATCTTATCCAGATCCAATGATTTGCATGGCTGAAATAAGTTTATTGCCCATTTTAATTTGTTCTGATTTACAACTTCTTTTTCCGCGCGCCAGTTTTTACTATAACTATAAGTCATGGAAGAACTTAGGAAAGTGCACCCTAAAACGTTCTTTCAGGATCTATTTACCATCCTCAGTGTATTTACCTGACTTCTTTTGGAGCAGAGAAATACTTATCTGAGGGTATTTTGAGAAAACTTTATGAAGCCTTTATGTTTATAGAGTCTGTTCTATCTCCTTGTAATGCCTTCTCAACGATGATCTTAATGTTTATCGAAAATTAAATTTTCGTCTAACCACTATCCTTTGATTTGCAAGGTTATTATTTCACCACGATACTTTTCTGTTATAATTCCCCACTATCCCTGGACAGTTGTCTTTGAAAGCTGACATGACAACCTCTTAAAATTGTTCGGCGGCCATGACTAAGTGTAATATATGGCTTATCGTAACTTTAACCCTACCTATGCAATATTTCAGATCTCTTTGATATGCTTTCTAGTTTGTTTTACGAGTATTTTGATAAGTTTTCTTAATACGCTCATTGCCGCCCATTTCAAAACAAATGTGTCTTTTGTCTGATAAACACACTTTATTTGACAGTACAGTATTTTTAGAGGTTCAGTGGCATTTTCTTCTCTGAAGACTGGAGAAAATACCTATTTATTTAGTTATTTTATATGATATCTACAACAAATTATGCATGCTAGCACTAATGTAATAAATGTACTTGCAGGGCAATGCTCCTCGTTCTCCCTTCCAAGAAAACATATTATAAAAGAAAAAAGAAGCAAACTATTGATTACTTCGACAAAGGGGTGTTAAGGCATATTATTCATAAAATGTATATAAGCGAGACAGAAGTACCTCAGCTAAAAAATATTCTGCCTAAATTCAGAGATGTTGTAGGCTATCAAGGTAGTCGAGAATCTTTAAGATTAATTATAAGAGACATTGGCTTCCACTGGAGAAAAACAAATCGAATACTTCTAATGGAAGGACATGACATTCGGAAGCTTCGTATACACTGCTTAAGAGCTGTTAATAAGTATCGAGAAGAAGTTCGTCCTATAGTGTATATGGATGAAATATACATTCAGTCAACACATACCACACGCAAAAGTTGGAGTGATGATTCGAATGAAGGTATTAAGCAACCAAGATCAAAAGGAAATTGTTTGATTATTGTACATGCTGGTGGTGCAGTGTGGTGGTTTTGTTCAAGGAGCTGCCTTATTTTATAAATCTGTTATTAAAACAGGCGACGATATTTTTAAAAATTATTGTGTGGTTCGAAAACAAATTAACACTCAATCTTCCTCCACAAAATGTTGTAGTAATAGATAATGCACCTTATCACAATAAACAAATTAACAAGGCACCAAAATAAACACCAACAGAAGAATTAATAAAGAAATGGTTAGAGGCCAGAAATACTCCTATAAACAATAGTATGCTAAAGACGGAACTGTACGATTTAGTAAAAATGCATAAAACAGCATATGTTCTTTATGCAATAGACGAGATCGCAATAAAACATGGACATACAATTTTAAGATTACCTCCATATCACCCAGATCTTAATCCAATCGAGCTGGTCTGGGCCAGCTTAAAATCCTATGTAGCATAAAAAAATATTACATTTAATATCAATAATGTAAAAGACTTATGCGAACAATTCGTTGCGACTTTCCCTCCTACTGAGTGGCAAAGCCGATGCAGCCATGCAGAAAATGTGAGGAAGAATTTTTGGTTCTACTAGCAACAATGGAAAATGAAAAAATTTGTCATAACTTTAAGTGATTCGGAATGGGATTTTTCCTTTTATCAAGAATATTTTTTTTTTGTAAAATGTAAGATACGGTTTTCTTCATTTGTATACAATTTTTTGGGATACATATGTGTATATCATACCTCACCAAAAATAATTCCCTTATCCTTTTAGTCATTAAATTGTGTAAATTATTTGAAACTCATTTTTTTCACATATCAAACTAAAAATACCCAATATTACTGAGATCATCCACATATTGACAACATTGTAACATTTTTAATATCTACCGAGAGATTATCAAGCCGTACAATGATTGTAATGTTCGGGTAAATTCCATTCTTTTCTGGCCGAATACTTTCTCTCTCTGCGCACTAGAAGCTCCGCCCGTTTCACGAGATTCCTGTTCACCTGTACTTACCTGCTCCTACGTATGGTAAATACCTGAGATACTTTCAGTGTCGATCAGTATGAGGATTATACTACAGGTAATCTATGAATGCAGAATTCTATTTTTAATGCAGTATTTTCTGTTGTATTCTTAATTCGTATATCACTGACCATTTTTTTTTTTTGTTTATTTGCCTTCGAGAACGATTTCCAGTCACAAAAAAGATACACTTAGCAGTTGCACTTAGCAGCTTGTCCGCTCTTAGCAATTGGTCACTAAGTAAGAAATCGTTTAAAACGACAATCATTTGATGGTTTTAATATTACTGGTTACCATTATTCATTTTAACCCAAAAACTAATGAAGTTATTGAGGCTATGACATAAGCCACAAGTGAGAATTGGGTGTCTTATGAGGACCAGTTATCGATATCCATATCGCGTTTATGACATTCGTTGTGTCTTTTCAGTGGAAAGATACCAACTCTATTCTATCTTTATAACACAACACTACATTCCACTACTTACACAAGCACGATAATCATAAAAAACCTTCTTTACTTAAATGAGAAACCATTGTAGTTCGTTTATTTTTAGTTTAATTTATTAAGTTTAATTAAATTTTGTTTTGATTTGACCATGTTTAAACACTTATGCCACAAATTCAACACTGCGATGAAGCCCAAGCAGCACAGATTGTAATTTTATACGAGACAGGACATACATAAAAATATATCGCACCACGTCTCAGAAAAGTCAATCTACAGGAAATTAATATGAACGAAGGCCTGGTCAAGGACCCCCAAGGTGCACAACCGCAATTGATGACCGTTTTTTGGTTCTTAATTCTGCTTGAAATCGCTCATTGACATTGATGCACCTCAAAAATTAATTACTAAACGTTAGATAAGATAATATGAGTTTAACAACAGTTAGACGAAGATTAAAAGAAGCAAAGTTAAAACCTAGACGCCTTGCCAAAAATCGTTCCACGTCTTCTCCAAAATCATAAAGTTTTTAGTTTATAATTTGTAAGAACACATAGTCAGTGGAATATCGGCAACTGGAAGAAGTTTCTTTTCACTGATAAGACCTGAATCCTAGTATGGAAACCAGATGGTCGAAACTACGTCTAGAGAAAAGTTGGACAACGATTCGCACCTTTAATCTCACCAACAACGTTAATTTTGGAGGTGGTGACATATTGGTTTGGGGAGGTATTAGTTAGGAGAGACGTTCCGCACTTGTGGAAGTGATTGGATGGATGACTGGTGACTCTTACGTTCAAAACATCCTGTAAAACATGTCTTGGCATATGTTGGTTACATTGAATATGAAATATTTATATTATTGCACGATAATGCTCTACCACATGCTGCTGCCATAGTATGTAATTATCGTGATGAGACCCAAATTCAAAGATTGGATTGGCCACCATTTAGCCCGGATTTAAATCTAAATACGATTGAGCAACTTCGACTTTTGGACAGGATGAATGGAATGCAATTTCCCAAGGATATGTCCAAAATTTACTAAACCATGTCGAGAAGGATGCAAGCAGTAATAACAGCTAAGGGAGGGGGGAATATCCGTTACTAATCATGTACTTGTTTCAGTTAAAAATACTTAAGTAATTTTAGAGTAAAATAATCTTCATCATCATCATCTTTGGCTCTACAACCCTGGGTGGGTCTTGGACTGTTCAAGAATTGGTCTCCATTCCCCCATATCTTTCGCCCTAGCTTTCTAATTTCTGGCCACTAGATTCCTTAAGTCATCTTCGACTTAAGTTTTAACTCTAGATCTTGTCCTGCCTCTCTTCCTGATTCCTACTGGCACTTGATATAATATCTGTCTTTGGGAGTCTTCAGTGTCCATTCTTTCAAGGTGTCCTAGCCACCTTAGTCTATTAATTTTAATATACCGAACGATGTTGCATGTTTCGTAGTATTTATACAACTCAAAATTGTAGCGCCTGCGCCATATCCGGCTTCCTGATACTCCTCCATGTATGTGCCTAAGTATTCTTCTTTCAAAGCGGCCTAACAGTTCTTCGTCGCTTTTTACCATAGTCCAGCCTCTGATGCGTATGTCAGGACAGGTGTAATAAGAGTTTCATATATTAGTATCTTGGTTTTTCTGCTAATTATGTGTGTTGTTAAGAACTGCTTTATTTAGTTATTTAGTTGTGTTCCAAGATATATAAACTCCGAGACCCCTTCGAATGTGTGTGCTTCTGTCACCAGATCTTGTGGTGCCGCTATTTGTGTGCTGTTTGTGACCTTGATGTATTTGGTTTTGGATACGTTGACCTGTAGTCTCATTGTCTTCGCAGATTTTTCCAATGTTTCAAAAGCCTGTATCATGTCTCTTTTTGTCCGTCTTACTATGTCAATGTCATCTACGTAGGCCAATATCTTCTATACACTTCTATTGATGATCGTACCTCTGGTTGTTATGCCCGATTTCTCTATGGCTCTTTCTAGCGCGATAAGTAATAGACACGATAGACTGTCTCCATGGCGTAATCCAGTAGATATGTGTTTGAAAAGACCTTGACACTCTGTTTTGTACCTTGACTTTGCACTCAACTTTCGAAAGAGTTGGCTTTACCAATGTTATTAGATGCGACGAAATATCTAGTTCTGCCATGGCATTATAAAATGTTCTTCTGTCTACACTGTCATAAGCGCGTAAAATAATCTTATTTACCTAAAATTAAGCATTTTTTGCAACTTTCTCCACATAAAAACTTAAAATTGTTCATTAAACAGTGTTAAAATAAACTCTTCTTCACAATAAAAGACTTGATTGACCAGAATTTATTTTCAAAAAAAAATCCACAATATTAAATATTTTTGTCCATGAGTGTATATCCTAAAGGAAGGGTTTAGGAAATTTTAAAACTGAATTTATTCTATCTGAATAAATTTGTAATTTTGTTGACACTTGATCTATTGGCCCCAAACTTAATAGAATTCTTTCTTGAATCAAAAGGAAACTACTCATATGAAGTTTCAAGACTCTAGAACTTTTCCTTTAAGAGTTATTGCACAGACAGGCAAGTACACGATTTCAAGAAAGACGTAAGAGGTAATGACCTTTATTGGGCCACTTGTGCTGTGCCCTGTACACTACATTATAATTCATTTCTTTGATTCCTTTGTAATAACTAAACGACAACAAAAACTAAACGCTTAAATTCGGTTCAAACAAAAATTATAAAACAATAAAAGTCAACTATGTTCGTAAATACATCAAACAACCCTAAGGTGCATAATCTCAGCATGCCATCACCATTCGGCTACTAACGTCATAAATTCCTATGATGTGAATAATTCCAGACCCTCAAGCGAGGCAACAGAATGTCAGGACAGAGATGGGACGAGGTTTAATTGTTTCAATCAAAACACGCGTTGTTCGAATTCCTAGCTTAACATGACATACAAAATGAGAACGGCAACATTCCGGGTTTCCATGAAATTTGCGCGGTTATTAAAACTGGCAGATTTAAAATATTTTAATAACAAAGAGAGCAATTAAAAATATGTAACATATTAGCAAACAAAGCAACACAAAGTGAAACAAAATAAACGCCTAGCAAATGCATATTATTTTAAAAATAATCAAATAGAAACTATTGTTTTGTCAAAATCCGCGAAATTTATTAAGAAAAAAACTTACTTTGAAGTAAAAACTTTTGTAAAATGGTATAAAATTTAATAAAGTTGTTTTTTAAATATCCAAAATGGATTTAGAAATTGTTATAAGTTTTTAGTCCTATCGGATCAGCCTCAGTGCAAAACGTCTCTATAGGAGTTTTTTTTGTGTGTTTTCGCTTGGACAATTGTCATTCAGACAGTCTCAATCAAGATAAGTTTATTAATGTAGTGTGTGTGTGTCGGTGTAGAGTAATTGTCTTGATACTTAGCAAAGTCGACGTCATTGTCTTTGCTAAGAGACGCTAATTGTATCCGAACGTATGCAGTCCCTCCGGTGAGTACCGATCACACAAGGATAGAAATTATTTTCATTCATTAATTTTTTTTAGTAAACGAAAATTTCTTCACCCAGGTGAGATTCGAACTCACGACCTTTATGTTTATAGGTAGGCGCTGTTACCACTGAGCCACAGAGGGGGTTGTTATATAGGAGTTGAAACTGGCCACATAATTGAAGACCCTAAAGCAACAACGGTACAAGCCACAATCTTACTGAAAATGAAAAATATCTATTTGTCAAATGGTTAGGATCCTATCTACCTACAAAATAAAAACTACAGCTTTTATTTCATAGATGACTCCACGAGTTATAAATATTCTTGTTACTTTTATACTAAAATCAACTATTTTACAACGGTACCAGTCAACATATTTTTAAAATGGCCGCTTCAAGTAGTCGAACAGCTCCACAAAATTGGTTTTATCATGAAGATTCTGAGAGTGATTCTAATTCGTATTTTGATTCTGATGAAAGTGTTAAAGACAAAGACTACATTGAAAGTAATAGTACTAGCGAACACTCTTCAGGTAGTGAACCACATGCCAGTAATTAAAATTTGTGGCTTGTCCGCTTTTTAAGTAAAATTACTGTGGCTTAAATTTTCTTTTTTTTGTAATAAAAAATCTTAATATCATTTCTTAATTCTAAAATACCATAGCGACATACTACTGCTTTCGTAATATTGATAAAAAAAATCATCCTTGCTTTGTATATTATAATATCGATTTAACGTCAAGTTGTGGCTTCATCATCATCACTGGCTCGACAACCCTTTTTGGGTCTTGGCCTGTTCAAGGATTCTTCTCCATTCTGACCTGTTTCGTGCTTTTTTTCTCCAGTTTTTAATTTTTAATGTTGTTATATCATTTTCTATTTGTTCTACGTATCTCAGCTTCGGTCTTCCTCTTGTTCTTTTTCCTACTGGCACTTGTTTGAATATTTTGTTTGGTATTTCGCCTTCTTCCATTCTTTCCACATGTACAATCCAACGTAGCCTTCCTATTTTAATGAATATTATGATTTTCGGATCCTGGTATATGTTGTATAGTTCAAAGTTATACCTTCTCCGCCAAATCCCGTTTTCTTTTGTGCCCTTATATATGTGTCGCAAGATTTTTCTTTCAAAGGTGGCTAATAACGTTTCCTCCCTTTTAAAGAGTGTCCAGGTTTCTGAACCGTATGTGAGTACCGGTCTTATTAAGGTTTTGTATATTTGGCATTTTGTTTTTCTGGAGACGTTATCTGATCTTAGTTGCCTAATTAAGCCATGGTAACATTTATTGGCAATAAATATTCTCCTCTTCACTTCCTCTGCAACGTTGTTATCAGACGTAACTAGGGATCCTAAGTATGTAAAGTTTTTTACCGCCTCAATGTTGTATTCTCCTATTGTTAAATTTGGCTGCTGCCTTATTTGTGCGTTTTTATTTGCAGGCATATATTTTGTTTTTGTCTGATTGATTTTAAGACCACTAATTTTTGCAGCTCGTTCTATTTGAGTGAATGCCTCTATCATTTCTCTTCTTGATCTTGCGATTATGTCAACATCATCTGCAAATGCTAGTACTTGCACGCTTTTATTAATTATTGTTCCTCGGGTATTAACTGTTGTGTCTCTTATTATTTTTTCAAGTATGATGTTGAATAATATGCATGATAGAGCGTCTCCCTGGCGTAGTCCCTTCTTCACATCTATTGTTTCCGGTAATTCGTTTTGTATCCGGATTTTACTTTCTACTTTTAGTGTTTCTTTTGTCAATTCTATTAGGTGTGTTGGTATATTAAATTCTTTCATTGCTTTTGTTATGAATTCTCGGTTTATATTGTCATATGCGATTTCGAAGTCTATGTGTCGATGTTATATTCACTTGTTTTTTCAAGGATCTGTCGCAGAACAAATATCTGGTCTATTGTTGACTTCTGTCTACAGAAGCCACATTGGTATTTGCCAACTATTTTTTCAGCGTATGGTTTAAGTCTTTCATACATTACGTTGGACATTATTTTGTATGCCGCATTCAACAGCGTGATTCCACGGTAGTTTTCACACTCTAACTGGTTTCCTTTTTTATGTAGTGGTACAATAATGCCGCTATTCCACTCCTTTGGTAGCTGTTTATTCACCATATCTTTCTTATCAGCTCATGTATGGCTTTAAGTAATGCGTCTCCTCCTTCTTTCAGTAGCTCCGATGATATTTGATCCGATCCCGGTGATTTATTGTTCTTTAATTTGTCCACTGCTGTTCTAATCTCTTCTATTGTTGGTGGACTCTTTTCTCTGTTGTCTGCTTGGTCTAACGGTATATCAGGGTTCATCTCCGTCCTATTCACCCCAAGCTTTTCCTTAAAATGTTCTGTCCATCTTTTAAGTATCTCTTGCTGTTCTGTCAATATATTACCCTCCTTATCTTTACACATCGTTGTTCTCGGTTTGAACTCTTTTCTGCTTTTGTTGAGTTTCTGGTAAAATTTTCTTGTCTCTGTTGGTTTACTTAATTCTTGTAGTTTTTGAAGTTCTTTGTTGATATATTCTCTCTTCTTTCTTCGGTGCATTATCTTTTCTTCTTTACGTAGTTGTTTATATTCTTCCTCTGCTTGTCGGGTTCTATGCCTCTGTTGCATCTGTAGATATGCTCTGTTTTTTCTTTCTGTTATAGTTTGACATTCTTCGTCAAACCAGTGATTCGTTCTTGTTCTTCTTTCTTTACCTTCTATGCCCAACACCTCTTTAGCTGTTTCTTTTATGATTTCTCTGCACTCTTCCCACTCCTCATTTAGGTTTTCATGTTTTAGTCTGTTTTCTAGTTTGATGCTTATATTGTTGTGGCTTATCCCCTTATTTTCTTAAATATTATTATAAAACTTTTATGTTAGTCCCACGATTATAACACTATTTTTGTTTGCAGGCAAATGAATTTTCTGCTGCTACCGAAAAAAAAAACGATTTGCTTCACAGACGAGGTTCTCCATGCCGGAGAAAGGCCTTTTTTTCAAGATGGCGCCAGGCAAACCTAGAGAGACAGACTAGATATAACAGAAAAGCCGAACGAAATTTGGGCCATAGCTATGTAAGTAAACGGCAAAGACAAGTACTTGACAGGGAAAAGAAGGAAAAGAATTTCTTCCCTGGCAGGGAAGAAATATCGAAATACTTTGCAAGGGAATGAAGCACAGATTTTTAATGCGTTTTGGAACTTGGGTGACTATGATAAACAAAATATTTTATCTTTTTTCCCAAATCAAATCTGTTCAAAAAAAAGAACCTACCCCAAAAAAAGCAACAAACATGTATCGTCGCGAAATGTTTAAATACAATACTTTGTAAAGATCAAGGGTATAGATGTAAAAATATGCAAACAAGAGTTTCTAGCAGTTGATGGATTGCAAAATAAAAAAAAAAGAATTTAACTTTTATGCGAACAAATTTAGGAAGGTGCTACTACCCCAAAAGCAGGTAAACATGGCAAACACCAGAACAGAGCAAATAAAATTAATGACTCTGATCGTGAAAACGTAAAAATTCATATTAAGTCCATCCCAAAATATACTAGTCATTATAGTAGGCAAACAGATCCAAACTAAGTGACCATAGATCATGATTTATCGATTTCTGCTCTTTATCAAGATTATTACCTGGAATGGTGTAAAAATAGAAATGCCAATCCAGTAAAAGAAAGCTACTAGAGAAATATTTTTTGCACGGAGTTTAACATTGGTTTTAAATTACCCAAAACGGATACCTGCAAAACATGTGACTCTATAAATATTCAAATTAGAAATGTTAGCAGTACAGGAGCATCAGTAGACAGGTTAAAGGCTCAACTTGAGCTACACCGACCGAAGCTTTGCAAAAAAGCCTGAAAAATGAAGTAGAAAATGTTAAGAGAACAAAAGACACAGTTGTCATCAGTTTTGATCTACAGAAATCTCTACCTGTACCTTCATTGACAGTTGGTCGTACTTTTTATTTACGAAAAATCTGGACCTATAACTTAGGAATACATGACTGCGTTGAAGATATGGGATATATGTATATATGGTCCGAACACTTAGCAAAACGTGGAACTTACGAGATTACTAGTATATTATATAAGCATTTTAAAGAAAATTCTACTGGACATAGGAAGCTTGTTGTATTTAGCGATAATTGCGCTGGACAAAATAAAAATTGGACATTTGTATGTCTGTTGCAACAACTAGTTAAAGAAAGTGTCTTTGATACAATATAACATAGATTTTTGTAGTGGGATTCGCAATTATTGAAAAACATAAAGGCCGTTATTTAAATCAGATGTATACTCCTGCTGATTGATATTAAGCAGTCTTAAAATCAAAAAGGGAAAATTCTTTTAATGTCATTGTTCTACAGCAACAAGATATCTTGTCTTTTAAGGATTTACAGATCCAAAATATTACCAAAAAAACGCAAACAGAAAATAAAGAAAAGCTTAATTTCAGTATAATCTGCACAATTTACTCACGAGACTCCAAATGTTATGTTTTATAAACACCTTTATAACGGATTATGTAAATCTATCAATATTGGAAGGAGAGGTATTAGAACTGTAGTAAACCTGAATGTAAGATATTTAAAAATTAAATATGATGCACCCATTCCAATAAGTCCAAAAAAGATATATAATATTTCGATGCTTCTTCGCTATATACCACCTATTAACCAGAATTACTACAGAGATTGGTGTTGTTGAAAATATGGGAACGGATTGGGAGATAAAATAGATAATAAGACAGAATATTTGGATGACTTTAGCGATCTGGAAGATGAAAATTAAAGTGATTTTAAAACAATTCTAAGTATAGAATTGCAATTTATGTATTGTGTTTTTCATGTTTAGTAAAAAGGTGCAAGCCTCATTTTTTCGAATTTTTATTGTTTTTTTTTTCTACAAAAACGACTTTTTTAAAATTAGCTTAGCGTTTCAATGATAGTAGATTGTCGGTTATCAAATAACACCATTTACTGAATTTCTAATCTATATTTGGTATTTCAGGATTTGATTAAAACCTTTTTAAAAACTTACTTTTGTGGCATGTACCGTTGTTACTCTAAGGTTTTTAATTATATTTTTAAGGGAACATACAGATCCCCGCTCGAAAAAATGAACGTAGTCCCAACGAGTGGTAACAACAAACTTTTTTTTTTATTTTTTAATTAAGTTTTATACCGCTTTGCACAAGAAATTTTTACTTCATAGTAAGTTTTTTAAAACTATGGTATACAGTATGGTATACGGGATAACACTATTTATCGGAAGTTCGATCGTGCAGATCAAGATCTTATTCGTAGCAAAGTGTATACATTGTATGAAGAACAAATTGTACCTACACTAGATATATTAGTTGACAGGCTTCACGTCGACAACACTGAAATTAAGTGCGAAATGTTTGCAACGTATGGGGTTTGTTTGGAAATGTTTGCAACGTATGGGGTTTAAATACAAAAAAATTATATTGACGACGGGTACTTATGGAATCCTATCTGTACGCATGGTACAAAGAATGACAGGTATGATATTGCGCAGGCCACTCCCCCTACTGTCGACGTCATAATGAGAGTTGCCGTCATTATAATACATTTGTTTATAATTTGAATTTTATCAATGTTTAAACTTTTGACGTCTTTAATAAGCTTGTGGGAGATTTTATAGTGTTTTTGTGAGAGTTAAGTTGTTTGGAGGCATTTTAGTAAAAAATAATTATTATTAAGGATATATTCAACTCTCTATGCGAGTTTTTTGAGTGATCGTGGCTTTGTAGGTATACCTACTTTATATGGGCAACAATTTGGTCTTTTAGAAATTAGGTATGTTTAATTATTATTGAGTCAGTATTTAATACTCAACCATACCTATACCCATCTTGTATTTTTTAGGGGGGTTTTGCTAAAAATTGTTTACAACGTAAACATAAAATGCGTTTGTGCTGTATATAGTTGTTTAAGTGATAATCAGACAAAAAATGCCGATAAATCTGTTAGGTATTCCCAAGTAGTCGGTAGTGGAAAAACTGTGGTTTATTGCTTGTTACCGTAAAGACAAATTTAATACTAAAACTTCAAGGATTTGTTCCAAACACTTTAAGCCGGAAGACTTTAAAAGAAATTTGCAGCATGAATTGCTTCAGTATGAATCAAAGAAAGGACCCAAACTGAAGGGTGATGCGATTCCTTCTCTTCATCTACCAAAATCAAAAAGCTTATCCATAAATCAACTTAAAAGGCAGGAAAGGTTTTCCAAAAGGGATTCAAAGAGGATTGTGGAACAGATAATTACACAATCTAGGTGAACATTATTTTATTCTACATCTTTTGGTAGAAACACTTTTAAGTATTTTGACATAATAATAATACCTTAACATTTATTTTTTAGTTCTACAGCTGGAGAATCAGGTGTGGATTCGGTGTGTCAAGGACTCAAAACTGATTTACCTGAAATTATAAAATCAGACGGGTATGTAAAATGTTCTAAAATATGCTGTGATCAGTCGTCTGAATGAAAACATAATATTCTTAACTTTATGCAATATATATATAGTAAATTAAAAATATGATTTTTGTTTTTAGATTAAATACAGATATGGAACCTGCACAAGATCTTGAACTTCAAAAGTTACGTGTCGAGAACAAAGCCTTACTTTAGCAGGTTAATGAATTAACAGAAATGAAGTCAGGAGTAGATAAGATATTTACCAAAAGACAGCTAAAAAGACTTCTTCTTTCTTCGGGTTCCTTCTCCTAGCGGAGGTTGGAAATCATCATCGCTATTTTAACTTTGTTGGCCGCATTTCTGAATAATTCTAATGAGCTGCAGCCGAACCACTCTCTCAAATTTCTTAGCCAGGACATTTTGCGTCGTCCTGGGTTTTCTCTTCCCTTGTATCTTCCCTTGCATAATCAACCTCAGTAATACGTACTTCTCACCCCTCATTAAATGTCCCAGATATTGAATCTTTCTAATTTTAACAGTTTTTATGACTTCACATTCTTTCTTCATTCTTTGTAACACCTCTATATTAGTTACTTTTTCAATCCACGATATTTTATGCATTCTCCTGTAGCACCACATCTCAAAGGAGTTTAATTTTTGATTTCAGACTGCTTTATTGTCCACGCTTCCATGCCATATAGTAAAGTAGAGAAGACGTAACAACGTAGCATTCTTGTGCGAATCTCTAGATTAAGGTTACGGTTGCAAAGTAATTTCTTTAATTTTATGAACGTGTTTCTTGCCATTTCTTTTCTAGATCTGATCTCCTGCTAAAAAGACTGCAAAGGCCCAAAGTTAGAATAGTATGGACTACTGAGGAAGTCTCCCAAGGTATTGCCATACATGCAGCTGGACCAAAAGCATATAAATTATTGCTGAAAAAAGGTTATCCATATCCTGCTGTTTCAACCCTTCGCTCATGGGCTAAAAAAGTCAAAATTGTTCCAGGCATAATAAAACCTGTTCTAAATCCTGGAAAGCAGCCAATTTATTTTGATTTTGACAGAAAAATGGAAAAACTCAATTCTGTTTGACATAAATAAGGAAGTAGAAGAGGAAGGATTTCATGCCTGTGCTATTGTTAGTGATTTGGGAGGTGGTAAAAGAGGCCTTCATAAAAATCTTGAAATAAATGAAGAAAAGTCGTGGTTTATAGGCCCTACAAATCATAAAATCCATATCATGAATGTGTTGCTTGTGTGAGTCCATATCAAATAGGTAAAGAAATAATAATAAGACTTACTCACAATCAATTTAATTTAACAATCTTACGACCGTTTCGCTTTCTATAATTTGCAAAGCATCTTCAGTCCAGATACAAAGTTAAACTAATGCTGCAATAAAATAAACCCAATTAGGGTGGTGTCTCATAAAGATAAAATAAACAAATAAATAAATTAGTTCATACAAATTATAGTAATTATGCCAATATTACATGTCTGTGGTTTTCAAAATGAATAATTTGAATATATAAAAGGTATTAACAGACAAGGTAAGGCCCACAATTGGTATAAAGTAGCAATCTTATGTTGTAATAAATTAATAAATGAGCAAATAAATAAAACAAAACAAAACAAACATTACTTACATGCCGGTACTCTATTAATTGATGGATGGTAGGTCATGGTTGCAAAAATACATGATTTTGAGATTTTTGATATTTCATAAAATCCATGTTTTATGTGATGTACCTACCACACCTTATAAAACTTATAAGAAATAATTTTCTTGATATTGGCTTTGTCTTTCGTGGAGCGGAAATTAATAAGAACATTATTTATAAATTACTAAAACTTACTTCTACATCAGATTTAACAATCTCATTTAACGTAAATGAAGAAATGCTAAATGTACGTAAAGAACAAAGGCAAAAAGTAAAGTTAGCAACAAAGTTATTTTCAAATAACACAGCTCAAGCTATTAATAGGTGTGGAACACTAGGTTACTTTCAGGGCGAAAGTTGCATAGAAACTGCTCAGTTTTTTAAATTGGTAAGCTAAATCTAAAAGTTGGTTATGTTTCTGTTCATACATTTTTTTGTTTTTTACTTAAATGATTGATTCGATTGCCTCAACGTTAGGGTACACGAGTAAACGAGTACAATGCTATGGGTTAAATCTAGACGTTCAAAATAAGATTATTGACGAGATGTCAGAAGCTATGAAAGCTTTAAAAGTTAAAGGAAAACGATCATTGTTGCCTTTTCAGAAAGGTATGTTATGTTGCTTTTGAAATATTTTAATTAAAACTATTCTTTGGAGCTAATAATTAATATAAATATTATCGTCTTTTTGGCAAAATTTAATTCCGTTGTTATTTTTAGGAATAATTCAAACTAACGATTCCTTAAAAAATTTATTTGAGGATATAAAAACTAAATTTAATATAAAATACATCCTTACATACAACTTAAATCAAGATGTATATCGATATATACTCGAATTTTTTTTTATCAATATTAGGAGGGTTGGTGGATTACATGACCATCCCGATGCTGTGGAATTTCGTTACCGGTTAAAAAACTATATTTTAGGGAGAAATGAAGGTTCTTTATCTGAAGCTGGCAATACAGAAGCTGATAAGGTCAATGATGGACCAATTGATAACTTGGGAGAAGTTTTGTTAAGTAAAACATATTTTTTAAATTTATCCTGCGAAGCAGAATAAGAAGAAGTGGAATGCAGACATGGAAGAACTAGACCAACTTCATTATGATGCACTGGAATATGTCAGTGGGTATATATGTAAGAAATTAGATTTGCCTGAAACTACGGATACTTCCACTTACACGTGGATTGATCAAGTATCCGAAGGCGGCCTAAGGAAACTTCCAGAAGAATTGGTGGCAAAAATTAATGAACTAAATATTATTTTTAATAATTTCAATGGATCTGAACATCAATTAAAATCAGGCAAAAATTATATACAACAACTGATTGACTTATCGGAGAACATTGAATGTGATTATAAAATCAAACATCTTTTCTTCCGGTCTCGAATGTATTTTAGAATTAGGAAATTAAACCTAAAACTTAAAGAAGATATAAGAAATAAAAGAAAATTAATAAAAATTGTAACTTAAAACCTTGTGTTTGATTTGTTTTCCGATTTTAGTGCAGATAATTTATGATAAATTATTTTCTTCTGTTTACGTTTAGACAAAGACTTTTTTCCTCTTCGATACTGGCGCCAAATAAGATAATTCAATCAAAAGCTAGCTCGTAAAATTTACAAAGATTACCTTTCTAGGATTAAAAAGCGAAAAACACAAAAAAAACTCCCAAATTTATTTTACAGATTTATTTTTTTTTCACTGTATTATTATTTTTTTCAATCAAAATAATAAATTACCTATATTTTAATAAATCCGGAATAGTTCAATACAAACTCTATTAATCCATTAAAATGATTTTTTATTGCCAATTAAAAATTAATTGTGTTCTGATTGCTAACGTTCTTACGGGAAATATTTAAAATCTCTCTCATTGTGACGTCATGCGCGAACTCGTCTCA